>PVHT020000008.1:1916509-2053942 GCA_004024745.2 Catagonus wagneri
TAACGATCCGGCGTTGCCGTGAGCTGTGGTGTAGGTTGCAGACGCGGCTCGGATCCTGCGTTGCTGTGGCTGCGGCGCAGGCCAGTGGCCACAGCTCCGATTAGACCCCTAGCCTGGGAACCTCCACATGCCGCGGGTGCGGCCATAAAACCCGCGGCCATAAAATGACAAAAGGCAAAAAAAAAAAAAAAAAAAGAAAAACTAAGAGGATAAACATTATTAAGTGGTTTTCATTCCAATCTAACTTTTCACTTGAACGTATAAAACAAAGATCTGCTGAAAGATGATCACAGCAGTCTAAAATACTAAGACAATAAGAAATAGCCGGATTTTTAAAGTGAGTATTAAGTCTATCTCTGACTAATTTTTTTCAGAGCTATGACATTACAGAGTATCAAAACGAGGACATATCAAGAATATTTACATATGCTGTTTCAGAAAATGTATTCTGCCAGCTGAGTAGTTAAGGACAGTACACAGAATTGGTTAGTCATGCAAACAAGTTGAAATGAATTTGGAAAAAAAAGATAAAGTACAATATGGAACTATATACTTAGAACTTAAAAAAATATTTATGTGTTTTCAGCAATTCCATTATGGAACTAAGCTAGGGGATTAACTTGAAATGCAAAAATGTATGAACAAAAATGACCATAGCAATGCCAGCAGTTGCAATAAACTAAAGAATCAAATATAAGAGCTTGGATAAATGTATTTTGATATATCTATTCAGTAAAGGCATTAAACTACTTTTTTTTTTTAATATTTAAGGGTATTAAAACATCCAATGGAACATCATTTGGAACAAAAGAGTTAAAAACACATGTGTTTATAATACATAACATAATAAAGTGATTCTAATTATAAGTCTTTTGAAGAGTATTCACAGTATTTACAGAGATCATCTGAGTGTTGGGTTTATAGGGCATTTTGTACTTTATGCATTTTGTCCACCCACATTTAGAAAAAAAATCTGTATTACTTCACATAAAGTTAAATAAAAATGAACAAGTCAAGCATAACTTAATAAGATAAGCCATCCTATAAAAATGGAAACTTCCATTTTCTGAAAATTTGGAATAGGTAACAAGTCCTATTTAAAAACAGTGATCAAGTGTAACGATATCTATCCACGTGGGAATATAAAGGAGGACGAACACAAGAGCTCTTCCACATAATTCTAACAAATAAGAGAAACTATTATGAAATTAGATCTCAAATAAACAACTGAACTCTACACCTCAAGAAACTAGAAAAAAAAATTAAGCCTAACGTTAGCAAAAGGCAGGAAATAATAAAGATCAGAGCAGAAGTAAATGCAGTAAAGGGCAGATAACAGAAACAATAGAAAGGATCAATAAAATTAAGAGCTGCATTTTTTTCCTGAAAAGATAAAACTGACAAACTCTTAACTAGACTGAAAAAAAAGAAAGTTGAAATAAATAAAATTAGAAATCAAACAGCAGACATTACAACTAATTCTACAGAAATACATAGGATCACACTAGACCACTTTGAACAACAGTATGTCAACATGTTGGACCAAGGAGAAGAAACGTTTAAATTCCTAGGACCACAAAACATTTTAAGGCTGAATCTGGAAGAAAATCTGAACTGACCAATAAAGAGTAAAGAGACTCCCAATACAAAAAAACAAAAACAACAACAAAAAATCCAGGACCAGAGAGCTCTACCAGCCAATTTCTACAGAACATTTGAGAAACAAAATTTGAACCCTGATATATACACAAATTGTTTAGATGGTTTGCTTGCTGCATTTAGATGAACTGTGACTGATTTTAGCACTTTTTAAAAAATCTTATAACAAATTGTCCTAATACAGATAAATACAGTCAAAAAGATTTTAATGAGTAGACTAAATAAATAGCATTATGTATTAACCAAGTGCCTACTGAAGTTGAACAGTGAGCTAAAAATATGGGACTGACTTTTTAGAATTTTTTTTCACTGTGCTGATTACTGAGAGGTAGTAAAAAAAAAACATACAGGTCATTACCATTCCCACTGTCCTGCAGGATGTAATTTCCGCATGTGATTAAGTTTAAGGAGAGATGGAGGAAAAGAAAAAGGGTTAGAGAGATCCCTTCCTAGAGAGAGGGAAGAGTGCTACATTGTTGTGGGGAAGAGAATGTTACTGGACCAGAGAACAGAATTTCCTAGGGAATTGTTCCGCTCTGTCAATAAAACACTAAATTCATCTCTAGGATGCTCACACGATAGAGAAGATGTGCACACAGTTACTATGAAACACAAGATTTTGTTTCCCTTTGGTACAATGACAACAATCTATAGTAAACACTGAACAGATGGTACGCAGCTATCATATAAAAAGCAATGTGTTTTCAGGAAGGAAAATAATTTCATTTTGTGACTTTGAACTGACTAGTGTGTGTTTTAATTTGGTTTACATATTAAAAGAGAAAAGACAATAGAAACAGCACTTTTGGAAGTGGGTATGTAGGTAGAGGTGACTGGTCATTAAAACATACTGTATGTCGGAGTTCCCTTCCTGGCTCAGTGGTTAACAAATCCGACTAAGAACCATGAGGTTGCGGGTTCCATCCCTGGCCTTGCTCAGTGGGTTAAGGATCCAGTGTTGCCGTGAGCTGTGGTGAAGGTTGCAGACGCGACTCGGATCCCGCGTTGCTGTGGCTGTGACAAGGGCCGGCAGCTACAGCTCCTGTTAGACCCCTAGCCTGGGAATCTCCATATGCCACGGGTGCGGCTCTAGATAAAGGCAAAAAGACCAAAAAAAAAAAAAATACTGTATGTATATTTCTAGGCAGCTGTTCTGTTCAGATTATTTGATTCACTTATAATGAGATATAAATAATATATCCATTACTGTTCTTGCTCAAAGAAAAAAAAACATGTCATAATTTTACAAATATTAGTTCAACTTCTAATCTTTAACCACTAAAAATGGAAGCATGAGTGAAGATTAAGAGTTTATAATCTGGATGAGAAAAGGAAAACTTTATCAGATTTTCATATTACATTAGTTATATATAATTTTATATTCTAATTGGATATTATAGACATTATTTTTCTCTACATTATACTTGGAGAATAGAAAATGATACATAATAATCAAAAGATCTAAAAAATAGCAAAATTACAACAGTATTAAATGGGAAAAACAACTCTTCATTGTTCTTAAAAAGATTCTAGTAGCTGAATATTGTACTCATCAAAATGTGTTCAAACAGGGCTGGCTTTTTTGGATAAACTTCCCTTTCCATTATTAATCTCAAGAGTTGTATGTATACATATTTACATATAAACAATAATGAATAAATATAAGCAATACATTTAATTAATAGTTCTGTTTAGCTAATTTAAAGTAATTTCAAAATATGATCACATTTTGAGAGAACTGATTTTGAAATAAAAAATAACAGAATATACCCAGGTAACAAAAAAGTTTGTTATATTGAGTATGCATCAGACCTAAATATCAAAATGGAATTGAATTTACTAATTCTAAACCAACCAATAAAAATGTATATCATCCACAAGTCAAGACAAAGCCAGGGAGACATACAAGAGAAATTAATAATGTAATGTTTGCCCTCAAGTAGTTTGTAGAACATGTAGGTTGTAAAAGAAATAAAGGGGTAAGACAAAACAATAATAGCAAAGGAAAAGGAGAAGAAATTCTACAAAAGCTATTGTAGGAGTTCAGCAGAAACGAATCTGACTAGGAACCATGAGGTTGCTGGTTCCATCCTTGGACTCACTCAGTGGGTTAAAGATCCGGTGTTGCCGTGAGCTGTGATGTGCCCTGCAGACGCGGCTCGGATCCCTTGTTGCTGTGGCGAAGGCTGGCAGCTGTAGCTCCGATTAGACCCCTAGCCTGCGAACCTCCACATGCTGCAGGTGTGACCCTAAAAGGACAAAAACCAAAAAAAAAAAAAAGATAAAAAAAAAACATTGTCAAGCAAATAGGAGAGATTAAGTATAGGGACCAGTGATAGTCACTGAAATACAGAAAATGGACTATTTCAAGATACATTAATGACAAAAATGCCTAAACTGGATACACATCAGAGAAGAAATATTCAACTCTTACTTTAGACTTCTCATTTGAAAGGAACCATGTTTCCAACTGATGTTATACAGAAAAAATTGAAAGATTAAACTACTAGGATAGAAATTATGAAGACTCACATCTTAATGAGTGCTTTTTCTATGCTTAATACTTTGCTTGTGCAAGAAACAAAGCAGTGTAATCCTTTCAGTTAGTGTTGTGCATATTTCATAAATAGAAAATTAAATAATGTTCCCGTGGTGATAAAGATATTAATGTAATCAAGCTTCAGAACAATTTCTGCCTAATTTTAAAACTCATACTCTTTTTTTTTTTCTACACCTTATTGTTACCATAAAAAAAGAAGGTACAGCACATCTTATTTAAGTTCTAAAGACAAATCAAAATGCTTAGATCACAAGAGGCACCTTAAAATCTATAAATAAATACCCTGTTAGAGTAAGGTAAGTAAAAATCTAAGAGCTTTATATGTATGACTGGATCACTTTGTTGTATATCAGAAATTATCACAACCTTGTAAAATAACTATACTTCAATAAAATGTAAAAAAGATCAAAATATAAAAAAAAAAAACCTGAGGGTTATGTACCTAATAAGAAAGAGAAAGATGACCTGGTGGAGAAGGACTGTTCATTGGTAGATATAAAAATCAGATGAGAGGTTAAGGACAGAGCTAGATACATGAAGACATAAAAATACATGAGTGATAACCATGAAAGCTGATGGACTGAACAAGGGAGTGGTGGTGTAAAGAGAGAATTGAATGCTCAAAAGAGTGTGGGGGACACTTACAAAGCCAAAGTAGAAGAGTAAAAGGGACTCAAAAAGAGATACGCAGAAAAAAGCAAATCAGTGAACAAATAATATATTATAAATTGCAAATAAATAGCAAAAACGCCACAACAATGAAAGAGTATTTGTCCTACAAATTACTGACATGGGCTATAGTCCAGCAGTCTTTCTATTTAGGATACATAGATAATACACGTGCATTTGGAAATATGAAATTAAATTCATCAGCAAGATAGGCTGTCCTTCTGTTTCAAAATATACATTAAGCATTTTCCACTTTTTGCATGAGCATTTTCATTTACTATCATAAATCAGAAGAAAATCAGAATTCTAAACAATAAATAAGTAAATTGGCATGTAATACAGGAAATCCTCTTTTTATCTTAAGCATTTGAATAAGTAATATATTATATTACCTTTTAAAATGCTATGCAGTTTTGTGGATAAAATGATGCCAAATGTTAAAGATTTAACTGCATAAAAATTAAAACACTAATCTCACTAGGCTCCTGAGAATATAGTTCATAATCTTTTTTGGAAATTCTTAGCCAAGAAAATAATTTTAGTTATTTATATTTTAAAAATCATGTTTACACTTGAGACGTATATTAGCAGGTAAAAAAGATTACTTGTTCTGTCATACAAGACCAATTTGGTAATGCATAGTGAAAACAACCCAATTAGAATTTCTGGTGAAGATAACTTGATATACACAGATAAAGCAGACAACTTTTTTATATAGAATAGTTAAGGGTATTGAGAATAAAGTGATTCTATTTTACAGGAAAATAAATTGCTTATTAAAGCTTGTATTTCTTAGAGTTCCCTGGTATCTTAGTAGGCTAAGGATCCAGCATTGTCATTGCTGTGGCTCAGGTCGCTATTGTGTCATAGGTTTGATCCCTAGCCTGGGAACTTCTGCATGCTGCAGGTGCAGCCAAAAAATAAAGTTTGTGTTTTGTATTCCATCTCTAACAGCTAGAACCTAAATCTCCCCTATTTTAACAGGATGATTTCAAGATACATCAAATTAAAGCAAAGCATATTTATCTATTAAATGAAATTCTATCACACAAAATCAGAGCAAAATTTCTGACATTCAGAATGTATAATACAACAAATATCCAAAGTAAGTTCATACATAAATATATTAAAAACAAACTTTATTCCATGGCTGGTGTATAGGAATGAGTTATACACATTAACCATAAACCTTATTTGGGAAAGGAAAAAAAAAATCCAGTGTCCCTAGCAAAAGTTTTTTTGGAAGTAGAGTTTATTATCAGAGCTTTCTCCATAGGAAAGCATGGAACAACCATGTGGCTGTTCCCATTAATCTAACAGTATTAGAGAAAAGTGTTGGAAGTTTTAAAAAAATGCAAATATTTGCTTCTTGGAGTCCAAACTACCTTTCTTTGGTGGTTGGCTAATAGCTACCTTTGTACTAATTAATGAGAGATGATACAAAGAAAAGTATTATTCCTCTTGGGTCTCTATGGTGGCATTACCTACAAATGGCATTTCAAGCCTGATTCATGTATTAAAGGCAATGAACAAAATGAATGGGGTTGTTTATTTTTAGTATGGCCTTTGTTCTTCTCATTTATACAGTATTATCTCCACAAGCTGCAAAGCATAATTTGTTTCTCTAGCGTCTGAAACAAATACACTTAGTGCATTACACTTATATCGCACCTTACCATTCTACTTGGAAAATTGTTAAAGTAAATCAAGAGACTGTTTGTTGAATGTCAGAATTTCCAAATCTGTAAATTCAGAAGGCTTTTGAATATTCAATAATTAAAAGTCTGCATCTAATACCTAAAAATGATTTTCAAGTATTCAGAAAAATAAAGACGGCCAGTTATCAATAAAGCAAATGTAGCAAACAAAAACAATTGGTGAACCCATTTGCAGGGAATGAATGTTAATTGACTTATTCCTGTGATTTTCCTGTGGTTCTAAATATTAAAATATATAGTTCGAGGAAGAACACAATGGGATATCCCTAGGTATATGCCAGGATGTCTAAAATTAACAAGATGAATAATTACAAGAGTAACTCTCATACAACAATGTGGGAGTGTGAATCAGTACCATCACTTTGGAAAACTATTTGGCCATATTCTTTAGTGATAAATATATGCATATCCTTCAAAATAGTATTACTTTCCCTATATGTACCCAATAGCAGGGCACACATATATTCTCCAGAAACCAAATATGAGGGTATTCAGACCTGTGTTACTTGTAATAGCTAAAAACTGGAAACAGCCCAAATGCTCATGAATAGTAGAATGGATAACTTGTGGTCTAGTCATACAATGGGTTAATCTATGGCAATAAAATTAATACAATACTGATTCATACCAAAAAAATGGATGGTTTTTACAAAAGTAAAGAAGCCAAACACAATGGAGAAGTGTTGTATGCTCTTGTTATATAAAATACAATAGACAAAATTAATCTATATTGCAAGAAGTCAGAAAAAAAAGAAGTTACATCTAAGGATGAGGAGGAGACTGTGAGGGTATATAAGGAAGGTTTCTGGAATGTAGGTAATATTCTTTTTTACATATAAGTGGTTTTTACTTTTAAAAAATTTACTTTTTACATATTTACTTTTTAAAAGCCTGACTTGTTTCAATTCTAGTCTATGAATATATTTGTTTTCTATTTTCTGGAATATGTTTTGGGCCATGTGCCAGGCAATATTTTAAACTCTGTGGATCTAAAGGTGAAAGAGCAAAAGATATTTTCACTGAAGTAGGGTTTACATTCTAGTTGGTGGTGAGAAAAAAAAATGAATAAACTAATAAATATCATCATTGAAGACATGTAAAAATAGGCTGGTAGGATAGAGAGTTTCTTTAGGGTAGAGCAATATTCCTAATAGCATTAGATTAACCTTGAAGAATAAAGAGGTTCGGTAGAAAAATATGAAGAAAGGACTTTTCAGACAAAAGGAATAATAAGTTCAAATACTGGGAGGAAGGCCTGGCATATTTAAGGAGGTAAAAGCATGAAAGAATAGCTTGGTGAGTAGAGGTAGGGATCAAGCAGGAGAGGGGGGCTGAAGTGAGATGCCAGGATTTGAGAGGCCACAGCAAGAACTTAAGTCTTTTAGTACACATAAAAACTGGGATTCACTGAAAGGTTTTGAAAGTGAAGAATAGCATCTATTGATTTATAATTCTAAGAAGTTTGTGCTGGCTGGTCTATGGTAAATGGTCTGAGAAGGGCATTTGCTGATGCAAGCAGATCAAAGGAGACCCTGTAGAAGAGATGGTGGTGACTTGAACTAGTGTGGTGGTAGCAGAGATGAAAGTGGTAAAGACATTTTAAATCTATTTTAGGGTTAAAATACGTAGAACTTGGGAGTGATGGGAGGAATTAGGGTGAGGAAGGTATAATGGAGCTCAGTTTTTGGATTTGTGTAAATGGTGCTATCACTTGATGAGATGATTGAAGTACATTACATCTGAGCAGAGTAAACGGGTAGTGGGGTCCTGAGAGTTTTGTTTTTGTTTTTTTCATTTTCTTTAAAGATGGGAGTTACCAGAGCACACATTTATGGGAATGATCTGTTAGGAAAGGGCAGTTTGATGATGTGGCCAATGAAAAGGAGGAGTTGAGAGGGACTGGAGAGGGACCTCTGAGAACACGGTGTGGATAATAGAAAGAATGTTCCTTCATTATAAATTGAGCAGAGAAAAGGGATTGGAATATAGATACCAGCTCATATATGGATTTGGTCTAGGGGACATAGGATAATAACTGGGATAGTAATCCCATTGATTTTAGATATTTTATACCCATAAAATGAGGCAGGACCATCAGCTAAGATACAGGGTCACATGGGAGTACGTATGCTGGTTGGAAGAGAGGCATGTCAGATGGAAGAAAACAGGGGAGGGTCCACTCTGATTTGGCTACTACAAAGTCTATGAACTTTGATGATGCCGTTTTACTCTTATGCAATGTGAAGTTAACTCCTTCCCAACATCCATACCTTCCAGAAAAAGACTTTTAACTAACACAGCTAACTATGCACATACAAATTATCAATGATAAATTATGTAATACATTGAAACACATTAATAATTTAATTATAATCTGAGTTCAAAGTATACATTAGATCATCTCTCTGCAGTTTTTCATTATATCAAGTCGCTATATAAAAATTACATTAAATTTATTTTGGGGGGCCAATGAAAAGCATTTTGCCAAAATGTGCTTTCATATTTTATAAAATTGTTATTTTCTTATCTAAAAAATTTTAATGAAACACAATACATTGGAAAAAATGTACTGGCTTTAGATGAAAAAATTAATGTGCAAAAAAGTAAACTCTGGAGTTTCCAGGAGAAATGTGTACTTTGATACACATCTGAAGGGCAGGCTCTGAATTGAATATTTAGATAGAGCAGAAAGATCAATAACAATTAAACACAATCTGACTTGAAGCAATTGTTATTTTAAATATTTCATGTCTCAGAAAATCAGATTTTTACAAAGAATGCTCTTTTGTTGTTAATAAGTTGGAGACATAAACGGGAATTAGATAAGAATAAACTATTCTTGTAGAGTTTATTGATTAGAACAATCTGGCCTTTTCATTGAGTTAATGTGTTGCTTTTTCATTTTAAATGTTTGGCATTCTTTTTGTAAAAGAATGGGTATCATTCCAGGATGCTGACAGAGTGTCCTAGTTTACTTCTTTCTGAAAGCCACAATTTTACACTCAGAAGAGTCAGCACTTCCAGGATGCTAACACCAAGTTTATGTTAAAAATACCTTTTTGCAAACACAGAAAATCCTCCTTAGCACCGGTCTGGAAATGGAATGAGAAGTTTCTCAGAGGAAGAAGCTATTCCTGTTACTTTATCTCAAGAGTCGCACAGGAGGTGCTTTTGAAGTTGGTGAGAGCATTTTATCTGCAAGGGTGATTCATGCCTCGACAATTTCAAACCAGTGATATTCGTGTACTATTGATTCTTGTCATTGCGTAAGTTTTTTCCTTTTACTACTCAAGAGAGTACTATGTGGCTCCAAGTAAAATTTTCTTAGTGAAACTTCCATAAATTCTGTTCAAAAACTCTGAAACAAATGATTTTAAATTTTACTTTATATAAGGCAGTCAATAAATCTAGGAAAAACTGTCTCTAGATGTCATAGCCAATGTAAGGTATCGCAGATTTTTTGTCAACCTACAGGTAATTAGAGGAAAAAACTGAGAAGAAATAACATATTCTCTGTGATAATATATATATATATGTGTGTGTATATATATATATATATACTATATATTCTATATATATATTCTTTCTATATATATACATGTATATATTTAGAATATCTATATTGTATTTTTTCAGTCCTTTACACAGAGGGCACAGTGGTCAAGCAACATTCAAGACTTTGAAACTATCTTGAAGAATGACCAACTCCACTGATGACTGTTACAAGAAACATTTCAGGGAAGGAATGTGGGCTTCGTCTACAGGGTTTCAGAAAAATGGATGCTATAATATTTAGGTATATTCATTAAGAGTCACGAAAGGTGATGCTGGAGAAAGAAGTGAACGAGAATTAGAGGGGACTGAGAATATTACAATGATTGATAGAACCAAGAACGACAGAGGGAAGAAGTAAGGTGTTTAGAAATACACCAATACGAATACTAATACTAATAATAATTAGAGCTGGAAACAGGAAAACAGAAGGAGCTGCTGTGGACTAAACTTCGTACCTCCAAAATTCTTATGTTGAAGCCCTAATGTGATGGGATTTAGAGATGGGGCCCTTGGAAGGTAATTCAGTTTAAATGAGGTCAAGAGGTAGGGACCTTATGACAGGAATGGTGCCCTTGCAGGAGGAAACACGAGAGAACTTGCTCATGCAAGTGTGCACACGCTCTTTTTCTGTCACGTGATGACACAACAAAAAAGTGATCATCTATAAACCAGGGAGAGAGATGCAAACACTTACCAGGAAATTGAACTGTCCAGCACCTTAATCTTAGACCTCCTAGTCTCTAGTACTGTGAGAAATAAATTTCTATTCAAGCCACACAGTCTGTGAACTTTGGTATGACTGCCCAAGTTAACTAATACATGAACAAATCAAATTAGGAGGAATAAGATTGGAGACTGACAAAAGAGATGCAATGTGGCAGAAGCAGAGCTGAAATGAAATAAAAAATAAAGACAAAGAAGAATCGTTTTGATATACGGATTTGTAGAGTGTTTAATCACCTAATATTAAGTAAAAATGTGTTAAACAGTAAAACATTCTTTTAAAAATTTGAAAAAAATCTCTGCATATTGCAACATGTTTATCTATATGCATATATATGTTTGCACATATACATCAACCCATGTGCTTTATGGGTATATAGAGAAAGGTAAAAGGTAAAAATTATAATTTTGGGATATTTTAGCTAAGTCAAGGATTAAAGAGAGGGAAATGGAGGTTATTAATCTTTCTCATCATTTGACTGGTCAGACTGAATACCTGCCACTAAAGGAATTAGCAGAAGAAATATAAAAGTAAAATGCATCAAAGGAAAATAAAATGTCACTTGATTATGTGACAGGAATAGACATGTAACTTAGAACCAGGGCCTGTGAAAGCAGATCGGGGCACTCAGATCCAGAATATGGAAACTCAGATGGACAATTTGTTCCGGTGCCTCCAACATCAGCAACTAGCTCGTTTAGGAGAGATGGCTGTGCAATACTCATTTCAGTCCTCCTCCTGTCCTGGTTTGACTCATGTGCCCACAGAGGTCATATTACCACTATGAGAACCACATGTTCAAGAGCGCTTTTAAACCAGGTGTGAGCAAATAATATCCATGGAATATTTTAAAGATTGAAATAAAACTGTAATCAGCCAAGAGAGTTCCCATTGTGCCTCAAGGATGCTAGTTGGGTTCTTAGACCAATGGCATAGGCTGACAGATGCACCTCCAATTCATCCCCTCGCCTGGGAACTTCCATGTGCCATGGTGTGGCCATAAAAAAAAAAATATAATCTGCCAAATATTATTAGGTGATTTACTTTACTTCATTCTTTTTTTAATATACATTTGAAATTTGTCCCACATTTTTCTGGGAAGAGTTTCTTTACTGTTGAATTCTAAACACAAGAAAGGCCATTAAAACTGGGAAGACAAATAACTTTTCCCTTTATTTAACATCTTTAGAAAGGGTAAGCAATATTTATTTAAAAAGTAGATCAGTCGAAGAACACAGATTTCCATAGTTACATTTTAAATGCTTCTTTGTTCATTTCAGCACGTTATATGTTTATATCCTATAAGTTATAGAACATTCTATCATAATTTTGCTTTTGTAGTTACTAAAAAGCTGAATACATATTTCCTGCACTGCAGAAGTAAAAAGGGGAGAAAAACATTTATTTTGCTGTACATTCTGCATTTTACTTTATCTGTGCATTAATGTTTGTATTAAGTGCTGTGCAATGCTTTGTAAGCCATATTTGGACGGGAAACAAAAGTCCAGTAAACTCATATAAGTAGAAGCACAATATACTTGACTGGGAACAAGAAAGTATACATCAGGTTAGATATGCTATTTTCTTTCATTAGGAATAATTTTAGCTAACATTCTTTTAAAGAAATAGCCTTTAGGTTTTATACCATGATTTTTTTTATCAATTTTATGTTGAACAATATAATAATCTCAGGCTAATGGTAAAAGTATTCCATATTCACTAATGTTTTATATCTTAATTCTCAGAAAATTTGCATGAGGATTTATTTATGAAAGGCAGAACTTAATATACTTCCTCATGCTAGCTGTATTAGTTTCCTAGTGGTACCATCCATAACAAAGTACCACAAACTTAGTGGTTTCCAACAACTCAAAGTTATTATCTTATAGTTCTGTAGGTCTGAAGTTTGATGAGAGTCGGCTCGGAAGTCTGAAATGAGCCATAGCTGAGCTGAAATTAAAGCATCAACATGGCTGCCTTCCTTCTCAAAGACTCTAAGAGAGAATCTTTTCCAGTTTCTAGAAGCTTCCCAAAGCACTTGGTACTTGTCCTATTCTCCACATTCCAACCCAGTGACATAAGACTGAGAAGACTGTGTCTGTTTCACATCATCATTCTGACCTCCTCTCTGCCTATTTCTTCCACTTTTAAATCGCCTTATGATTACAATAAGCCTACTAATCCTGATGATCAAAGAACATCCTCCCTATTTTAAGATAACTTAATTAGCAACCTTAATTCCATCTGTACTCTTCATCCTCCTTTGCCAGTCAAAACATAACCACAAATTCCAGGAATTAGGTCACAGACATCTTTGGCGGCCATCACTCTGCCCAACACATTAGACTTCAGTGTAGTCACACACAGCACTCATGCATTTTAAACTGTTCAAAATGCTGTAAATTCTCTTACAAAACTGTTTCAGAAGTTTCATCACTTAATTTATTTGAGATTATACACATTTTAAATGAAGCTTGGTTAATAAAGTGGTAGTTAATCAAATTGATCATTGTCCACTTAGATTAAAAAACAGAATGTGATCTGAAAGTCATAAAGTTGTGTGTGTGTATGCCTTCAACAGCTGTATGAAGGAATGCTTTAATTGGTGTCAGCATCATTGATATAAGCCACTAATACAGTCATCTTGCATTTTTGCTTATAGATCAGTTTTACAACATTATAGTCACCTTATACTTGCAGCTAAAACTGTAGATTTATATCTTGGTTCTTAATATATTTCTCCCATACTTCAAAGGCTGAACATAAATCCCTGGTAGGATGGCAAAGTAAAAACATATAGCTTCTTAATTGGAATATAGGCTACAGGAAACTTTTCATACCTATTCTTTCATTATAATTATTTTTAGAATAATTTGGGTTGGCAAGAAACAAAATTTTTAGTTATCAGTAAATGAGATATATTTTATGTTGCAAATGTCAGATCTGAAAGGCATTAATTGTAACAACAAAATTTAGGTAAAGCTAATAAAAACATTAGAGGACAAGAACTATATTGATGGATAAAACCCACAGATGATTAAACCAATGATTTTTTGTCAATATTTGATTTTATGACATCAGGTCACTTTCTACTTGTTTGTAACATCAGGCTCACGTTGAATCTAAAAGGATTACTATAAATAGATATGTTTGAAAGAAGCAACTATAATGAATAAGGTCTTCCAAAGAGGAACATTTTTTTTAACTTAGGGAAATGAAATCGTTATACATAAAATCAAAAGGTCCAAATGAAAAATGATATGCATTTATATGTGTTTGGGAGTTTATGTTTCAATAATTTAAAATGTTTTACAAGATGTCTTCCTTGAAATACATACTCCTCTGGCTTTCAAGACACTTTACACATGGGGCTCTCTTCCTTCCTCTCCAGCTGTGTTGTGATGGTTTTTCTTCCTTTTCCCAACCTAGACGTTGCTCCATGTCCTTATCCGCGTGTTTTTCATCTTTTCATTCATATTTAGTCTCTTCCTTTGAATGAAGTCTATGGAGTAGAGTCCTGATTTCCTACCTGAGCAGTCAGCTCTTCTCTAAACTCCATGCTTGTGTTTACGACTGACTCCATGCCATTACCGCTTGAACATTTAAATCTCACAACGTACAAAACTCAGTTCTTCGCATCTCCTGCTGACCTTCCTTCTCCACCACCCCTACATCTCATACAATAGTGTGTCCTGTCGGCTTTAATTTCAAGGTAAATATGGACTCCAACCTCTTCTTCGACCTCTACTGCAAATAACCATCTTCTCTCTGAATTAGCTCCAGAACTTGCCTATGTCTGTGCTAGCTACCCTTTAGTCTAACACTGTGACCAGAGTTTCTTACTGAAATACAGATGATTAGTAACCTTAATCCCATCTTCATGCTAACTCTCCTTTGCTTAGTGATATAACAAACACACCACATCACGTTAGCTGTCTGCTCAGGAATAACCAGTGCCACCCCAGATACCCTACAAAAAACCCGGAAGTACTTAGACTCATCTATAGGATCTACACACGAGATCCGGTTTCCATTATCTCCTAACAGTATCTCCTTTTTGGTTCCATTTCTATTACTTCACTCCAGATATGCAGGCCGTCTTGCTATTATTCCAATAGGACAAGCAAGCTCTTGCTCCGAGACTTTTGCTCTTGCTTTCACCTTCCCTAGAATTTGATTTCTCAATATCGAACGTTGTTTATAATCATACTTCTTCCAAGGCTGTATTCAAAGTCACCTTCTCAGTGAGGGATTCCTACTCATTAATAGCTAAAATAGCAAACCACCACCCATCTTCTCAAAACTTTTATTCCCCAGCCCCCTTTCCTTTTCCTCTCTTAACGATGATCATGTTCTCCAAGTAATGTAAAATAGTTCCCTTCTCTACCATCACTTTTCTCAAGTAGTATATAATCTCCATAAGTGAATTTAATATAGTAAAATAGAATTGAATATTTAATTTGGCTTCATTTTTCTTTTAAAAATATAATAAAGCTTCAAAAAGTCGAATTCCAATAATCAGAACTGAAAATCCTACTGAATAGTCTTTCAGAACTGGTTGACTTTTCAATCAATAACACAGGCTCTCTCAACTATGGCTAAGTTATTTCTCTAATGCTTACTATTTTTTTAATTTTTAAAAATTGTATTGAAGTATAGTTGATTTAAAACATGGTGTTAATTTCCACTGTAGGGGAAAGTGATTCAGTTATATACACATATTCATTCTTTTTCAGAAGTTAATCATATCAGTCAGCCAAAAATTGGGCTCTTTAAAAAAGCAGTAAAACTGCATACAACCAAAATAGCTTCTGTTTATATTTTCATGGCTAATTTAAATTATATCACACATTGCAGCTGAAAGGTACTAATTACACATATTTTTAAAATATGGATAATATAAACAATACAGAAATTTTCAAGGGATACATAGTTTTGCCTCAATGCAGAATCCAACTAAATTGATTTTCTTGAAATCCTTTTTAAAATCAGAATGTACATAAAATTTTGTATAGTTTAATACATTATATGAATTTCCATAAATGTATCATTTAGATTGATTCAAATTCCTCAATTAATTTTAACTTTTTTTTTTTTGGTCTTTTAGCGTTTTTTTTCTAAGGCCACACTCGTGACATATGGAGGTTCCCAGGCTAGGGGGTCTAACTGGAGCTGTAGCTGCCGGCCTAAGCCACAGCCATAGCAATACGGGATCTAAGCTACGTCTGCAACCTACACCGCAGCTCACGGCAAAGCCAGATCATTAATCCACTGAGCTAGGCCAGGGATAGAACCCACAACCTCATGGTTCCTAGTCAGATTTGTTAACCACTGAGCCACGATGGGAACTCCAATTTTAACTTCTTTTGTTTTATTTATTTATTATTATTATTTTGGTCTTTTTTGCCTTTTTGTAGGGCCGCACTCGTGGCATATGGAGGTCCCCAGGCTAGGGGTCGAATCGGAGCTGTAGCTGCTGGCCTAAACCACAGCCACAGCAACGTGGGATCCGAGCCAAGTCTGTGACCTACACCACAGCTCACGGCAACACCAGATCCTTAACCCGATGAACGAGGTCAGGGATCGAACCCGCAACCTCATGGTTCCTAGTCGGATTCGTTAACCACTGAGCCACCACAGGAACTCCCAATTTTAACTTCTTAAGAAGTTTCTTCAGTTGGGGCTCTTTGGTTTATTTCCTAGTGATTTACTCCCTGAAGTTACATGTAAGAGGATCTGCCTTTTCCTCTTTCTGGCAATGGATTGCAAATTGTTTTTCAAAACTGCTGTATTAATTTTCACTTTCACCACGAATAACTATAAATAAGAGTTTTATCATACTTTTGCCAGCATTGGTTTCAAAAGTTATTTGTAATATGATGCTTCAGTAGGTTAAAATGGCATCCTGTCTTCTTTTAAATCCCATTGATATCTATGAGTTTAACCTAGACAGGTACTTTTATTTAAAATACTTTTGGCATCAGGTAGACTGACTGAAAATAATTAGATAGTGTGAAATTGCCAGCCACATGGGGTTGTACATAGTTACATAGATGAAATATATTGACTCTAAAGGCCTGAATATAATGACAATAAATATCTATTTGAAGATTCTTATGACCACCTGTACATAAAATGAAATGGAAATGATAGTTAAACTCCTCTTTTCAGTGGAGGCATCTGCGGAGCCCAAATTCATTTTACTGGCAATTCATCTATCATATTCCATGCAGTGTGAGTCAAATGTTGAATAAGCCAGTCCTGGGGAGCTCAGATAAGTGAAATATTTCTTTTTTAACTATTTCACTCAAATACTTTTAAGGATCAAACTCCTATTTATTTTAGTCTCAGACAACCAAGAAGTTTCCTAACTTCCTACCCCAGCAGTAGAGAAAGTTTATGAATCAGAATATTTTCAGGTATCTACAGAAACAACACCTGTCCACATCAGGATACAGTAGACCAAATGTTCTTCTTCTACTCACTCCTACATTTCCCTGCTGTCCACTTACTTTCCTGGACTTCCATTCTTGGAACATATACTGCACTTAAATAAGAAATGCTATCAGCAACGATAGAGATACTAAATTATTTAATTGGGGTCGGTCTTCTCTTTACTCTTAATTTTAAAATATGTAATAGGGTATTACTTAAATGCACGATAGTACATCTACACAATAATATACAGTGGTCACAATGTAAAACACTCCACATGGCAGGGGCATCAACCAATCTGAACCTATCCTACCCTAAGGAGACAACTGCAAGAACATGCATATGCCTAACATCTAGCTAGATTTAAATATCAGGTCTGTGCCTAATGGTGTTCTTGGTTACACACATGGAAGAGAATAGAGTAAAAAATTAGCTGGGGATTGTATCAACTTGCATTTTATCTAAATGTATTTTTGTGTACATCCGCTTACATGAATGCATAGATCTCTATATAACTATGTCTTTAAATCATTTTCAAAATTACATGCAGACATCATATTAATTTATTCATTTAAAATTCACTTAAAAATATATACCAAACTGGTAAGAGCAGTATTGTTAAAAAGTAAATTTCAAGGTGTATTCTATGTGCTACTTTTGCATTTTTAAATGAATTACAAATGTGGATAACATGGGAAAGGATAGGAATAAGAGAGGAAATTGAGGTCCATCCATAATATAAATCACATTTCATACTGAAGATATTATATTTCATTTATAGAAAAAAAAAATTTTTTTTTTTAAGGGCTGCACCTGTGGCATATGGAAGTTCCCAGGCTAGAGGTCGACTCATAGATGCAGCTGCAGCCTATGCCACAGCCATGGCACCACTTGATCCGAACCACATTTATGACCTACACTGAAGCTGTGGCAATGTCAGATCCTTATGCCACTAGGCAAGACAAGGGATCAAAAGTGCATTCTCACAGAGACAACATCAAGTCCTTATCCCACTGAGCTACAATGAGAACTCAGAAAAAAAACTTTTTTTTTTTTTTTTTTTTTGCTTTCTAGGGCCACACCGGCAGCATATGGAGGTTCCCAGGCTAGGGGTCAAATAGGAGCTACAGCTGCTGGCCTACAGCAGAGCCACAGCAATGCAGGATCCTTAACCCACTGAACGAGGCCAGGGATCAAACTTGCAACCTCATGGTTCCTAGTTGGATTCATTTCTGCCGCACCACGATGGGAACTCTGAAAAAAAATTTTAATACTGCCATTTCTTACGGACGATTTTGAACTACTCTAGAATACAAAGATTTAGCATGCTGAGTCAGTTCTCAAAAAATACATCACCAAAGATATTGAAACAATGATGTTTTACCAATATTGGTATAGATCTTTATCATTTAGTGCTGTTGATATTGTGTGCTAGATAATTCTAATGGTGGGAGGGCTTTCCTGTTTCCATTTGACAGCTTGTATTATTTGGTCCTCATGCCTATTCTTATCCCCCTTTTCAGATGAGGGAAAATGACCTATGTATAAATGACATGTGACAAAAGTAATCTGAGCCAGGATCCATGTTCTATCATGGCTTCAAAACATTATGCCTGGTATTTTTTTCCCACTGTATCACTGCTGGTTAAGAACTATGCTTTTCAAACCAAAATGCTTCCCTTTTACTTCTGAACCTTCAAACATTATAAACTACTCCAAGCACATGGAATTACTAGAGTGAATACCCGCCCCCCTGACACCCCAAACACATACATACTCAAGAAAAAGACATCAAAAGCAATTGTAGAGAGCATCAGCATCTTTCATTCACTGTTTATATTAAAGGCTCCTCTGAAAGAAAGAAATTCAAGTGAAATTTGTCTTCAGAGTCAACATCTACATTTTCCTTTGCAGTTTATATTTCCTTTGGTTCCCACAAATTTTAGCGTATGATAGAGCCTAGATTCTCAATTCACAGAAAAATATAATATGGAAAAGCTCTTCCACAGTTTTGTGTTAGGGACCCAGTGAAACACCTACACATTGGTTATTTGTTCAAAGCAAAAGAAGGATCGCTGTAGAACACCCAAACTGAACTAAATGTGGACACTTTCAAAGGAAGAGGAGAGACGTTTTGTCCCCCAACGCCCTAGGGATTAGTTAACAATGTCTTGAGATATTTGGGGTTGTGGCAATTTGGGGGTGCTGCTACTGGCATCTAGTGGGTTGAAAACAGGGATGCTGCTAGGCATTCTACAGTGAACAGGAAAGCCCTCCCACCATTAGAATTATCTAGCACACAATATCAACAGCACTAAATTTAAGGAGCTCTAATATAGAATATAGTTTTACAGACATGTGCAATGCAACTACAAGGAAGGCATATAATTAAGCAAATTCGGGAGTCCAAAGTCTTCTACTTATTTTTTTAAAAAATAACACAAAACAGCAAAGGACATACGCTTAAATCTCTCAACCTAATCCTCTCAATTTTCAACCAACTACACTGCATCAGATACACGCACTTCAGTTTGCAATAAGCAGATTTTTCCAGGTCAGTAGGCTTCGATATGCTATCCTAGATCTGCTGAAGTGTGCATGCATGTTTAGAGTCTAAAGGAAAATTATATCAGGTTGCCTATATATAAGGTATACTAATCGTAAGGTCTTCTAAACATCAACAAGTCAAATATAGATAGGATGAATGGGGCACAAACTTGGGAAAATATGGTTTGTATTTAATAGACCACAAAAGTCAACAAAAAACATAATAATGATGCTTATATAAGCCAAGAGAAAAAAAAAGTCTTTTATATTTACTATATATAGCACCCATCATCTAAAAATTCATAAACTTGGACTAACTCACCCATTCCCATGATTCTATTATATTCATTCAAACAGGCTCATCAGAAGGAATAATAATTTCCACTTTGCTGAATGTGTAGACTTTGATCAAGCACTGGTTGCTCTCAACCATGCTTGCAACTGCTATAGCTAATTACTTTCAACATTTGCTGGACAGAGTTATAGCTCGAGTTTCCTGTCACTTACGTTCATTCTACTACTATAGTCCCCTTTGCTGTGAGGTTATCTTTAAGTAGGCAATTCCAGTGCATCTAAAAGAGCAAGTCCTCATTTTCTACCTCCCACTATTATCAAGAGAAGAAATCAAACTTGACTATTGGTATCATTTTAAGTTTTCCTCCTCTTAAGTTAGCTTCTTCTGTGAAAAAGCATCATCATTATGGTTCATAAAATACTCCTCTAACAAGGCCCATTAAATGAATGCCTTTTTAAGTGAAGAAAGGGGTTGACCTATTCTAGGTTAATTTATTATCAGGAAGCCTGAAATTGAACATGTAAAAGGAGGCTTGAAAGAAATAAATGATGATTGTTTCTTTGACCAGAGTGTCAGGCTATAGAACTAATTCTTCACTAGTATCACATCCTGCCTCCATCCTCTCTCATCCAGCAAGCTGCATTTGAGATCCAGTCTGGACCTCTAACTCTTGATTGGGGATTAAATACTTTCTCTGATAAGACAAGTCCACTGAAACAGAGAACAATTACTGCATAAGGAAAGCCCCCTGCTTTGAACAATCTGTGGGTGATCGATCCCAGAGTGGAAAATAAAGGTTCCAAACACAGTCGGAGCCGGTAGAGTTGTTTCCTTTTTTCCCTTTCTTTCCCTTTTTTTTTTTTTTTGGCTGGATAATAAAATCATTCTCTGATCTGTTTCTCTCAACTCAAAGCTGTGATGCCATCACCTGAGCAAATCGAAGACCATAATAATCTCAGCTAAGATTTTTATTTTAGCATTTCTTCATTTTAGCAGAGAAACAGCAAGAGGCCTTTATTCTTCATTAATCTGAAAGTCCGTAAAATACAACAGGCATTGATATAAGGAAACACTTGAATAATTAGCTAACAAAATTTTATTTTTCACCTGTTACATATGACAGGTTTTCCTAGTTCCACCTCTGTACGCACACACACACACACATACACACACACACACGCACACACACGCACACACAAAACCTGTATAACATACAATTTTACCTGGTTTTTAAGATATGAAAATAAAGACAAAAATCATTGTTAGTTCTAAACTCAAATCAGGTTCAGGAAGTTAAGAAATGAATCAGAGTTAACAAACATAAGGGCATATACTAAATGAAGTGTTTTGCTGATGGCAGAAGGGTACCTAATTCCTTTTCATGCATCATTTTAGTACCCTTTAAAAGAAAAAGTTTCATCTTCAGCTTTAGTAAGCATTTATAGAAGCGTTTCATGAAAAAAAAAGAAGAAAAGAGAAAATGTGCCTTGCCCTTCTGCAGCTTGAGTGCTCAGATATCATGTAATTTCAGAGGATACTGGAAAGGCAATAATTAAAAAGCACTTTGGAAATTTCAATTTCAAAGTCCCTGTTTCTATGCTGACAACGCTTTCCCTCACTTTGACAGAGAGACATAAATGACAGCTTATTTTGATGCCACCACAATTCCAATGTGCCTTGCAGAGTATCCTTCCAACTTCTTCAGGGGCAGAGCAGATAACAGCACATCCACAGATAAACATAAACACAGACCCAGATGGATTATCAAGACTCATTCCATAGGCTCTATGGCAACATTCCTGACAAGAAAATTTTTTTAAAAAAAAAGCTATACTAGCGATGAGGTTTACAAAGCATCAGCTCCAACTTTCCCCTTCGCAGCAGATCCTGTGAAACCAACCCAGAGAGGAAGATTTCGCCAAATATTGCTTTGACTCAGAACCGGGTGAGCAGCCCCACTGCATAAAAATATGAATGTCATTCCATAGTAAAGTGGCGTTCATTGAAGCCTTACCTTGGCTGACTTGCCCTAACTGGAGGAAAGGAACTTAATTTATGAGAAGCACAGAGGGGACTTTCTCGGTGCTCCGGGCACCGCGGCTCCGGTCCTCCGAGAGCCCCAGACTCGGCTCCGCGCGCCTGCGAGCCCTGGGTTCGGCGGCTCCGGCTTCTGCAGCTCCGGAGCGCGCCTGTGATTGGCTGGCAGAGCCCGTCCGCCTGATCCTCTCCTCTGTCTCTCCTCCTTCCTCTCCTCCCTGGCTCTCCCGTCTGCCGCCTTTCCCTCTGCCTCCTTTTTTTTTTAACCCCCATTGAGCATACTTTGGGGGCTGCTAAAATCCTACAACACACAGAACGGAGAGCCTGTGGCCCCCATCGGTAAGGTCATGTGCAAAGCAATGCCATTGATGGAAACAGTTAAAAATATTAAAAGCCCGGACCGGCGGCATCATCTTTCCATCGGAGCTGGAAAAAAAAAAAAATGACGACCTGGACTCCGCACCAAGACCCTCAGTTCTCCACAGGGGAGGGGAAATGGGGGCCAGAGGGTTTTGACTATCAGATGGACTGGGAGTAGACCTCGGGAGGGAACCGGGAGAAAAAGCAGGCAGGGCAGGCGTTGAGGTGGCAGGCTGGTAATAAATTTTCCTGTTTCCGTGCAAAGTCGTCACAGCCTGCTAAACATTCAACTGCTGGCTCATTCATCAGTGATCCATAGTCCGGTGATAGCCGTGAGATTTAGCGCCAGTGATGCCCTCTAATGCCTTACCCCAAAGTACTCAAGGCATGGAGGGTTTATACGAGATAGAGCTTTTACTTGGAGGTCAGCAGTGTGTTTGTGAAGATGAACAAGAACCGCAATGCCCTTTCCTAGCCCCTTGGCTTATGCCAGGAAAACTCTCTTTCACGCGCGCGGACACACACACACACACACACACACACACACACACACACACACATATGCAACTTCAAATATCTTATTACTCCAGAATACATTTAAATGATTTGTAATGTACACAGCTCTTGAGAACAAGGATTTCAGACATGATTGGTTACGTTCACAATTGATGCAAAATGACTTCAGCCCTTTCTCCCAACAGTCACCCACACTTACTCATTAAGAACACGAAGCATCCCCATTTAAAGTATTGTAGTAAACAAGAGTAGGAGTTTATACAAATTGAATGGCTACTCCAAGGATCACTGGGCAGATGTATTAAGAATTGTACAAGACCCTCTGTCACTGCAACCACTATGAGGGCACCCTTACTTGCTCGGGTTCAGAGATTCAAAGGAACAAGGCTTAAGCTTAAGAGATACAATGTGATAGAGGGAACAGGCCCTCTAAAGGCCATGAGACATGGATTCCAATTCTGTCTCAGACTTTCTTCTGTATCAGAACCAGTCTAAGCTGTTTCAATTCTCTGAGGCTTAGAAGGCTTCTCTTTAACGCCTAGAGAATAATCTCACTTCAGAGGATCTCTGCGAAAATGAAATGAAAAACTGTAATTTTTAAGAAGGAATGTTTCAAATCAGCTAGAGTTTTATAGTCTAGTTTAAAGATAGTCAATATCTTTATTTGAGTGATGTGACATGCAGTAGGATTTAATTTAGTTTGGGGTTTGGCTATGATTAAACAAACCAACGAAAGCAATCAAAGCAGCCCTCGAACTGGATTATTTCTAATTGGGAAGGAATTGCATATTTAAGTGTGCAGTTACTCCTAAGGAAGATGTCAGGAGACAATAAGAATTTGGAAATCTCTGAAATCGAAACTCTCAGGGAAAAGTGATATGGAAACAATACTGTGAGAAATAATGAGCCAGTGTTGTATTATGTTTTGTGTATTTTCTCTCATGCTGTTTCTGACTTAAATGAGATTTCCCTTGCAAAGTATCTGGACATAAAATCAGAAAAGCATATTCATTTTGTGGTTACTGAAAAGAATCCATTTCAAATCTTCCTGTTTTGATGAAGCCCTGGGAGCACAAAGAGAGGAATAGTTATGAAAAATAAAGGGGCTATAAAGAGGAATTTTTGGTCTACCAGGGGTCATGCGGTTTAAAAATTTCACATGATGGTTGTTTCTAGAGAAGTCTAACTCATTTATTTGGCTTAACTCTGAATGAAAGAACTTGTTTGGCACTTTGCTCCTAAAGCTTTTGCTGAGACACCAGCACTGAGCATCTTAGAGACACACTTGATAACGGGGTGTTCTGGCTAGCCTTCCTTGGTGGTTTTCCCTGGGTAAACCATAATAAGCACATTGAGGGGATGGTCATAATAGAAGGCGATAGGCAGTTGCTCCAGAGTGGGATGACATGCAGAAAGATCTGTCAGCAATGCCAAACAATGCAATCCACTTCTAGGAAAAGCATCCATTCACTGAGGGAGGCTTTGTATGTATGGGACTGCACTCAGATTCAGGGCTCAAGATTTTCCACAAACCCAAGGATGCAAGGTCCGAGGGATCGAAATGGCTTCTGAAATTTGATCTTCTACAACCACACCAAATTTCCCTGGCCCTAGAAAAAGCAAACCTGTCAACCACTTAGTGCATCTCCTATACTTTCAGGTTAAAAAGGAGAGAGTAAGTGAACCCAGGCGGAACATGCTGCTTGGGGAAAGCCAGGTGGTAGGCAAGTGCTTATATTCTCCTTATGTCAAAGATTACTTCCAAGAAGTGGACAATGCATCAGTCAGCAGAATTTATTACAGAGCTAATCTCTGAAACAGAAATCATGGACGTTTCTGCTCCTGAATCCCCACTTCTGTTACTGGAGAGTTATAAGAATCATTTTCACTGGTGACAGGGAAGCATCCAACAAAAGATTGATGCTGGTCAGACCACAGAAACTGGAAAGATAAAATTGTAATGCTAAACTGTGATCCTTCTCTGAGAGACGGACTCAGGAAATTGTCTCTTTAGATGTCATCTCATGCTCAATTTTACCCTGGAAATTCAGGAAGCTATGCAATGCTTTGAAACATAAATAAAGGAATGTAAATGAAATGTATAAGTATCCCTTGTTATAATTTGTTACTTAGAGCAATTAGCTACACAAACATAGGGCCGTGATTGAATTTTAACTGAAATGACTATTGAAATTACAACATTAAAAAGCGATCAGATTATATGGAGGTCCTGTCGTGGCACAGCGGAAGCAAGTCCGACTAAGAACCATGAGGTTGAGGGTTCAATCCCTGGCCTCAATCAGTGGGTTAAGGATCCTGCATTGCTGTGAGCTGTGGTGTAAGTTGCAGGCATGACTCGGATCCTGCATTGCTGTGGCTGTGCTGTAGGCTGGCAGCTACAACTCCGATTGGACCCCTAACCTGGGAACCTCCATATGTTGCAGGTGCTGCCCTAAAAAGACAAAAGACAAAAAAAAAGAAAAAAAGTGATCAGATTATTATGTGAAGGTGAAACATGAAGCAATACGATTTCCTTTGAAACTATTTATTTTATGTGCTTGGGTGACAAATACTACAGGTTTTTTTTTAAAGCATAAAAGAGAAGTTTTATATTGATAAAAATATTAACGCTAAGAATATGCTCAAAGATAACCTAATAAAGTTAACTTTTACTCATTCAGATTAGGAATTTCAGAGTCCTGGGGAAATACTGATAAAGGAAAGTGAAAGGGCTAGATCAAAACTATTTCAAAGTTAACTGTATATGTAATTAATTTCAAAAAGCAATTCCTCCCTAATTTATTAATCTAATTATTACTCATACCAATAACATAAAAAGTGATCAGATTATTATGTAATTATTACTCATACTAATAATTAGATTAATAAATGCACTTTTTCAGCACATGTCAAATATCAAAAAAATGAACTTGTGTGAATCTAATGAGACAGTGTTGATCATTGACAAAGGAAAAAGTAAAACTCCTTAATGTATATAGTACATACATTTTATTTCCATAAGATAGATCTTCATTGCACTAAAAATGACAAAAATAAAGACACTGGGACCCAAGATAAGTGAGAATTTACTAAGAGACCCTAGTTTTAAGTTAATAATTCCTGGACAAAGGTTACATAAAGTACAAGCCAGAATTTTAAAAAATATCTCAAATAATGTTGGTAAACTTTGAAGATTTAGTAAAAATAAAACAGTAACAAGCAAATATTTTCCCAGCTTTTGAAACATGACTGAACATGGAGTCTACAAATTAGGAATTATTGAACCGAATGTGGAAACTGGCCAAGTAATAAGGAGATTTTTTTAAGAGATGAGTGGACCAGAATGGAAAGAAAATAGTGGGGTCACCTGAGTCTATATCACATTGAAAAGTCAATTCAAAATAATCCCATTGCTTTCTCTGGCAGACACGCTAGACAGGAAATAGGGAAATCATATATAATGAGATCTCATTATATGTCATTACATTTTCTCATGATTTCATTAGAGTCCACAAGGAGAATTTTAGTACAATTATTCAATGTAGCAATAGGTTAAGGTCCCACTCTCATATGTTTAGAAATGTGAAGTTTCTTTCCTAAAGCAAAGTTTCTAGTAGTAAGCTGCAGAACTTTAAGTTCAGGTAGGATTATGCCTTTTCTTTAATACCCATATTAAACATTACCCATGTCCAGTGCTATGAATCCTGAAGCATTTTACACAAGAAGCCAGCATATTTGGATGAAAAACTGGGAAAAAAAATGTAAGGCGTCTTGAACAACTTAAAAGTTACCTCACATTTAACAAAGAAGAAATACTAACGCTGAGTCCATAAGTATGATTGCATTAAAAATATGGCAACAGAGACAAGGTCTTTGAATGAAAACTTAATGAGATCCCTACTGACAATAGTTTCAGTATAAAGCACTTGTGTTATATGGTCATCGAAAATGTAAATTTCAACAGGTATCCTTAATAAAGGCAAAGCATCAAAATGGGCATGACGATTACCTAAACTCTAAAATACTGAGGCTATATCAGGAATAATACATTCAAGAAGACTTAGCTATAGCTAATTCTGGTCCAAGTTAAATCATATTTTTTGAGCTGTACCATGATATATTCATTCAATTGACAAAACTAATATCTCTAACTTCTTTCTCTTCCTCAGCCCTGGGATAACCGCCACTCCTTTCTTCCCCTGTACCTTGGCTCTACCTTACCCATTCTCCAGGGGTCAGAACAAAGATCACCTTCTCTGAGTACACACTTTGCTCCATCCAATAGGTTTGACTTGTGCCTACATTTTTGTTTTTTAAGAGTCTGTCAATATCTCATTTAACAAACTGTGTTATGGTTGAAGGCAACAGAGCATAGTCACTAAGAACACAAATCTGGAACCAAACACACTTAGGCAGCTGCATCATTATATTACATGTACTTACTTTCTTCTTTAGTAAAAAGTTCATATTACCTATCTCTTAACCTTCCAGGGAGGATTAAATATGTCATAATATATAATGTGCTTAGAAAATCACTGGGCATATAGTAACTTGCATATAAACTTGCTTCCCTTATTATACTTCTGCATTTCTGTCTCCTAATTGAATGCTAGCTAGGAATAAACATCTGGTACATGGTACATGTAAATGCTGCTTATTGTAATGGAGATAACTCTACACTGGAGACAGGAGACTTAAGATTAAGCCATCCACCTACCACTAATATTAAATATAGAGTTGCTTAACCAGCTTGTTTTAGTCTCTGAACATGCTACCTCTCCTGTAATTTGAGATATCATCTCCACTTTGCATGGAGCTTTTACAATCTTTAAAGAGTTTTACACATACAAAAGGGTCTAGCACAGTCTTTGGCATACAAAAGACTTTCAATAAAGGTTAGATGAATCCCAGTTGGTAGTGCCCAGTAAGCAGTCATTAAATCAATCATATCTTATTTCTTCACTCCATTTGGTGGCAGAGAAAGGCAAATCAGGAAAAAAACAAAACAAAGAAAAAAAAAGCCACTTCTTACCCAAGTGCTTTTTATTGAAAGAGAAAGCATAGCTTCCGTGGTATGTCCTGGAGATAGCACTCACTCAGTTCAACCTCCCATATCTATCTGTATTTATCTTCCTGGTGTTATATAATGAAAACTACCATTTTGGCGACCCTGAAGTATTGTAATATTCTTAACTATCGAAGAAATATTACATTGCATACAGCATACAATATTTACAATGCCATAAAACAGACCAATATTTTAAAATCTTTCTATAACCTCAAATTATAAAAACGGGTTTCTTAATATTCAATTAATCAGAAATTCTGGTTAACCAAATCTCTGATATTTGTAGGACGATGTTTAATTTGTTAACGTACATTGTGGCTACTCCAGAGAGGCAGTGGTATACATTAACTCTCAAACTTACTATCATTAATGCTTTCCCTAAGAATCTCTTATAAAACACTTTGAAAATTAATGCATAGATCTTGTCTTTTAAATTTTAATGTATCAGGAGCTCCCATGGTGGTTCAGTGGAAATGAACCCGACCAGCATACATGAGGACACAGGTTTGATCCCCGGCCTGGCTCAGAGGGTTAAGGATCTGGTGTTGCCATGAGCTATGGTGTAGGTCGCAGATGTGGTTTAGATCTGACATTGCTGGTGACTGTAGCTATGAATCAACGCTTAGCCTGGGAACTTTAATGTATCAATTTTTCTACATGATTAGAAGCACCTATTAAATATTTTCAACAAAATAGCAGCATTATATTCAAAGCATATATGCAATATACTTAAATCTCTTTCCTGCCACTGAACATTGATATTGTTTCCAAGTTTTGACTATTATCAATAATACTTCAACAAATCTTTTCCTGGATCTCTGACTACTGCACTTGAATAGACTGCTGGACATGCAACTACTAAATAAAATTTGTGAAAATTTTTTAAGCACAGATGATTTTATTATGACTGCTCCCTGACACCATTAGAAAAGAGTAAAAGATTAATTGGTTCCTCACTATTCCTGAGCAAGAACATTTCTTTTTCCAATTTGCTTATTCAATGGCTGAAAATTATCTCATTGTTTTAATTTCTATTCATGTGATTACTAGAATGCTTATTGACTGTTTCCTTGTTTTCTTCTCATAATCTTCTGTCCATATCCATTCCCTAGCATATTATTGGTAATTGGGACTATAATGGACTTAAATTGTGTTAATGATCAGAAGACATTTACAAAATTGAGGTAAACACAAGTTTCTATACTTCTTAACATTTAGCCAAAAATGTGTGTATATAATATGCTTATAAATTTATATGTTTAAAACTTTATATCTTACATATAAACCTATATGTATATACGTGTACACATACATATGCTTATACACACATCTAAGTATACACAAATGTAAATATATGTGTACATGTGTGCATGAATAGACTTATTCAGAAAATACATATAGAGTAACATATAGAAAGTTCAACTGAGAAATATAAAGAAAAGTAAGGCAGATTCCCTGGCTTTAAGCTAAAAAAAAAAAAAAAGAAAAGAAAAAGAAACAACTGAAATGCACTGCAATGCCATAGACTCTAAAAGCTATATATATACAGCATTTTTCATAGTGTATGAAATTGATAAGTTACTTTCAATACCACTTGTTTGAACTGGAGTTAGAGAATGAAGCTGATAAAATGTACACACACACACACACACACACAGTAGTCTGAACAGAATCCTGAAATTGGTTTTGATGTTTTTCTTGTCTTCACCTCCAGGACCATCTGTACAATTTAATGACGGGTGAAAAATGAAAATATATGGATTTGTTAGAAAATATGTGAATTTTTTTATACATCAAGATTTTCAAAATGGCCACAAGCCATTAAACTAAACTTGAGGCCTTCCTGAATGTGGGAGCTTGTATGACTACATAGATTGCATGCTCATTAAACAGTCTTCCCCACTGCTACCATTAACCCAGTAAATCAAATTCAGCTCATCCTGCTTTATTAATAATCCTCAAACAATCCACTGAGATCTATCTCAAGTCCTTTCTCTTTATATAGTCTATCATATCCCATGATCATCTCTTGCCTAAACTTTTGCTAATTAGGCAGGTAGGATGACTGTCAGTTATCATGAGGGCTTAGCTTCTATGCCATTGTGACAGTTGTTTTTACTTTAAAGGTAGGAACAGAGAGATCAGAACAGGAGCCCAGTGTAAGGAAAGAATTGGTCTGCTGGGGATACTTGTCCACATTTTCTAAGACTTAATAATCAAACTATCTTGATTGAATACAAAATGGCTGATTATCACTCTATGTGTTGAACTGCAGGATGAAAAAGTTTTGCTAATTTATAGTTATAATCCAGAAACATATAATAAACACATTTTACTTGGTATAAGAATAAAAAAGCTAAGACACATACACTATGAAGATATTTATAGAAATAATTAACTGTAGTGTGGTGTGGCTAGGGATGAATCAGAGTTTTTAATCTCAGTCTTGAAAAAAAAAAGACACTCGTTAGTAGGAAGAATAAAGAAAGTAATATCTGATTAGGAAATATTACAGACTCAGATTGGAATATGCTGATATTGAGGTGTTGGCTAGGCATCACGAGTTACCCAAGAGTCACTGGGCAACATAAAACTGAGCTTGGGAAGAGTTTTGAGCAAAAGACTCAATTTTATGAGTAATATACAGAAAATAACACTAGTGATAAAAGCTGTTACAGCCCCTAAAGGACATGAGAAATTTCGACAGGATCAATGATACAGACATAATAGGTGGAGTGAGGGATGGAGAGGGGAAGGAAGGGATGGGAGAGGCGAGAAGAGAAAGACTCTACTTAACAGAATTCAGAAGAGATTTTCAAAAAACTGCTAAATCTCAAATTGATATTTAAAAATATCAGTTATTGAATAACCAACCTAACGTTTCCATTTTTTCTAGAATCTAAAAAAAGAACAAACAAAACCCAACTTTAGTAGAAAAAAATAAATCATGAAGATCAAAGCAGAAGTAAATTCAATTGTCTATGGCTGATTGGTAAATAAAACTTTTTTCATATGTACAAAAGCTGGTAACGTGAAGGTTGGAAACTTCATGACATGTGGTCACCATGGAAAAACTGTCTAAGAATAGATCCAATTAACTCAGTAGAGATTAGAATAGTGTACAGCATGCAAAATTGGCAAATAGGATGTTATGTTATAAAATTTTTAAAACTTTAATGTACAAGAAACTTGTTCTTCATTTGAGAATGTGTGATTACACTTTACCATTTATTTCTTTGCTTATCTGGAGTTGTTTATAAAAGGATTTCCAAATGGTACACATGCATAATTAATCATCAAGTGAGAAACTGTATTGAAAGCAGTAAATTGAAATGTGAACTCTATCATCTTTTCTTATTTTGAATGTATATGTTTATGTGTGTTTGAGTACACAACAGTAAGGGTAGTTGCTATATATTGAAGGTTATGTATATTGTTACCTTGGACCATCACAGAAAGCCTGATTATTTTTAACTCATACAAAATTTATGGAGGCCATCAACCCGATAAAGAATAGAACAAGCTTAAAAGAGAACAGTGTCTCCAAAGTATTTTCTGGAAATGTGTATCCAAAATAAATTTCATACTGCCAGTGTTAATTTGGGACTCTAGGAAGAGTGGTGAGATCAAAACGGATTTCCTTTACCCATATCTCAGGGTACATTATGTCATTATTCTTTTCCTTTTGTACCACAAGTCAACAGTGTGCGGTATGCTGAAGTAATTTCTCTGTAGGGCTCTCGGGCTGTATAAGCCCAGTGCTTTTGGTCACCATAGGCTGTGCAAATTATATGACAGGCTCAGGAGAGCAGTGAAAATTCAGGCTTTAAGTTCATTGCTTTGCTCAGTATTCAGCCCTTAGAGTAGACACATTAAACTATAGGTGCTATTATTACCAGAATATTGTAGTCCTTCTGAAACATATATGTTAAGCCTCAAGTCATTGCCAGAAAGAAACTGTCATTGCCCTTCTCTGGCTATCTAAAGATTCCTCAAGCTGCCAATACTCGTATATTACAGTCGGCAGGTTTAAACATATTGTCCCTAACCATATGTTCTGCCCATTGTTACTAACTAGCTATTATTGACATAGAAAATTTTCCCTATTCAATCAACCATTTCTGAATCTCCCTTAGAACTTTACTGAATATATTGTACAATGGGCATCTTTACTGTAAGATCCATATGCCATTTTTTTTTTCAAGGAAACCTGAAGACAAGTGCTTAGATTTTAGGTAGAGACTAAATTGGGTCAAATTCTGGCACTGTCACTAATTTAGTATGTTGACATTGAAAAGCACTGGCTTTCAGTCTGTTCATCTTTTGATGGTCCAATAGCACATTTCTAGAGAAGTTGTAATGATTGCATATATTGAAAGAGATAATTTGTGTATGTCACCCATTAAAGTATCTGGTATCACAGTTCATACTCTGGCAATTAGTTATGAAAGTAGACACAACCCTTCAGTTGTGTTCAGTAGAACACTAGTCTTCAGTTAATTTTATGATTTTACCAAAGTCACACGTACAAATAGCATCTTCCTAAATGTCACCAAGTTAAAAGTGACTGCAGTAAAGAAGAGAAACATTACAAAAGAAAACCAGGGTATGATTTCGGCTGATAGCAACATGGTTCATTTCTTGACACCTTGTGCTATTGAGATTACCTACATCTCTGAAAAGTGAAAGGCAGGACTAAAGAAGGGATCTGCTGCCAACCACAATCTGTTCAGGGAAGATATAGATTTTCTCTATTTCAGAGTTCCAGAGGACAAAAATCAGAGCCTAGAGATAAAGGGGATTGGTTTGCCAATCACAGAACCTGTGGAGCACATCAGTGAGCATGTGAAATAGAGAAAAAGTCTAAAAAGGAGCACAAGCAAAAAAGAAGTGATTCACTTGTTGGGTGTATTTCTTGCAAAGTCATCACCATTTACATTAAAATTCATTACCATTAACTTAATTATTTTAGGACATTTTCAATGTTGCTTCTACCTAATTTTGACTGATTTTTGTCCCAAATCAGTTATAACAACTAGGATGTGGAAAGAAAGATGAATATGCATTAACACCACTATAAAGTATTCAACATTTTTTTCAATGTGCAATGAGTTGTAAAGGTAACTAAAGACAATAAAAGTAATGGAAATAAGCAAACTTTCATGAAAATTGCAACATATATAAATATCAGTACGTGGCCTTGTGTGATTGTGTGCTGGATGGTTGTGCATGAAGATGAAAGTAAGAATTTTCTATCACAGCTTTAATTTGTTGTATTAATATCATACTACCTATAAATTGATCTGTCTTTAAATTTAAAGCTCAGACCGCAAGTGGACAAAAATTGTTTGAGGTATCGTACTGTATTTTCAAACTATATTTAAAAATTTTCTAAGACAACCATTTCTAAACATCTTTTCTCTTATTTATCCTACAAAATTTCTCTGTCCTGTGACCTCATATCAATTCCATTTAAAAAGAGAAATAAAACAAAGTGACTACTTTCTTTAGTCAGAAAATCTAGCAAACTATATGCATCTAATATTCTATCTCATATACTTAATCTTTCCTCATATTATAATTATAGGTCTGCTTTTATCTAAGATCAACCACTTTGCTTTTGCTCTTGATCTGATATGATAGGTTTTGTTCTTGACATCACACTTTTAATCTTCTAATCCATCAAGTCCATAACATGTTCAGCATCTGGATGAACTTCCTTTTAGTAAATCACTAGTCCAAGCTACCATCCTCTCTCATTAGGACTCCAGCAACAGCCTCCTAAAGTATCCCCTGTTACACACAAACACACACTAAAAACAAAAACCAAAAACAGAGTGATTATTATATCAGAATTAAATTATATTTTTGCAACTGGGCATGTCCTTGACCTGTTTCCCTGCTTTCTTCACATGCATGCAAAATAAAGGAAGGCCTGAATATCTGTCTTCTCTCACTTACATAATTATTTCAGTCAGTCTTACCTATAAAGGTAGAGGTAGGTTAGAAAAAAAAGCTGAATTGTATAGTAGCCTAAAGGATTATACATTAATAAACTTTATTTTTATAAATATGAATAGACTATCAGGACACACTTGAAGGAAACTAAAATCAGAAATAAGAAAATCGAAGATGGGACAAGTAGTAACACTGAAAATGAACAGATAACATATTGGGGTAGAATACACTTGAAAATTAAAAAAAAATAGTTGGGCCAATTAATAGAACAGCCAACTAAAGAACACGTTGATCATTCAGAAAGAAAAGCCTGAGAAATCTGTCATACTGAAGTGACTACAGGAGTTCCTGCTGTGGCAAAATGGGATCGGCAGTGTCTCTGCGGGGCCAGGAGGCAGGTTTGATCCCTAGCCTAGAACAGTGGGTTAAAGGATCTGGCATTGCCACAGATATGGTGTATAGTGTAGGTTGCAATTGTGGCTCACATCTGATCCCTGGCCCAGGAACTCCATATGCCTTAGGGCAGCCCCCCCCAAAAAAAAAACAAAAAAAAGTGACTACATAGGCCACATCAGAATAAAAAATGAACAGACAGTAAATCAAATTCCACTGTATAAAAGAGTGTACAAAAAACAAAAGAAAAATAATTTGAAAGGTAAATAAAATTGCTCTGTGATTCAGGCAAAATACACATCTTTAGGCTGAAATAGTTAATTAAATTCTAAATGAAAAGCAGAAAGAGAAATTATGAAAACAATTTGGTTTACAATTGTCTCAAAAAGAATTAAATATCGAGGAGTAAATCTAAGGAGGCAAATGATTTATACTCATAAAACTTAAAACATTGATGAAAGTAACTAAAAACAACACAAATGATGGAAAGGTATACTATGCTCATGGATTGGAAGAAATAACACTTTTAAAACGAACATACAAAATGACCATAACAGCAACCAAGGCAATCTACAGATTCAGTGCAATCCCTATCAAAATGCCAATGGCATTTTTCAAAGAACTAGAAAAAATAGTTTTAAAATATGTATGGATACACAAAAGACCCTGAATAGCCAAAAGAATCTTAGGAAAGCAGAACAGAGCTGGAGGTATACTCCTTGGTTTCGAACTGTGCTACAAAGCTGTAGTAATTGAAACGGTATGCTATCAGCACAGAAACTGACATATAGATCAATGGAACAGAAAAGAGAAGCTTGAAACGAACAAACAGATATGGTCAATTAATCTACGATGAAAGAGGTAAGAATTTACAATGGAGAAAAGAAACCTCTCAGTAATTGATTCTTTTGCATGTAGCTGTTGAATTTTCCCAACAAGAAACTGGACTACTCTTTCATACCAAGCACAAACATAAGTTCAAAATGGATTAAACACTTCTAACACAGGCAGTATAATCTTTGACACTGGTCTTAGCAATATTTTTTGGTTATGTCTCCTCAGGCAAGAAAAACAAAAGCAAAAATAGGTAAATGGGACTACATCAAACTTAAAATCTTTTGTACAATGAAGGAAATTATCAGCAAAACAAAAAGGTCACATACTAAATGGGAGAACATATTTACAAATAATATATCTGATAAGAGATTAATATCCAAAGTATACAAATAGCTCATGCAACTCAACATTAAAAAAAAAAATCTGATTTAAAAAATGTACAGAGGACCCTAGACATTTTTCCAAAGAATATATTCAGATGGCCAATAGGCACATGAAAAGATGTTCAATGCCATTAATCATTAGAGAAATGCAAATCAACCACAATAAGATATCACCTCATGCCTGTCAGAATAACTATTATCAAAAAGAAAATAAATATTAAGTGTTGGTGAGGATGTGGAGAAAAAGGAACCCTCCTGTAATGGGAATGTAATTTGGTTCAGCCACTGTGGAAAACACTACGGAGGTTCCTCAAAAATTTAAAAAACAGATTACCATACAAACCAGCAATTCCAATTCTAGATATTTTTTCCAAAAAAAACACTAATTAGGAAAAATATATGTACCCCTATGTTCATTGTAACGTTATTTACAAATACCCAATACATAAAGGCAACCTAAGTGGCCAGAATATTACTCCACCATAAAAAAGCAAGAAATCTTGTCATTTGTGACAATATGCATGGACTTAGTGAGTATTTTGCTAAGGGAAATAATTCAGAAAGAAAAAGACAAATACTGTATGATTTCAGTTATATTTAGAAAGTAAAAACCAAAACAAAATAGAAACACAGTTACAGATGCAGAGAATAAGCAAGTGGTTGCCAGAGGCGAGGTGCACAGTGGAACAAGAGAAATAAGTGAAGGAGATTAAGAGGTACAAATTTCTAGTTACAAAATAATGAACCACAGGGATGAAACGTACAGTGTGGGGAATATAGTCAAAAATTCTGTAATATCTTGGTATGGTGACAGTTGGTAACTAGACTTATCATAGAGATCATTTTGAAATTTATAGAACTATCAAATCGCTCCGTTGTGGACCAGGAATTTTAACACAGTTTTGTAGGTAATTATACTTCAAACACACACACACACACACACACACACAAACTCATAATAAAGAGATCAGATTTGTAGTAACCACAGGTGGGAGTATGGGGAAAAGGAGTAGGAGGAAAGCAGTCAAAAGATACAAACTATCAGTTATAAGATAAATAAGTACTAGGGATGCTGTGTAAAACTTAAGTATAATTAACACCATTGTATTTTATATATAGAAGTTGGGAGTAAATCCTGAGTTCTCATCATAAGATATTTTTCTTCTTTAATTTTTATCAATATGACATGAGTATTTACTCAACTTTACTCATATTTCATGATGTATGTAAGTCAAATACATACATAATATATGTATTTGACTTAATATATACTTTAGCACCTTAAACTTACACAGTTCTATATGTCAATGATGTCTTAATAAAACTGAAAGAAAAAAATTCTAACTGCAAATAATTTTTTTGAATACACCTGAAAATTTATGGTGAAATTTTCAAATGTCAGACTAAAGAGAAAATTCTAAAGACTTTCAAATAGAAAACAAACAAAAACAATAAAGTAGATTATCTGTTAAGAACTGAAGACATGACTGACATTAGATTTCTCACCAGCAGTAAATATTAGGTAAGTATTAGGAGAGAGCAGAGCCTATCTGAAACAGATATTTCAATCCAGCATTCCATAGCTTGTCATATGATCAAAGACAATGGCAAGAACACTTATTTGAACATAAGAAAGTGCAGTTATTTAACCAGTCCTGTATATTTTAGGATCATGCTATAACCAAATGAAAAAGAATGAAAAACCAATAAACAAATAGAAGACACTGACACTAGATATCAAGAAACACTGGTTATAGAAGAGATCCAGACAAAGTAATCATTAAGTTAATCTTTCCTGATTATAAGGCCAGTCTTGGGACTCCCTATACCACTTAAGTCAGATTGCTCAAGGTAGATACCAAAGCATCTGGATATTTAAAAGCCTTCAATTAATTTATTCTTATGATTAGACAAGTTTCAAAATTATTATTAGACCATGACACTTGGAAGATGGTTCCTTGAGCAACAGCCTCAAAGATGAAAGCTTTCACAAAAAGAACTGAATATTGACTTGTCCTTTTAATAAACTCAAATAGCATGGAAAATTTAGAATGTGAAATCAATGTAAACTCAACTAACTTAACACACAAAATAATAACATGACAAATTTGGAGGGACAAAATTGAAGGTAGATAAATACATAAATTCTTTATAAAGGACGACTTCAATAGAGAGCAACTAGATTTGGGAAATGAAAAAAATACATTTTTTAAAGCTTATAGCATCAACTAACAGACTGGAAGGAGAGAATAGATGGTCAAAGTGCCTTAAATTCCATATATCTTAATGGTAAGGAGTTGGCAGATAAAGCTTTAAGTTACAAATATAAAATACATATTTATAATAATATTGTCTACAAGAAGAATTAAAAATAGGAACTCCTCTGGGAAGTGGGACTTGGAGGAAGAGCCCTTCTTTTTAAATATTTTGAGCTGTTGGAATTTTTTAACCATGGAGAATATCTGTAATTTCCCTATTAACACTAACTGAAATATCCATTAAAAATCAACACTGGAAGCAAATGTATTAATGCTCAGAATGATGAAGTATGAATTTACTTTTAATTATCTTTTTTCTTACTTCACTGTTTCCATATATCCTTCAATTGGAACATAATATTTTATAATTGAGAAATAAATTATTTTAATTGTTTAATCATACTATGACTTTAAAAATATGGCATTGATTTACATACCACAAAACACAGTACTTACCTGCTATATGCATGGTAAATTTGTGTCATTAATGAATAATTTCATAAACAATGTACATTTCTTGTACAAACACAAAATATAACATATTAAAGTTTCTTTTTAAAATTGCAAGGAGATTATTTTCTAACTTAAAGCTAACTTGGAAAAAATGTGCTGCATTTATAAAAAGAAATTGTGAATTTCTTGAAAGATATTTTCTGAAGAAAAATTAAATAGGTCAATTCTCAGGTAAACAGGAACTTTATATAACCACAACCAAAATTTGTCGGCAGATAATGTCAATTTCATTTCAAGATTGCTTCACTGGACGTATAAGACAATTTTGAAAAAAAAAATCCTGAATTGACCTATAAACATCAAATACATTTTGAATGTAAAATTTTAAATATATATTATACATAACTAAATGATTCAATGCAACCAAAAACAATTCAGAAATAGGTATCAGAAATATAAAAAATTAACATTTAGAAATGTGCCATTAAAATTTAAAATGGAAGAGTTAGTGAATTAACTGTAGAGGGTCCATTGGCTAACTATACGGAGAAAAAATAGGATCTGATTCTAATCTGAGATATACCAAAACAGTTTCTAGGAGTAAATACTTAAAGATTAAAGTGTTGATTTAGACATCTTTCCACGAAAACACAGTACTGAACTGATCTATAACAAATGTGTTGAAAAACAAATTATTTTATTAATGAAATGCATACATTAAAATGCTAAGAAAAAATACAGTTAAATATCCATAAAACCTTTGAATGTGGAAGGACTTTTTAAGCATGATTCAAGATAGAGAAACAATGTGTCGGTGGAAGAAAAAAATTCAAGAGTGAATAGATCAAAATAAGCAAGTCGAAAAATAGCAGGAGCTGAGATCAAAGATGTTAACTGAATACTTCAAAGTGAAATACCTTAGTGGAAATAGCGGTGTGTTTGGTGTGTGTGTGTGTGTGTGTGTGTAGACAATTAGTTTACAAATTAAGGCTAAAAATGACAATTTAGGCCTTCTACCTATTTTTGTATGGCATGTGAGCTAAAAATTTTTAAAATAAGCATATATATTAAAATACACATAATATATGCATAAAGTATATATATTTTACAGCGAAGCTTGCAGCATATGGAAGTTCCTGGGCCAGGGGTCAAATCTGAGCTGCAGCAGATGATTATGCACAGACACTGCAACATCAGATCTGAGCTGCCTCTCCAACCTGTGCTGAAGCTTGCAAAAATGCCAGATCCTTAACCCACTGAGCAGACCCAGAGACTGAACCCACATCTCCATAGATGCTATGTCAGGTTACTAGCCTGCTGAGCCACAACAGGAAATATTTTTAAATAGTTAAGGAAAATCAAAGAAAGAATATTTAGTGAAATGTGATTATATGAAATTCAGATTTCTGTGTCCATAAATAAAGATTTATTGAGACACAGCAGCACCCATTTTATTAAGGTCTGGCTGCTTTCATACTACCAATAGAATAGAGTAGTTTTAACAGAGACCATACAGTCTGCAAAGCTGAAAAAATTTATTACTTGGACCTTTGCAAGAAAAATAAAATTGGTTGACTTCTGGTATAGATCTATCTTTTGTGAGTTTTGCAATCCATACCACATCCTATCAATTTGATAGGCAACTAATTTTCACATATAAATATGACTTTATACTAATTCTGGATAGGATATACATTTTTGTGATAATGACAGTTTGCTTTGAGAATTGTGCAATATACAAGCAAAACTATGTTTGTGTATTAGAAAAAAATATACATGTAGTAAGTCAGTGTACCTGCCTTTAAGATACATAATCATTTTGCCTTCTTTTTGGGTTATACTGAATTTCTGAGAAGAAGCTTTATTTTCCATTTTAATTAAACTGAACATTTAATTACATTTACAGTATTCTGTCAGCAGAAACAAATCTATAAATGTAGAGTGAAAAATTATGAGTGCTGGTCTTTAATATCCCATTACAAGCAGAGCATGTTATAAGCAATCTGTTCTTTGAGGGTAGGTAACAGCCATGCTTCCCATGAATGTTAATCCCACCAAAACAGTCAACCACAGTACAGAACTTGTTCATTTTTAGTTAAAAGGATTAAAGTTCAACATCTTGGAAGCGTATCATATTTATGAAAATTCCCTGCCCCTTGAGGCTTTAATTTCCAGCACAAGAGAATTCAATAAGGGAATGGACAGTGCTTATCGAATATAAAGTTTGCTGCAAATTGAGCAAATAATGCTCTGCTCAGATGCACATCAATTAAATTATGCAAATACTTAAAACTTTTTCAGTAGTCAATATGTCTAGAGCAATTTGTAAGGTGCTATGGAAAATAAACAATACCTGCCCGCGAAGACTTATAATAATACATTACATGAAAACTTGTAAATGTGTAACTGGAAATAAGAAAATCATCACAGCCAATGAGAGCTGTTAATGTAGAGAAGTAAATGTCATAGAAGGGTTTTCGCCCATCAACACCCCAGTGTGTTACATGGATTCCAGAATCTTTTCATAACTTTGCATACTCAAGAATCTGATTCTGTCACCACCTAAACACAAGTTAATTTCTCATGACCAAGGAGCCATTAACCAAGCTCACAAGGTGGCTGTGTTAAATCAGAATGGTGATGGATTTGAGGCAGAATATTAACTCAGGTAGTCAGTGTAGGAGAATGGTCTTCCATGCATTCTTTGATATGGTTATTGATTAACATCTGTAGTAAGGGCTCCAGTGAGTAACACCTCCACAGGCCCTGTTTTATTATAGGAAATACATATTCCCCACAGACTTTGTTTACCATAGGAAATGCAAATCTCTAGCCCACTCCTCAACTGATAGAAAAGGAATAGAGAGGAATGGTGACTTAGTCTAATGAAAGAAAAGGACCAAAAATCCATAAAAGTTACCAGATATTTCCAACCCTAAAACCGCTATTGGACAAGGACTGATATAGGTACTTGAACAAGTCCAGTGGAAAAAAACCACCTCTTTCTGGACCCCACGTTTGTGCCCCTCCCCACCTTTAAGAGATAAAAATCCCTATAGGACAAAGCCCTGGGAGCTTTTTGCTTTCCTTTAATAAAAACTTTGCTTGCTTGCTGCATGTGTGTTCTCGGGGTTCATTCTTCGACCACTGTGAACAAGAACCCAGATTCCAGTATCATCTTTCTGGTATCAGATTCATCTATACAGAGAGCTATCACTGCTTAAAAACACTGAAATAACACATTCCTACATGAGTGTATTCTCTCTCTGTTGAGAAGGGAAAAATTTTTATTGATTTTTCAGGATGTAAAGACAGCCTTGTGAGAACAAAGAGAGCGGAAGAAGTTAATATCATTCAAATATTTAATGGCATCTAACTAGATAACCTAATTAATCTTTCTTCAAAAATGATAACGCCAGGCCAGGGCAACCCCTTTATGAATGAATAATGCTAATACCTGATCCTTATTCTTTGTTTCCATGGCTGGTAATCACCCATACTCAAAGGTATGTTTTTTATTTTTAAAATCAAATAAATTTAACATGGTAGCTGAATTGAGAGCTATTCTTAGGTAATTTGTCAACAGAATTCTCAGGACTTACACAAATAATGAAACTGATTGTATCTTCCGTTTAACCACACATATTGGAAATTTATGTGTGCATATACATACATCTTTGTAACATATTTTGGATCATTCTTACCTTGCTTTCACAACACTCTTTCCACCTACAAATCTTTTATAAAGATTTATGTATCATCATTACAATGGATATGTTTTAATCATCTTATTTGAATTTTCAGTAGCACTGACCATGAAAAACAAAAACAAACTTAGCAACAACAAAAAAAATTTTCCTTAAGTTTAAAGCAAAAGTACACTTCATTTTTTACCCCCATCTCTCCAGTTGCTCCTTTTCAAATTCCTTTGCAGATCTGCTTTTCTCTATGTTTATATGTTGGAATTCATGACTATCTCCACTCGTTTCTTACTCAGTACTCAGACCTCAGCAATCTGGTCAGAGACCAGGGCTTCACACAATTTCTTTATGCAAGTGATTCTCACATGTGTACTGGTAGCCAATACCTCTATTCTGACATGTATTTTCAACTGCTTGCTTAAATATCTCCTTGGATGTCTCTTCAACACCAAAAACATAGTATTCCAGAACTAGAATAATGATCTCCTTATTCCCCAAATCTGTTCTTCCCCTGAAATGTTCCCAATTCAGTGAATGACATAATTATTGATCTAGTAACACATGTCAAGGATCCAGGGATCACCTTTTATTGCTACGTCATCTCACCCCCCCATAAACATCTAGTGTATTATTATACACCATCATTTTGGCTCACGAATAGCATTTCAATTCCATTCACTGCCTTCTACCTCAACAGACATCTTTCTTGTCCAATTATCATCATCTCTCCTCTAAATTACAGAAACAGTCTCTTAACTGGTTTCTGAATATTAACTTTTATCTCCGTTCAAACCATTCTACTCACTATATCGGAGTTATTTCCAAATATAAGCCTGATGCTTACTGATTTCCTCATTAACATCTTTTGATTGATTTCAGTGTTTTCAGAGTGAAGTCCTTCCTTTGACATTTAAGATCAACAGTCATTATTATTTGTTAAGGATCTGAAATGTGCCCAGGACAGAGAAAGTTAAATATTTATCATTGTTCAATAAATACTAAAATCTGTCTCAGTGATATACTTTCTGCAAAGAGGATCTGTTTAGCTACACTGATGAAGTATTTATTTCCAAATAATGGAATCCAAAATGACTTTAAAGAAAAACTGAAGTCATTAGGAAGGATAAGGAGAATTTTGTTATGATAACTGGTTGAAGAGGATATTTTAGTCTAAGGAGGGAGAACATGGCCAAAAACACAGTCAGCATAACTTGGAAGTGTTTTGTTTGGATGAGGAGGGATCAAAATTGGGTATGACACCAGAAGAGTCACATTTGTAGGGGTCTTAACCTCATTGTTTTCATACTTATTACCAAAGCACTCTCCCTGAAGCAAATTCTTTTGGTGCTTTGTAATGATGTAACAAACCCCCTCTGTAATCATCAATTTAGGTCTCCAGGGAATGGGCAAAATAAAAAGACTTTACTTCATTCTTTGACTTGCAGGACAAATCAAGAAGATGAAAATCAATACTCAATTTCTAATTTGTATATTCTCACATAAGGGGATCTATCACAACTCTTATATTACTCATTAGGTAGCAATGTTTAAGTAAATATTTAATACGATGTCAAAATAAATATTTCTGATAGTTCTAAGAAAGATCCTACAGTATAAAAACATATGTGCTAATTAAGTATTTCCTATATTCCTTGCCTATATAAGTGAAGTTATACTTCAAGAGAAAAATTGTAAATCCTGTGAGGTTTGAGTGTTTGAGATGCTTACCGAAATTTCAGTGTTTGTAGCACCATCCATATTTGTAGGAAACGTGATTTGAAAAAGACTTTCAGTGTTATTCTGATTCTTTTATTCTTAGACATAGATAAAATGAAAATTGGAATTCATTCTGAATTATCTAAAAGTCTAGAGCTAATGATAATTCGAAATAAAATCACTGGAACTATGATTTAAAAACACAGCCATGAGCACCTTCATCAAAGATAATCAGTTGGTCGCACCTTCTCCAGTGTGTGTGTGTGTGTGTGTGTGTGTGTGTGTGTGTGTGTGTGTGTGTGCGTGTGCGTGTTTGGAAGTGTTTAATAAGGAACTAAGGTATTATTTTGGAGCAATAAGTAATACAGAAAAATCACCATTGATCATCCTATTATCTCAAAAATGACTACATAAAACTAGTTGTTTCGTTTTTCATTCTTTTAAATCACTGCTAATTCTCAGTGCTGTTGATAACATTCCCATAAAGATTGCTTATGAACTAAACATATTTTCTATAATTAGCAAATAATAATCATTTTAAACTGCTTCCATAGTATTCAGAGTTTTCTATATCATTTATTGGAATGACAAAACTATAGATGCCAAGCTAAGACCATAGGTTTTGGAATGACACTAAAAACTTATTGTTTGTTACAAAGAAGTCGTTATTTTTTATAAATGGTGCCATACTAAGTGAAGTAAGTCAGACAAAGACAAACATATAATATCAATTACATGTAGAAACTAAAATAAATGATACAAATAAATTCAATTACAAAAGAAACAGACTCACAAACTTTGAAAACAACCTTATGGTTACCAAAGGGGAAAGGTGGGGCAGGGGATGGATTGATGGTTTGGGATTGGCATATGCACACTGTGGTATATGGAATGGATGGTTGGCAGGGGCCTGCTATATAGCATCGGGAACTGTACTTAATATTCTGTAATAACCTATATGGGAAAAGAATCTGAAAAAGAATGGATAAGTGTATCTGTATAATTCAATCACTTTGTTGTATAGTGGAAATTATCACAACATTGTAAATCAACTATACCTAAATAAAACTAAAAAAAAAATTAAAAATGAATCTGAAAATGGAAACTATTCGTCAACTTTCACATGCTGATCTTAATTTATAAGCATGTTTATTATACACATATGAACTTAATTGTAATTTGTGAAGTTATAATGCCATTCCTATTACAAAGGTGATCTACATAGGGTGAGGGGTGCTTGATAGTTTAAATGCAAAAGATTGATGTCACTTGTGTCCCTGCTTCAACATGGGAAATGCTCTCATGGGGCCCCTTTCTTATTGAGTCCCTCTTTGGTTTCTCTCTGAGATTCTAAGGACAGCTTATGTTAATGTGCTGTTATGATCCTGGTAAGTTCTCTACTGCAGCTCAAAAATAAGGCTTAACTTATTAGATTGATGACAAATTTAGAATGCCTTTGATTTCTTTTCCTCTAGGACATTAAGGATGAGAAAGATTACTTTTAATGCCCCTTAGTATCTGATTCTCTTTACATATTTTTATCGATTGGCTAATATCATGATGCATTTATAGATACCATCCATTTCTGTCATCATTAAGGCTTCTATTCCATCATTTCCTCAACTTAGATTTCAACATTCCAACACAGATCTCACGACAGCCTCAGGGTACAACACAGATTTTTAAAATTCACACCTATGAAACTGTTTTTATATACCAAACTTTAAGGGAACCAAAAATTCCCTTTGTAACTACCTTATTATAACTATATTTTGAGACTAAAATTAGACTGTCACTTTATTTTATGCAGCCAAGTGTATTTTTTATGTGCTTTCCCCAAATGGTGTTATAACAGTAAGGAAGGTTGTTTATGGTGAGATCCAAAATATTTTTAGATTACTTATTTAAGTCAATAGATATCCTGCTGCTTCATGTGCCATTTTAAGTAACATATGCCGCCATGGTTATACAAAAGTGACAATGATGGGATATTCACAAAATTTCTCTGGTACTTCAAGAGGATATGAGTAGAGGTTCTCAAAACACACCAGAGAGGTGTGGCACTAGTGCATGTTGAAGTTAATGAGGTTAGTTAGATCCAGTGGTGAATATTCAACTACTTTTAAAAATGTTTACAAATGAAGGATATCTGCTAAGTCCTGACACAAATTTTAGGATACAAAGAAGTAAAATCCATAGTTAGTGCATCCATGCCTTCTATGATGCATTGGAGAAGAGAGAGAAACAGATGGTGAGGTTTAATACTGGCAATGTGAAAAGTATCGCTGTGATGGATAAAGTCAGGATGAGAACTCTTCCAAGAAATGGCGTCTAACCCCGTCTGAGAGGAATGAAAATATACCTTTCCAGAGAAGCTATACTCTGCTGGCACCTGAAGGGTGGGTAATCAATAATCTTGTAATAAGGGTATGAGACAGTCAGAAACTTCCAAAACAAATAACTAGATCTAAGTTTCCACTTGGGTACTAAGAAAGCAAAGATGCAAGTACTTGTATATGTAGTTTAAAAGTCAAAAGCTAAGCATAAGAAGGATTCAACCTTCTTCTTACAGAGTCATTTTTCTCTAACAGTAGACAAGATTAAAATCGTTACTGGGAGTTTCCATTGTGGCACAGCAGAGACAAATCTGACTAGGAACCATGAAGTTGAGGGTTCGATCCCTGGCCTTGCTCAGGGGGTTGGGGATCCAGTGTGGCCCTAAGTTGTGGTGTGGGTCACAGATGCCTCTTGGATCTGGCATTTCTGTGGCTGTGGCATAGGCCGGCAGCTGTAGCTCTGATTCGGCCCCTAGCCTGGGAACCACCTTGTGCCTCCGGTGCGGCCCTGAAAAAAAGACAAAAAAAAAATCTCCCAAAAAACATTGTCAATGAGGAAATGATGTGGAAGTGGTGATGGGAATCCAGAAAGTTGGTTGCTCATTCGGAATAAGCACCATTCAGCAATAGCGCCATTGAGCCAGGGGAGGCATGCATGTAAGCATCCTATCCTCTATTTTTTATGAACTGAAGTATTTGGTGAGAGTAAACTATTCAACTACTGATCATTCAGTTAGGAAAGAAACTTTTCTGAGTTCTGATGCCCCCCTTTCATGTAGAGATTATTCCTCAGTGACCCAGGATGTATACACATTCCTCTAATGTGGAGGAAGGAACTCTGGACTTCTATAGAGGTGAAGCTAAGACGAAAGGAAAGAGTATATCCTGGATCAAGAACATCAACAGAAATAAGCACAGAAATCTCTAGAAAGGAGAGTAGCACAATGAGTCAGGGTTTTTGATGGAACTTCTAAGAAAATCTGTGAATGACAGATTTGCATTTCACACTGATTACAGACTCTGGTTCAGAAATGGAGATAGTACCATATTTAGCCATAAGACAATGGGCCGGCTTGCCTGGGTCATGTTTCCCATAGGTCTCAAACTGCTAAAAAGGGTGCTCCAATATTTACTCCATGCTCTGAGCTAGACAAATGGGAAAGAAATAGAACTGGCATATCTCCCTGGCAAAGTGATTGGGCATATACCACCTGTTGGAGGGATGGGATACAAACAGCCCATACGAAGGGTCTAGAGCATCCAACAGAAATCTCAGAGCAGTAGGAGTGTACGTGAGTCAAGCTGAACCTGGCCACCAGTGAAGGTGCTAGATCTAGGAGAAGATAGAAAGTTGAATACCAGGTCTGCACGTGTGACAAAGAAAAGTGAGGATTTAGAGTTAAAGAATACAGCACTTTCGATGATTTATGTACACCTATAACTGAAATAAAATCCATTAAGAAAAAAAGAATACAGCACTTTAGTGTTCTAATATGTGCATGTTCATTTTTGTACACTTACTGAATTGTTTCTGAGGACATTTACATGTCAGTTACCACTCTATTATAGAGAACAGAAGAGAGCACCAAAATGATAATGAAACGACTAAATAGAGAAATACTGAAAGTTTGCCTGGGATCACTGAGTATCTCCAGTGGTCACTGGACATAATGAGTTTGTATTCCACAACAGAATGGTTAATAGTTTGACTAATTGATATGTAGGTGTTTTGCCCATTTTGTGTGGTAGAAAGACAAGAGAGAAAGGAATTGGCCCTGGTAAAAATAAATGAAATTACAGATGACTGAGGTCTTCCCTCTATTGAAAGGGAATTCAGGTAAAAAAGGAAAACACTAAATCAAAGGGAAGATGGAAATGTGGAGTAACAAACAGTGGTAGATGTATAAAAAGAAGATATTCAACTCTACCTATTCAACTGAGATTTTCTGAAAGCAAATTCTATACATCAACAAAAACTCATCACTACATGTTTGCAGTCACTCAGAATGCTGGTTGTAACAGAGGCATAAAAAGACATAGAGAGACTGGAGTTCCCTTTGTGGCACAATGGAAAGGAATCTGACTAGGATCCAAGAGGACACATGTTTGATCCCTGGCCTCATTCAGTGGGTTACTGGTGTTGCTGTGGCTGTGGTGGGGGTCAGTAGCTACAGCTCTGATTCAACCCCTATCCTTGAACCTCCATATGCTGCATGTGCGGCCCTGCCCCCTGCAAAAAAAAAAAAAAAATGTAGAGAGACAGATTTCCACTGTCCAATTTTAAGTGAATTGTATCTAGCCCTTGTTCTGGAAAATACAGGCTAGTGTTATCTTAAAATTTTGTAAATCTCTGGGCATGGGTTACAGCCTTCTTCAATTCACAAGCTCCACTGGTTCTTGAATGTGAATCTACTTCTATAGACCACAGCCCAAGGGTCAGTAGTTGGTAGTTTCCAATTCATATTAGAATTGCCTACTGGTAAACAGAAAACAATAATTAAGAGTTGTAGGTATAAACATACATTTTAATAATAATGCCCTTCATTTGGTTCTCTTTTTATCATGTTTCACTGTCTTTTTTCCAAGTAAATGGCATTATCAAAAGAAGACTGACCACATTGTCAATAATTTTCAAAATGCATTTCAAAATACCTTGAGGAATCGAAGATGTTTTTAAAAAATAAAAAGTCTCACTTAAAATATCAAGTAATTTTTCAATTAGTGTGCTTAATATTTTTATTTCTGAAGGACAAAACAGGTACTGAAAAACCCTTAAATATTTTAGGAAGCCTTTCCTTAGAAAATTAGCTCTAGGTAAACAAAAGGCTTTTTTCTTTTCTTTTCTTGAAGATGAGGTCTTTTTATTGAGAGTCTGGGAAGAAAATCTAAGTTCTCTCAATTATATTTATAAGGACATTTTCACTTCCAGAAACAAAATCAAATTTGCCATGGTGGTTAGATACTGTTTCCCTGCTTTTTTTTTTTTTTTGTCTTTTGTCATTTTTTTAGGGCTGTATTTGTGGCCTGTGAAAGTTCCCAGACTAGGTCTAATCAGAGCTACAGCTTCTGGCCTACACCACAACCAGAGCAATGCGGTATCCGAGCCGCGACTGCGACCTACACCACAGCTCATGGCAAGGCCGGATCCTTAACCCACTGAGCGAGGCCAGGGATCGAACCCACAACCTCATGGTTCCTAGTCGGATTCGTTTCCGCTGAGCCATGATGGGAACTCCTCCCTTCCTTTTGCCATTGAGGAAAGTGCTATTTTTATGGATAATATAGGAATAATGTCTCAATAAACCACTTGTAAAATTATTAAAAAGGGGAAATTTCATTAGAAAAAAGTCACAAAAAACCTTCAATTGACAAAATCCACAAAATATAAACATTAAAATGTCCTTCACATTTTAAAATTCACTAAAGTTTCTATATCACATACATTTTTGAGTGACTGAATTATTTAGAAATCCCTTCACAACTGTAGAGAAGAAAACGGAGGTGTCACATCAGTGGAAACTGACATAGCATTATCAGAACCTGTGCTTTCTATAGAAACAGAATGGAGAAGACACTGTACTTAAGAAATGCAGTTTGGAAAAAGCAGATAAGCAAACACCAAAGCTTAGTTTCTTGAGTCCTGAATCAAGAACTGGGTGTCTCACAGCAGGCCTTATATATAAGTAATATAAATAAAGCAGACTAGGAGAGCAAGTGGACAGAGACTTTTCAGTAAACAGTTAAGGATTATCACTCCTCTTAGTGAACGGGCCCTAGGCTCCATGCCTTATTCCTTAGGGTTATATAAAATACCTATAGTAAATAAATGTATCAATCTCTATTCATTATTTTGAGTTCAACATTCTCAACAAGATCTTGACCACAAGGATTCATCCTGTCAAGAGAGAGAGAGAAAGCTTTGACGGAGGGAGGGATGGAGGGAGATTTTAACAAACAAGTAATGCTTATGTGTTGTTTACTGGGTCAGACAATTACTAAACACTCTAAAGAATTCGGTATTTTAGTTTAATAAAAACAGTATTAGGAAAGTATTATTTTTATTCTTTATTCATGGCTGGAACTGAGGCATTGGCAGGTTAAGTAACTCGCCAATGTCATACAGATGTGGGCCCAGGTGCCCAGTGCAGGCATTGTAGATCCACAGTTTATTCTGTTGACCCCATGTTAAAATGATACAGGTAGAGATACAAGGTTAATTATAAGTGAACATAGGCCCATAAATAGACAGAGAGCTTTTAAACTCCATGGCCTAGCTTTCTGAAATATATTTCTACTGCCGAGAGTAGCATAAACATGGAAAACATTTTCCTCTTTGAGAATTTCTACTTATTGAGCCATGCTTGTGAGTAGGTATGATTCAGAGTTTATGTATATAAAATAAAGTAAGACATTTTGCACTATAAAGAATTTTTAATATTTGAGTGTAAGGAATCTTAAGAAAATAAAAAGGGATGAGATATTTACAATATACAATTTTTTTATAGAATAGGTTTGCTAAAGCAATACTGTAAGGTTATAGATGCAATTAATAAAACACTAAAGTGAGAGGAACCAAGAGATTTCTTTCAGGGAATGAAAATGAGTAACTGGAACATTAACATCAGGTAGAAGTTTCAGCACCTTAGATACAAGATCATTAAGTGAGTCATCTGAGAATAAGACCTTGGTAACGAACTTGAGGAGGTGAACAATGCCTTGGCATTTTCATGGTATTCAGCACCAAGAAAATATCACTAAACAAGGAATAAGTACCGATTATATCTAGACAATAAAATAAGAATGATAATGTCATTTGAAGTACAAAGCAGAGTAAAATTAAGGTACTTTTGCTTAAAATTGACAGAGGGATAACTTCTAGATGAATGGAATTTACATGCATTTTACTGATGACATATAATAATATAGGGTCATTACAAAACGGCGCATCGTCTCTATAAATACTTTAATTTTATGAGAATTTTGGAGAACAGTATAAACTATCGCTCACAGGCATTTGGGAAAAATATTCGTGTTTCTTTCAATAAGCAGAAACCATACACACAACACTTTGATAAATACTTGCCTAATGAAAATAGTGTAGTTAAGGGGATTTTATCCCGACAAAATAATTACTTTAGGTATATCACAAGGCAATGGATTTTTCAACAGATTACATAAAGGGCAATTCTGTTTTGCAAAGGAATACTCACAAGGCATCTATCATTCTATTTTTATTATTTATATCTTCCTCTACTACTCACCAGTAATCTGCGATTCACAGCAAATCTTCTATTTTTATAACTAAAATATCTCAAAGCACCATGAACATTGACTACTCCCTTGAGTTCATACCCACTTAGTATGGACTTGTTGTTTCTTTATCGCTACATTATATGTTTTTCATGTGCTAGCTTTTATTAAATAAGTCCATGAAAAAAACTAATAGGGAAATAGTAGATTAAATCTTGGGAGCTAAATTGGCAGCATAAGGATTATGTAATACATTGATTCTAAAAAAAAAAATTGATAAAGCTGATTCTGTTCCTGCTCCAGTGTTAGATGAATGATATTACCATCTGCTCTTGAGGGGACTCTATAGTTAATATTTTAAGCAACACTGAATCAAGGTATTAAATATATAAGATTTGACAATAAGAACAGGACAGACACAAAAAGACATTCTTTGCTACATATTTTAACCAGATCCACACCTTTAACATAAAGGGCCAATTAGCTAGTTTATCGCTTCCAAATATTCCCTTTAAACTGATTTTTAAAGTTAAAAGTAATTGCTCATTTTGGAAAGAGATATAACAATTTAAGCAGGTCCTGTAAGAAAAAGATTGAAAGATAAAAAATTAAGAATAAAACCCAAGAACTCCAAAGCTTTATGCCAGAGATAATTTAAGTTTAATATATTTTATATAGCTTATTGATGTAAGAGAATTCTATGCAAGGTTACTTTGATTAGTAAGGAAAACAAATAATGTATATATAATTGACTGAACTGTTAATGTTATTTCCATTCAGGTGTATAAAATCACTATGCTCTAAACATCTTTCATAGAGTATGCAATGTAGAAATATTTATAATGGAAAAGTTTATATCAAGTGAAGAATCATTTTCAACCTTTGTAGAAATAATCAAATTTTCTTCCTCAGAATATGTTTTTAATATTTGCTATATACTTTTTTCTTTTTTCTTAACCTTTAAAATACACCAAATCTAAGAGAATACCCTTTGCCCAAATATCTGCTTCCTCTTGTAATTCCTTTCTATATTGGCAACATCATTCTAATCTGACTTTTTTTTTCTTTCTTTTGAATTTTTTAAATGAATTATTATTGATATATAATGCTGTGCTAATTACTGCTGTAAAGTGATTCAGTTATACATTATATATATATATATATATATATATTTTATATATACACACACACAAATTTCTTTTATTCTTCATGGTCTACCACAGTACTAGGAATAAAGCTCTCTGTGCCATACAGAAGAATCTTATTGTTTATCCTTGATCTAACATCTTCTTTTACATCCTTTATCTAATTTCAATTTTTTTAAGTTACATGTCTATTTAAGTGATGTCTCTCAAATCAAGTCCCAGGTTCTAACATCCACAGCCCTCAGCATTGCCCTAGGGCTCACGTGCCATCCACTTTGTCTATCACTTTCACTTAATTGTTTACATCGTTCCTTGGCCAGTGTTCTTAGTTACAGAAAAAGAGATCCACTCTAACAAGTTAAAGAAAAAAGAGATTTACTAAGCTCTGCGTGCAACTCAGAATTCTCTTTTTTAAATTTTATTGGAGCACAGTTGACTTACAATGTTGTATTAGTTTCAGGTATACAGCAAAGTGAATCAGTTACATGTATATACCCATTCTTTTTTTCTCATATAGATTATTACAGAATACTGAGTAGACCTCCCTGTGCTATACATTAGTTCCATGTTAGTTATCTATTTTATATACACTGGTGTGTATATATTAATCCCATCCCCCTAATTTATCCCAAGTTTGATTTTGAAATCTGTGAGTTTGTTTCTATTTTACAAATAAGTTCTTTGTATCATTTTTATTAGCTTCCACGCATAAATGATATCATATGTTATTTGACTTTCTCTGACTTACTTCACTTAGTATGAAAATCTCTAGGTCCAGACACAACTCACGGAATCTTGAATGAGGCTAAAACAACAGATGGTGCTGAGCATCCATGAAGAATTCCCACAACTCCACCACAGATCTGGGTTTTAAACAACTTATGCATTGATCATTACAGTAATTGCTCCAGAATCATATTGCCTGTGATCTAAGACAGTAAAACACTCTCTCTTCCTAACAATTCAATTCTGCACAGCCTCCCATTAGTGTACTGATTAGACAAACTTAAATTCCACCTGAAACTCTTATAATGGGGTCTGAGAAGTGCAGTTTTAGTTTTCCCACCAAGACAGTACAAGGAGGGGTGCTAGTTCGAGTGTTAAATGAAATTACCATACCCTCACATATTGCAAACAAAATTATATTTGTAAGAACCTAATCTCATCACAAAACTACCATTTTTCTGCCAAAATGTTTTAAGTAATCATTGTTTAAAGGCTAAAATTCAAGCTTAACATTTCTTTACATAACCATCGATGTGGTCAAAACCTTTTTTTAAAGCTCAATTTTGCTTAGTCTTCTTCTAGATTCTTATTGTAAGAGCTATGGGATCCCTGCTATCAAAATTTTAAGCCATTGATAGGGTGCTACGTAAAATAATAAGTAAAATGAGATGGGATGATATAATAGTGTTGAGTACAATGTCCCATGAATCCTGAAGAGAGTAATGTGACCTTAACAAAGGGAGAAGTAAGGAAACTGTTTAAAGAGCAAGTGGTATTTCAGCAAGCTTTGGAACCACAAAAATGTGCTGGTCTGCTGGCCATGTGACCATGGTGTAGAGAAACAAAGAAGGGTGGAATTTATAGACTCGGATAAAGGTATAAGAATATGGAACGTGTAAGAAAATGCAAAAGCTAGAGAATGTAAGTTTTTAGGGATAACTAAGAATTTGGTTTTCTATGTTGACATGACAAGAGGATAAGCAGATAAAGAAAATTCTCATTAGCTCTGCTAAAGGGTTTTAACTGAGTCCTGAAAGTGATGGGGAGTCTCTGAAGGAGTTTGAACAAAGAGGTAAATGTTAAGTCTTTCCTGTTGGTATGAGGGGGTGTAGACTGAGAAATGGCAAAGCTCAGGCCACGTGGAACACCTAGAAGCAATTATTCTAAGAGCAGCTCAAATACAGTCAGTGGTTGTGAATACTGGAAGGAGTCAGTGGTTATAAACATATAACCGATGTATCAACATCATGGCTCACCAGGATGGTCTTCAATACTTTGGCTATTTCACTAATAATCTCCCCTTTCCCACTCCAGTGAATCATGTTTCCCAGGCCACACCTCTTGCTTCATGCATTTTGTGTATTTCTTTCTCTCTGCCTGGGAGAGGCTGTCCCTCCTTTCCTGCTCAGTTTTCTAACAAGATCCAGCTCAAAGGGGCTTTGCTTTTGTGCCTTCACACTTGGAGGGAGTGATGGACATTCACTCTTTACTGCATGAAGAATTCTGCCTACCTCCTAAGGAAAAGGACAGACTCTATTATGCTCTGCTTGTGGTATACATTCCCACTTGGCTATGTCTAAGGGACAAAGACTCTGTCTTAATTTGTGGAATATAACAGACTTGAGAAAGGAAGAAAATTCATATAAATGAATGTAAAGCATACAACTTTTTTCTAGGAATATTCAGGGTAGCCTAAGTAAAACACCTAGATAATTAACATGTAAGAATGTTTTCAACATCTCTGTTCTGTTTTTACACTTAATTGGTCATGTTTCCATTTAGAAACTATTGGTATCTTATATTTTCAAACTAGTGGGTATAAAAATGACCACAGTTTAATCATTTGGATAATTAGCAAAGGCAAATCAGTATTTTATTTTAGTCTTTGGCCAAACCTGACCAGTTCGTATTTCTCAAATATGATGTTCTTTCCATTTCAACAGAATAATGTCTGGTGAAGGCCTAGGTCATTTTTAACCACTGTAATTTCCTCTTAATCAGTTTTCTTGTCTTAAGCCTCATTTTCCTTTAATTGGTTCAGACATTCCTCATTGTTAGCACCAATTCAAAATTACAAACTTTCAGCCTGCTTTCTGAGGTGGCAAATTCTTTTATACCACAACTTTCTTTAGAGACCTCTTCTAATACTATCTGTTTTATCATTTGGTCCCTTTTCCAAACTAATAACTTCTGCTAGGAAATACGTTCTATTAAATATCCACCAGCTACTGAGTCCAGTACAAATCTCATTTTTGAATCATTTCCTTCATAAAATGAAGTCAAAGAATACTCTAAAATAATTTTTGTCTATTCTATACTTTTATACAAATTAAATGTACTTGTGTATCATTGCTTCTTAATTTAATATTTTTGGTTCATGTTGGTAACCTGACCTGGGATCATTCTTAGAAAAATATTATAAGGACACGTTGCTTTTCTTTAACAGGAGAACGTACTGAAGCTTGTTGCTTGAAAATTCACGTGTAGAGGGTCTGTGACCCAGCAGATCTGACATTTGATGAAATCATGGCTTTAAATATTATTTGCTCTGTGACCACTGACAAATTACTTACTGTCTCTAAGCTTTAGTTTTCTCAAATGTGTGTAAAATAATAGATAATATCTTTCTTCTGGAATTTCTCCAAAGTTTATAACTAATATAAGTACCAAGCCTAGGAACTATAGTCAGCAAATATTTTATTGAAAACCTATTCAATGAGAATATTATTTACATCTACACGTCTATAAGCATAGCAATTCTAGTTTCCATCAGGTAGCAAAATATATATGCTAGCTTAGAACTCCTCTTGTAACAGCTATACTTAGGTCCAAATCAGGCACATTCTTTGCAGCAGTGAATGCCAGGTCAACACTGGGAATGTCAATATTGTCTACCGAAAATAAAAAAAGTTCTAATTTTACATAATAGAATTTAAACTTTAATATAGAAATCAACAAAATTATATTTTCTCTTAGGAAAATCATGCAAATTAAGCTGCTTTTCTAAATGAATCTATACACTTTTTATGTATGTTTAGACATGTGTTTAAATATGAAAATAACTTTACATTCACTTGGTAGGCTTTTAGGCTAAAACATAATACAGCATGAAGAATAAGTCTGATTAAACTACTGTACATATATATGTAATCTGCCAACTTTATCCATTTTGATAAATGGTAGTATGTTTAACATACATGTTAATAAAAAAGAAAGCTCAGTGGGAAATGTGGGGAAGGAATTTAGCGTTTATCAAGAAATTTTGCACATCATAGCCATTTTACCTATAAAATAGTTAATTTGATCTTTAAGCACTGCTGAAGCAGACACCATTTCTTCCATTTTAAGCAGGAAGGAAGGAAGTTCTGGGAGTTAAAGAATGTTATTTCTGGCAATGTAGTGTGGTAAGTGTTGAAGCTGTTACTTGACCTTGGCTGCTGGACTCCATTACATGACTCCATTTCCTTCTCATGTGGGAGTTTCACTTAATTTTATAACTTAAAGCATTGCTTCTAATTTTCATGCTGTCTTGAAAGAAACATCAGTTGATCAGTCTGACTTAAGTTAGAGTTGCCAAGGAAATATGTAAATTAAATGAAACTCCTTTCTCCTTTTGGGGAAAATTGGATTCATATTAGTGGCCTTATCATAAACTGTAAACTAAATCTTGTCAAATATTTATGTAATTAATGGACATCTATTTCAAATGTTACAGTTATTAGTTAACATTACCTAGTCTACTTAAAAGTGTTTTGAGATGCTGTAATAAACAGTTTCATGTCTTCAGTGCCTTCATTTTATACATATAAATAGAGCAGACACACACATCTATAGACTGTTTAATAGGCATGGTGAAAACTTTCTGAACTGTCATAAAATTATCAATATAATAACAAAAATTAAAAGGATAATATATATTTGTGTTTTATTTCTGGGGAACAATTCCTTCAACTCTATTAAAAAACTAGTTATTTAACTTTTTTTCGGAAACACTGTATAGACCTAAAAGGTAACACAGAAAGGCCATGCAACTTTTCTAATATTTTCTCATTTGTTTGAGATAATAGAAATATATGTATATAACACAGAAGTTTGTTTGGTTATTGATTTAGCAAAGCTTTCATCTACAATTTTCTGAGTACTTTGAAATTAGTCAACATATTTACATGTAGAAAGTCTGAATGGCCATATAAGCGTTTAGTCAAGTGCAAACAACAATTTTCCTATGGTTGAGAGTGAGGTCTAACTCCTTACGACTGCTAAACAGGAGACTTTTTTTACCATTCCATAATGAAACAAATTTATCAGTTTAAATTTAAGTGAAAAAGTTCCTGTTTTCTTGTCACACATCCTTTTAAAAAATCATCTTGTGGACCCAAATAATGGTCACCTGTTTTATTCGTGTCACACTAATTTATCGTTTGTAGATTATATGCTGAAATTTCAAACCTCTCATCAATAACCCTTAAACATCTCAGCCATCATTACTAGAGGAGGTTATCTAAGGGGAAAAATTCTGTGGTATAAACAGTATACTGGGAATTCCCATTGTGGCTTTCTGGGTTAAGAACCAACATAAGTGTCTGTGAGGATGTGGGTTCAATCAGTGGGTTAAGGATGTGGCATTGCTACAAATTGCTGTATAGGTCACAGATGCAGCTTGGATCCAGTGTTGCTGTGGCTGCAGCTTAGACATCAGCTGCAGCTCTGATTCTGCCCCTAGTCTGGAACTTCCATATGCCACACATGTGGCCATAAAAAGAAAAACACAAAAACACAATATGTTGCATCAGTGCACGTTAATATTCTCAATGTCAAGTGTTGTTTGTAGAGCCCAACAAGAATCTTAATGGGCATAGGCACAAATGTCCATAGAAGAGCCTACCCTTAAAGAAACAGGGTCAGAAATACTGTACTATGTCCTATTACGAACCGGATATTCATTTTTATGATTCCACCAATCTCTTTCTTTTGTAACATTCTCATTAGACCATGTAAACTTCTGGGCCATTCTGCCAGAAAAATTCCTAGACATACAGGTATTTTTCACTTATGTTCAAATTTCAAAGATTACGACAGAATAATTGAAGTTCTGCTTTGATGCTTATTTAAAAGATGAAAGCACATGTTTATGAGATTATCAGGGCTAACTATTTATTGAAAATGTTTAATGGCTATTTTTAAAATCACTTTTCTATGAAACAGTATACGAATTTTAAAGTGTGCTATCGTAGAGAGTTCAAGAAGAATATGTTTTCTAATTGCATTAGTTTCAAAACATGAAAGAACATACCTGTAATAGTTTCTATTGCTAGGTAACAAGCTACCACAAATTTAGGGCTATAAAACAACACATGACCGAGTTCTCCGCTTAAAAGCATCACAAGGCTAAAATCAAGATATCTGATGGTATAGGTTTGCCTCTGGAGCCACTAGGGAAAAATCTGCTCCCCAAATATCTGAGGATTGATGCCAGAATTTAGTTCTGTGTTGTTACAACATTGAAGACTCTTCCCCATCGATGGTGGTTAGCTGGGGCCACTTCATGCTTCTAGAAGCTGCTTACATTTTTGGCCATATGGCCTTCCATCTTCAAGACAGTAATGGCACTCTGAATCCTTCTCTCATTTCAATTCTACAACTTCAGTTCCCAGCTGATGAAAAATCTTTACTTTTAATTTTATTTAAACATTTTATTAAAGTATAATTGATTTACAATATTGTGCCAGCTTTTGCTGTACAGCAAAGCGACCCAGTCATACCAATATAGACATTGTTATATTATTTTCCATCATGGTCTATAACAGGAGATTGGATATAGTTCCCTGTGCTCTACAATAGGATCTTATTTATCCATTCTAAATTCAATAGTTTGCATCTACTAACTCCAAACTCCCAGTCCATACCTCCCATTTCCCCCGCCCCCTTGGAAACCACAAGACTGTTCTCTATGTCTGTGAGTCTGCTTCTCTTTTGTAGATAGGTTCATTTGTGCCATAGTTTATATTCCACATATAAATGATACCACATGGGATTTGTCTTTCTCATTTCACTTGGTATGATAATCTATAGTTACATCCACGTTGCTGCAAAAGGTATTATTTCACTTTTTATGGCTTATTAGTATTCCATTATATATATGTACTGCATCTCCTTAATCCATTCATTTGTTGATGTACATTTAGGTTGTTTCCATGTCTTGGCTATTGTGAATAGTGCTACTATGAATATAGGGGTGTATATATCTTTCTGAATTATAGTTTTGTCCAGATATATGCCCAGGAGTAGGATTGATAGATCATATGGTAATTCCACTTTTAGTTTTCTGAGGAACCTCTATACTGTTTTCTATAGTGGTTGTACCAATTTGCATTCCCACCAACAGTGTAGGAGGGTTCCCTTTCCTCCATACCCTCTCCAGCATTTTTTATTTTTAGACTTATTAATGATGGCCATTGTGTCCAGTGTGAGGTAGTACACCTCACTTATAGTTTTGATTTGAATTCATCTAATAATTAGCAATGTTGAACGTCTTTTCACATGCCTATTGGCCATTTATGAGTCTTTGGAGAAATGTCTATTTGGTACTTCTGCCCATTTTTCAACTGGTTTTGTTGTTGTTGTTGTTGAGTACTATGAGCTGTTTGTATATTCTGGTGATAATGCCCTTGTCAGTTGCATCATTTGCAACAGTTTTCTTCCATTCCATAGGTTGTCCTTTCATTTCATGTTTCCTTCACTGTACAAATCTTGCAAGTTTGATTAGGTCCCATTTGTTTATTTTTGTTTTCATTTTTGTTTTTATTATTTTTATTATTTTTTTATATTATTTTTTCGGGCCACACCCAGGCATATGGAGTTACCCAGGCTAGGAGTCAAATTGGAGCCACATCTGCTGGCCTACACCACAGCCACAGCAATGCCAGATCCAAGCCACGTCTGCAACCTACATCATAGCTCATAGCAACACCAGATCCTTAACCCACTGAGCAAGTCCAGGGATCAAACCCACGACCTCATAGTTCCTAGTCGGATTCATTTCCACTGCACCATGATGAGAACTCCCATTTTGTTTTTATTTCTTTTGCCTTGGGAGACTGACCTAAGAAAACACTTGTATGGCTTATGTCAGAGAATGTTTTGCTTATGTTCTATTCTAGGAGTTTTATGGTGTCATGTCTGGTGCACATGGAACATTCTCTAGGATTGACCACATACTAGGGCAAAAGAGTGACCTCAACAAATTTAAGAGTATAGAAATTAATTCAAGCCTCTTCTCTGACTACAACAGCATGAAACTAGAAATAAACCACAGGAACAGAAATGAAAAACAAAAAAGATTACATGAAGACTAATAACATGTTACTGAAAAACCAGTGAGTCAATAAGGAAATCAAAGAAGAAATTAAAAAATAACTTGAGACAAATGACAATGAAAACTCAACAATACAAAGTTTGAGAGATGACACAAAAGCAGTTCTCAGAGGGAAGTCCATAGTGATACAGGCCTTCCTCAAAAAGAGAAGATAAATCTCAAATAAACAACCTAAACTACCACCTCAAAGAATTAGAAAAGGAAGAACAAACAAAACCTAAAGTCAGCAGAAGGAAGGAAACCATAAAGATCAGTGAGGAAATAAATTAGAGACTCAAAAATAGAAAAAAATCAATAAAACCAAGAACTGGTCCTTTGAAAAGGTAAACAAAATTGACAAACCTCTACCAGATTTATAAAGAAAAGAGAGTGAACCCAAATAAACAAAGTGAAAAAGGAGAAATCTCTAACATGATAGAGCAGAAATAAAAAAGTACAAAAATATTATGAACAATTATATGCCAACAAATTTGACAACCTAGACAAAATGGGCAACTTTCTAGAAACATATAGCCTACCAAAATTGAAACAAGAAGAAATAGTTTGAAAAGACTGACCTCTAAAAAATGAAACTGAATATGTAAGTAAAAAAAAAAAAAATCCCTTCAAAAACAAAGTCCAGGACCAGGTTACTTCACAGGTGAATTCTAAAACACATACAAAAAAAAAGGAACTTATACCAACTTTCCTTAAACTTTTCCATAAGACTGACTAAGAAGAAACAGTCTATAAAGTCATTATCACCCTAATACCAAACCAAAGATACTGCTAATAAAGAAAATTACAAGGCAATTTCTTTGATTAATATAGATAGATGCAAAAATTCTCAACAAAATTTTAGCAAACGAAATCCAACAACACATAAAAAAGTTCATACACCATGACCAAGTGGGATTCATCCCAAGTTCACAAGGATGGTTCAACATACACAAAACAATGTGATAAACCACATTAACAAAAGAAAATTGCAAAACCACAGCATGATCTCAAGAGATGCAGAAAAACCATTTGACAAAATCCAACATCCGTTCATGAGAAAAACTCTTACCAAAGCGAGTACAGAGGGACTATATCTCAACATAATCAAAACCATTAATGACAAGCATAAAGGGCTTATGTAATTAGATCAGGCACACCTGGATTACCTTTCTATCTTAAACTATGCCTTATGACACAAGCAGATCGCAGAAGTAAAAATCCACCTTCATAGTCCTAGGTATTACATGGCACCAAGTGCAACAACAGGATGGAAATCTTAGAGAATATCTTAAAATCACGCTTCTGAGAATGAGTCACAGAGCTTCTCATATTCTATAGATTTTCAAAAATGAGGTTTGATGATGCCATTTTAAAGATAAACCACCAGTGTGAATCATTCATAAAATGTATCAGTTTTGAAACTCTCTAAAAATTCCAACTGGATATACTATATATATAGTTCATTTTTACCTTTGAGTTTTTAACCACTGTGCAAAAGAACGTAACTAAAAAGTAAAAACCAAAACCAAAGTGCACATTTGTTGTTTTTATACTTAGTGTTTGAATAAAATTAGAACAAACAAAAAACTAATAACATTTTCTATTGTTTCCACATTGGTAGTTTTTTTTTTTTGTAAGAGCATATGTGATTCTATAAATACATAAGGATGTGCTTTATTTTAAAACAAATTTTTTCCTTTTGCATTCTCATTGAAGAACTCCATTTATTCCCTGACTTTCTAAGTTCTTACTCTTATAGGGATCATGATAAAGCTTTGAGTCAAAGTCTCTTCCAGCCCACAAAGGTGCTCCAGACAAAGATGGGCCATTAAAGAAGTCCTGTGTTGGGTAGAAATGTTAGGCTCTTTCATTACCACTTCACTCTTTCGTTGGCTGAGGGCCACCCAAGAAGGGTATGACTTCTGCTCAAAAGGTGAGGCAGACTCCAGACCTTTTAATTCCTAATAGCTGGAGGCTGTCATCTAATTCCATTCTTTGACAAGATTTCTGAGAGGACATCTCAGTATGTGCCACACTTATAGAACAAAGATTCTAACTTTCATGTATGGTGTTCACCCTAAGGCTGTCTTCATAAAAGCATGTGGACAGGAATGTTATGAGATCTGTCAAAAACAGTGACATGATCGTAAGATATATACATCTGATTGCTGTGGGGTTGTGTGTGTGTTTTGTTTCATTTTTTTGTACCACCAGTGAATATTTTCTTTAGGGTCAAGAGAAAATCAATGTTGTAATACATAGATAAGTATATAAGCTAAGCTGGTATGACTGATCGTTTTACATAGTAAGGAAAGCTGGAAGCAGTTCTGTATCAAAAAGAAAAAAAAATGGTTGAGTTACATTATTCAAGTATGGTACTTAATGGATATCAGTTAAGGCTACAAGGAATTCAGCCATACTGGTATGTTACAGGCCAATAGAAGAGATGAAATTAATTCTTCACATCCCAATGAAGGCTGCATGATACTAGGAATTAGGAGGCAGAGCGGATAACCTAAACACTGGACCAGCTTTGCCTGTATAGACGAATGGAAAAACAGAATTATAAAAAGTTGCACAAACATTGGGAAACAATGCAGCTAATCTAATATAATCGTGTTTGCTCTGTCAGAGGGAACTTTGCTAGCACTGGGAAAAACTGTTTGAATGGAAATATTCACAGCCTACCCCAGGCTCCTCCATCTCCTCAATGCGGAGGATGTGACTACATGTTAACATTTCCTTTAATTACTCAAAAGGCCAAGAGAGTCATGAAGGGACCTCAACTATGTCATTACACTACCTGCATTACAAATGCCCAAATTTGTTCAAAGGAGAGTGACAGATGAAATACTTCTGTAATTCTGTAAGCTACCTTGATCTTTACGCATTCTGGTTTCTGTTGGACTTAACTGTATCTATAAAAGGAAGTTTGCTACAGTTGCATCACTATGATGATAATGACCAGAAAGACCAAGGATTACTTAACTTACAATGGGAAGAGAAGAACAATTTGAAGTAATGGTTTAAAATGTTTGTGTATTAAAATTACTTAGAAAGGGCTCTTTTCTTTCATGGCTGGTTTCTAGCTATGCTAACGACTATAACTGATTGGCAAATCTAACATGGCAGGTAACTAAGAGGTAAGAATTCCCCAGCGACCTCGTGCAATTTCTGAGAGCACTAGGGAACTGGCTAACCACCACATTCATACCACATAAAGTGAGACCTTGGCTTCACCCCTGATGATCCCTTTGCTCGTTTCTATTTTCCTTAATTGGAAAGTCAGGCAGTGACACTTGTTATGGAGGGAATCCAAGATACTCATGCATAAACCACTCTGTGTTTTCCAAAACCAAAACAAAACAATGACAAAAACCTAGAACAACAACTCTTGGGAATCTTTAACCTTTATATTTGTAGAGAAACATGATTAGGATAAGTATTGAAGGCAGAAATCACTTCAAATTTCACAATTCACAAGTATCTTTTCATAGGAACAATTGACACTTAAAGATGAGTTGTGAAGCATATTTTTAGAGACTGCAAATTAGGGAGATGGAGTGAATTCACTTTCTACCCAGAAATTAGACAGGCAGGGCTCATCTATGGCAAAGCAAATAGAGTGTTCAATGTCTATGATAAGGAAAGATGACATGTAGGGAGTGTGGGTGGCTGATACTGAGAGTCAGAAGGAAAGACAGGGCAAGGCCAACCTATCAATCCACACAGCAGAAGCCATTTTCCTACCGCTAAAGTAGGAATATGAGCCCTTTCCCCAACTCCCACCTTTTTTTTTTTCTTTAAGATTGTTACTTCTGGATCTTGAAGGAAAGGAAATGTGAGTGTTGTACTTAATAAAGGCCTAATAAATCAAAATGGGTTTAGATATACACATCCATAATTTGGAGGAAAGAAGAATCCAATGGTTGATCCAGACAATAGGTTCTATTATTTTTTTCATCAAGAGTGGACAATTTAGATTTTAAAGAAAAGATGGGGAGGAAACTAGCCCTTAAGAGAAGGTAGAGAATTCTAGTGAGGAAAGACAAAAGGAATGGTGAGTGTGGTAAGCAGAAAAATGACCTCCCCCCAAATATCCATGTACTAACCACCCAGTTAATACATCTTGTGTTCATTGTTATGTTTACATACATATACAATTGCTCACCTCCACACCAGTCCAGCCAGGGGAAAATAATAGATAATGAACTCTCCAAACCTTGATTCTTTATCTACAAGTTTTCATGTCACTTTCTGAACCTAGGTATACATGATACCAGTCCTATCTCTTTGCTGCCTTATTGCCTTTAATTGAATGTGCCAGGCCCTGCATTAGATATTTAAATGGTCTGCATTATACAATTTCCAGCAACATATGATGCAGCCGCTGTTGGAGGCTAAGTGCACCATTTGAGGGAATTATGGTCTTAAATTCGATAATCTACTCTATAATACAAAACTTCACTGATGTTCCTTTCTCTAAAAAGTGGTTTCTCTCATGTCACCAGAATCTTAAGAGACTTCTGTGTTTCAAATGATTAAAAAAAAATGACATAACACCTTCCTCTTTATGAGAGAAAAAAAGAGACATTAATTCGCTTGGAGTCACAGAACACATCAGTGTTAAATCTGTAAAAGCCAGATTCCCTGAATCATCCTTGGGTTGTCTCTTGGTATGCTGAGATCTACCAAATAGAGTTAAATCTCAAGAAAGTAGCAAGGTTGAGAGGTTGAACATTTTCTCATGATATTTTCCTTGCACAAGACCCTGGAGAACAAACTTGTCTCCTTTCTCAGCTCCAAAGCAGCCTTCATTTTACATGCAATGCATGTTCAGTAACAGGTTCTGAAAGAGGAAGCAATTAATGACACTTCTGTTAGTGACAAGACTCTACATCTGTCTTTTTTTAAGAAAGTGTTTCTTAGTCTATAAAGCGATGAGGTTAAATCAGGTGACCTCTAGAACTTTGCCAATGGACCACAAGTCTCAGAGAATACTGAACCATCTGAAGGACAGGTGTGTTTCTGCTCAAACAGACTGGGGCATAACCACTGTGTCTAGTTGTACCAAAATAATCCAGACCGCTGCAAAAAGATCTGGGAACATCAAATAAGACAGACTGAACGGCTCACCAGGAAGAAAGCAGATTGTCTGAAATCCACAGTCTCAATGTTTCACTCTTTGGAATGAAATGACTTCCACACTTAGATTCTCGAATTGCTTATGCCTAAGTGACCATAGTGTTCCTTTCTTTCTGTCCAATTTGAAGTTAAATCCTTTATTTTAGAATGGTGAAGCCAAATAGCAAAATTTAGTTGGGGGAAAACCCTTTTCTTTGCCACAACATTGTTTCCACTGGTAATCAGATGCTTTGTATTTTGCCATGTGTGTCAGTATTTTTATTTCACATAAACACTAATCTATTCCATTACTGTTAATAATATTGGTACAACCGAAATGTGGTTGTGTGGGTTGTCCTTGGTTTTTAGATATGACTGTCTATGCATGAACATCTATTCTTGGCTATGTAATTCTAAGCTCTTCATGGTGATTAAATGCCATTCTAGGGAAAATATAAACACAAATGCAGTGTAAAATTTTATGGAGTGGCACACACAAAGGAAGAGAAACCATGTCATACAAAAATAACACAATTCTCAGAAATTACATAAAATGGAAAAGAAGGACTTACAATAAAGCAGATGGCTACAGAAGCAGCTGTGTGGTATCATTTCCGAAGTGTGTCAGACACATAGGTGGATGGGAATGTGGAGTGTGTAGGGGGAAAGAATTGTGATTCTATGTGAAAAGAAGTTGATGGAGCTGTGGATTTTCTATCATGAGATTAAAATATGAGGGCCAGAGATTAATTTACCTTCAAGTACTTTCCTAACTACAAAACAAACAGGGGCTTTTACTCCTGCATAACAACTTTTAAAATGCACTGTAATATCTTTCCTTGTCCTATTTACTTAAAAAGCATTGTATTGCCCAGATTATTTTGCAGCCACAAAGAGATGTGACTTTTTTGATATTCTATCACACTTCTGTTCTGTCTCTGTAAAATATAACGTATGGGTGCCTATAATGTTGCTAATCCCATGGCAAAAAAAAAAAAAGGACAAAGAACATTGGAAAAAAAATTTCATGGTTAATTTTATGTTTCAATTTGACTGGGCTGGGGTGCGCTGAGATTGATTTTAACAATTTGATGTACCTGTGTGGATACTCTGCCTAATTGCCCATGAGCTGGGACACTGGTCTTTTTCTGCCTTCAGACTTGGACTAGAACTAGACCATAAGCTCTCCTAGGTCTGGACTTCTTCATCTCCATAATCATATGAGCCAGTTTCTTATATAATGAGCCTCTTTACATACATATGACATACACATATACAATACATACATATATACACATGTATATACAATGCACAAATATATATGTATATGCATACATACATGCACATATTACATCCCATTTGTTCTTTTTCTCTGGAGAACCTGACTTATACATAGTTCAACAAGTATTCACGTATTCTTCTTCCTTCCAGGGACTTTGAAGTAAATCATGTAAGCCATATAAGGTTAATTTGAGTGACCAATGAATGTAAGTACACTAGCTGTTTCCAGGTGGATAATCTAAAATCCATCACATGATTGTGCATAACTCCTTTTTTTCTGTCTCAGCCATCAGGTGAGCATACAGGAAGAGCTTCTGTTATCCTGGGTTCTTCACGGATATCCATGAGCAAATCCCTTGTCAACTAACATTAGACACAAGGTTATAGTGAAACATAAAACTTGTGGAGTGTTAGCTACTAAGTTTGGCAGATGTCTTACTATTGCACATAGTACCCTGCACTGACTGCTACATTAGCATACTTGTATCAACAGTTATGTGCTGGATTTTATTATTGTTTATTTTAATGATAATGAGTCAGGTAGTATATTTTTATTTTTATTTATTTTTTGTCTTTTTGCCTTTTATCTAGAGCCACACCTGCGGCATATGGAGGTTCCCAGACTAGCCGTCTAACAGGAGCTGTAGCTGCCGGCCTTTGCCACAGCCACAGCAACGCGGGATCTGAGCCGCGTCTGCAACCTACACCACAGCTCACGTCAACGCCGGATCCTTAACCCACTGAGCAAGGCCAGGGATCGAACCCGCAACCTCATCGTTCTTAGTCGGATTCGTTAACCACTGAGCCACGAAGGGAACTCCTCAGGTAGTATATTTTTAAGAGCTTTACAGATATTACAACACAGTGTTTTTTGTTTTTTGGTTTTTTTTGGCAAACGAGTCTCAGAAGTATTAACACTAAGGTTGATAGGTCAGGGTGCTGAATTCAGGTCTGTCTAATGCCCTAATTTGCCCTAGTAACTATTTGTTGTTTTTGTTCTTTCTCCTGGTTTCACTTTCTAACAAGATAAAGCAGTATTTTAGAAAGTCACAAGGTGGTTGACAAAGTCATTCATAGAACTGTTATAAATATAGTAGAAAGATGAAGGCTAAAAAATACAATAAGCTAAATGCCCAACTGTTTACCAAAGGGTGTGCTGCAAATTTGCTGCTCTACAACATTCTACCTGGCGAAGTTCATGAGCTTTGGTGTCAAAGAGCCTGGGACTGGGAGAAGTGACAACCCTTATATATAAGCCTCTTTGTTTGCACAATGGAAAATTATAAGTACCTTGTCTACTGGTTCTAAGGATTAAATATAATAATGAAGGGAAATTATTCAACCTGGCAGATAATAAACCCTTAATACATTTTAAAATTATAGTTTAGAAAGAAGAGGAAAGGGGGAGGAAAAAAGAAAGAGGAGGAGGAACCAAAGCTTTGTTACTGGATCTGCCTAATTTAAGCTCCTAAATGACTAGAGAGAACCCTCAAGGTATGTCACATTATTTGGGAATGATTCCCAAATATGCACACATGCAAAGTTTTAAAACATTTTGTTAGGTATTTAGGTTAATAGGGATCAAAAGGGGGTGTACCTCAGAAAAACAAAATATAACAAAACCAAATTAAAACAAGAAACTAAATATATGCAAGGCTGAAAACACTGAAAAGCCTCAGAGGCAGTGAAACAAAGGCACTGATATTGGGAGGGCTTCTTATAGAACTAAACTGCTGTGTCCTGGAAAGCGTTGTATTTGAAGAGAGCTTTGAATCAGAAAGCAAGCAGGCATGCAGTGTTTTAGAATTTGTCATGAAGGAACTAGAGATGCTTAATTTCAAAAGACATGGATAAAAGCCTCAAAATGGTCATATGTGTGGTCTTCCAAAACACAAAAGGATCCTGAAGAAAAGATTCCATTTTCTAGCTCCAATGAACAAACCATTCAGTAAATGGTGTTTATTGCTCATTCAAAGGGAATATTTTTAAATGTTCAATTATTTAAGTGGAATCCCAGGAAACATATTGAAATATGTGGGCTCATGGAGGGTAAATTCCTTATCAAAAATCAGGGCTTAGCAGTTGCTATCCTGCCCTCTTGTAAACCAAAGAGATCAATATCCACTGGGAAACCGGGCAATTTGATCTCCAAGAATCCTGCCAACCATGAAATAACTTGATATACTTTTACGTATTTCTGTTCAACTTTACTCACAGATTCTTCAAGTATCATTAAATAGACCCTATGAGCTTGTGTTACATATTATTTCATTAAACTTATTAAAAAGGCATCTTTATCTTAAAAAAAAAAAGGTAAGTGAGGTATAGAAAAGTTACATACTGTGTTCATGATCCCAAGCTACTAAATGGGGAAACTGGTATAAATTGGATAACATTAGAATCCTAAAATTTAGGTTTTCCCATTAGTTTTCTTCTACACTGTAAATAGTCTATAAACCTTACAACGTTTCTGATGATGGCTTGCGTGTTTTCTAGTACCCTAAGACAATGATAAAACATTATATTATTGAGTCATCATTAAATAACATGATATTGGGATGTAATACACATCCTTGATTCATTCAGTCTAGCTTAGTTCTTAGTATTACATTGCCAGCTTTGCCTTTAGCAAAACCAGGCATGAAAACTTGATTGACAAATCAGACCTAGGGTATAGAAGACTTTATGTTCAATGCGATCAGTTGTGTCTCACAGCTTGCTAACATTTCACACTACATTTCTTTCCTCTAAGTGACTCAATATAATTTGCTTTTTGAAATGACTAAGCACTTCAGGATACAGTTTTCTTTAGCCTCTCTGAGAAAAGAGTATTGATGCCGCTTAGCTAAAATGATGAAACAATGTTAGATAATGTTCATATGAAAAGGTGGAAAATAAGAATGTGAGAGTGATGTTTCCACCGATGATCATGGCACTTTTGCACTGTCTAAATGCACTTTTAAAAATTTGGAGAAACTCATTATTCTGTTTTGTACAGCAAATCTTTCTTAACTGCTGCCATAATGCTGTCAGAGCCTTTCTCATGAGTCAGCAGTTACATGCCAGCATATTAAACAGCATTGTGCAGATGAAGAGAGGCAGAATAATAATTCTGTTGCACATACCCAAGGAAGCAGGGAACAGATCATTTGTATTACTTAGAACTGAGGATTATAAAACTGTAATGCCATCTACCTTTGCTATTTAAACAAGAAACATACTTAGCTTTATGGAAATAAATATAGACAAAGAAATATCTGGAGTACACATTTATGGAGGTATCACCTGCATTTATATATGAGTGAAGCTGGAAGCGGGGTCAGCCAGAGTTCAAGACACATGAGCCCTCCTCAGACAACCCTGATCCAACACAAAATGATGCTCCCTCAAGCCAAGATTTCATTTTTTGCTTAGTAATACAGGATGACGAGTCCTCTTACTATGTATAAATAAACTTGGAATCCAACTGAAATTATTAAGTTTATGTCCCACAATTCTTTTATTTTAACATTTATTGTATCTACATAACTGAGACTGAAAATCTTTGTATAGTATCCTCTCTGACTTCAATATTTTGAACTTTATAAGTTCAGGAAAGAGTTTTCAGTAACAATTCTTATAAATAATGAATGGAACAAGAGATCAAGGGAAAACTCTCCTGAGATTTAGGTGTTTTATTTGCACAGCAATCTTAGAAAATGGCACACTTCAAGACAGATAAAACCTGTTACTTTGAGAAAGGAAATTTTTGGAACCAGGAGATATGTTTTTTTTTTTTTCTTTCATGTAACACATATTATATGGCAGCTCATTGAATAGCATGATGCAATGGCTACAATCATAAAACATTTATTTTTGGGGACAAAATAATACATCTCTCAAAATGTGATTTTAGTGCCAATCTCCTTTAAGGAAACCTTCATTCCTTCCTAACATTTTACTCTCTTTTTAAATAGGGTGAATATTCATTTAGGGTCTGGTTTCTCAGACTCAGCAGTATTAACATTTTGGATTGAATATTTATTTGATGTGGGAGGCTGCATCTGTGCATCCTGAGAGATTTAGCAGTTGCCTGGGCCTTTATCCTTTATGCACTAGATTCCCGTAGCAGTCCATCAGTCATGACAGTCAGTGATGGCCACAAACTTTGCCAAATGTCTCTGAGGTGTGTGGAGGGTGGGGAAGGGGGCGGGGACCAAAATCCTCCCTGGCTGAGAACCACTCTCTCATTTAAGGCCACCACAGTCTGCACCTGCCCTTCCTCCTAAGAGCTGAGATTTTCCTTTTGTCTTTTTTCACAATGACCTTTCTCCCTGTTCCTTGGGTACCCATCATGTGTTGACTCTCATTTCTTTACCTTTATGGAGATTGCAAAAACAAAAAAACAAACAAAAAAAAAACATCTATTTAAAGGAATTACACAACAGTTCCTCTTCCTCCTGCTACCCCAGCCCCACAGCAGGACACAGAGCTAGAGGAGGGAACAGAGGCTAGATTTCCACATCATTACCCCAGTGGACAAGGTGTGGCTAAGAAAAAATGTGCTCCGTGCACAAATTTCCCTGGCATTCTGTTTATATTACTATTCCATGGCATTTGTAAATGGACTGTGTAGAACTCAGACATTATTGTCTCCATAGCGACAACATAGTAATGGGTGGTTGTTTTCTCAGGCCATTCTTCAAATGTCAGTTTACCCATCAATCAGTTGAGATCTCTGAATGGAAATCTCTTAGATTCTTAGACCTGATAATGGGAATCCATGTAGTACAGTTTTAAATGAGGAGGTAAAACAGAAAGAGAGCTTTCTTTCCCTTGACCTAGTTTGGTAAAAAATCATGTATATATTTTTTATGGACACGCCTGTGGCATATAGAAGTTCCCAGGCCAGGGACTGAATCTGAGCTGCAGCTACCACCTATACTGCAGCTATGGCAATGCTGGATCTTTTAATCCACTGAGTTAGGCCAGGGATCAAACCCAGCTGTGCCACAGCAGGAACTCAGATACAAAATATTTTAAAACAGAATGTCTTACCTTTTATATCTGTGCTATTTATTCAACTCCCTGAAATTATTCCATGCCTATTCTCCACACATGAAACATGAAAACATGTTTCTTGACTGATGCCAAGTTTGGAGAAAGGTCAGTTAACAATATAGACTTATTCCCTACAGCTAATAAGTATTTGTTTAAAAACATTAGCATGTTTGTTGACTGCATACTTTTACATTCACTTGTATTTTAAAGAGATGCTTTGTGCCACTCTGGATTCTGTCTCTTTGCCTTAAAAAAAATAACAGTAACACAATAAGTTACTATTAGATGTAAGTCAACATACTAGGTGTTACAGTGATCGCACGGGAGGTCAAGACATGATTCATGCCCTTAGGGATTTTTGAAATTTGTAGGAGAATTGATAGGAATAACTATTAGAATAAAATAGGTTGGTTTGAGAACGTTATTAAAATATACCCTGTGAATAATTACAGTAGAAATGGATAGTCATGAACATCCTTTTCACCACCTATAGACATTCTAAGTGACTGAGTGACCAGCCTAATAATGCACTGTTCAACCATGTATTTAGTTCTCTTGTGCTTGTTATGCAAAAACAGTATTGAGACGATTAATTTAACCAAAGAGAAATGAAGCATTTAAACATCACATTCACTTGTTAACCTCTTTCCAAAAAAGCCATCTCTGCATTATGTTATAAGACCCCTGCTTTGAAAATTCTCATGCCTAAATTAGGAGAAAAGCCTGGATTGAAGTTTTGTCTTTAGCCCTGTATCTCAGTACTACATGTCTTTTTCTCTCTTCTATAAACTTTGCAAAAAGTAAGTGAAATCGTATCAAATTTATTTTCAACCAAAATATTTAGAGACTGAATGAACTCATCAAATTCTGGCACTTTGTGTAATACTGAGAAAAAATAATTTGCCTAGTCAGATCTTAGGAGAAATCAGGGGGGATGGCAGAGATTGCTGGATTGCCTATGGATCCAATAGTCATTGCCTACTTGTCTTTTGTTTTGTTTTTGTTTTAGCTGAAGGCATGGCTCCTAGGATGCTGATTATATTTTCCATATTCCCTTAAAGTTAGTTGTAACCCTGTGAAAATGTCTGGACAATGACTTTGCTGTGTAAGCAGATGCCTTTAAAAGAGAGTGTGGTAACTCTTCTTAAACCTTTCTTAGATGACTGGAACACAATCAACCAAACTGGCCTATAACTTCTAAATTCCTAGGCCCATGAGTAAAAGCTGTGGTCTGGGAATGGCAAGCTGGTCTGGGACACCTTGTAGCACCACACCAGCTTAGGGCTGATTAACTCTGTGCCATTTTTACTTGTTAGATTTTGTTTGATAATTGAGAGTTTATTTTTTGAAACTTCAAGTTATATGCAGTCATAAATATAGGCAGTTTGGCTAGTCCTCAAAGAAGCAGAGATCTGAGAAATAACCACTTCAAATGGTAGGAATCTTCTTTGGCGTAGGTTCTAAATCTTTCCCTGGAGTAGGGGATGCATACAGGGTGGGTGCAAATTCTTAATCTTGTATATCTTTGTTGATTGACCCAATGATTGGTCTGAAAATGCTGACATGATACCTGTGAATGCAACAGACTTATAAAGCCATAATCTTTATTAATATTAAATGCTGATTGTGGACTTTTTGTTCCACAATCAGGTCTAGAATCCTGAAATCCTTTAACATAGATACATCTTCATTTTAGAGATAAAGCAAATAGGTTTCGAATGAGCTGCCAAGTAATGAGACAATGAGAACACCTTAAATTCACTTAATCCTCTTGAAATAGCATTCTCTGTACTAGCCAACATTAGGGTTCTTAACATCCTTAATATTTTGTATAATTTATCCACACAGAAATCACTTAGGAGTGGGGAGTAGTATGATCCTTGTGGTTCAGAAGAAGAAACTGTGTTTCAGAAGAAAGAGTTACATATATGCAGGTACAATGTGGAGCCAGAATTCAAGTCATACCATCTAATTCCACACTTCATGTTATCTTGTTACCTTCCAGGGCTATTTTCCTTCTCCTCCCTCCCTTTAATCCTCATCCTGCCCTCCCAAGGTCATGAGTGAATACTGATGGATTACCCTACTCTAGATAGTTTCTCTCCTCTGTTTTTATAACATGCTGCAAACATTTCCTGTCTTATTAAAAAAAGGAAGTTTGAATAGTCACTCACTCTCTTATTGAAACGGATGGAGGAAAATTTGCATTATTTCAAAGTGTTCAGTGGTTACCCTAGAGGCAAGTGGGGACAGTGATCCAAGTTTTCTCTATCAAAGAATTGCCACCCACCTCCTACTATAAATGTGTTTAACATGAGATCCTAATATTATTCTATGCTCTGTCATTGTCCTATTTAGCAGCTGGTTAATTCATGTTAAGGTGATAAGACTTTATGCACTTTAAAAAGAAGGGCTTTTTAACAAAACACTTTGCTGAAGCTCAAAGGAGCCACAATGTGTCTGCTCAGAATTCAAGTCACCATCCCTAGCTATTGATGGAGTAATCATTTTTGGTTATTGGGCTTTTCAGTGCCCTTCAGGTCATGCCACATCAGTGTCTGTCCATGTGTCACATGCAGGCATCACCAGAAAGAGTAGATATAAGAAATATAACAATGAATAATTCTCAGGGCAAACAAAATTTACCTTTATGATTTTTTGAATTCCAACTCAAATGTACAATAATGATGATCAGATTGTATTGTAGGGCAAAGGATAATCCCTTTGCCCAAAATTTAGCCATATTAGTTATATTTAAAAGGAGGTGAGATGATGCAAATATAGGAAACACAAAGCATTGCTGACTGCAGATTATTTAAGAAACAGACTTTATGATATTATTCTCATGAAAATTACTGATTTGTATTAGGCATTTCTTAATTTATCTGTCCTTATAAATATTTCCTGTTAGTAAATAACATTTTGAGAAGGTACATTAAATTACTTCCCATCTAAACCAATCTAGAGGTATATTTAAACATAATGCCACAAAGAGTACCATAATCTTCCTCAAAACTAAAAACACTTTGCAGCATTTGCAATTACTGAACACTCTCTCCATGTAACTTGTATGCAGTCTGCAATTCGTCTCCCTTTCTCTAATATCTCTCTAGAAGGAATCACAAAAAATTACTACTTTTTAATTAACAGATAATTAGTGAGATCGTGTCTAATATCAGAATCAACTTTATATAGTGTGGAGTGACGAATAAAATAAACACAAATATATAAAAATTATATAACCATACAGAAGCACATAATTCTGCAGATATCATGAAGAAAATGAAGGATAATAGAGTTAGCTGAGGATGTGCTCTTCAGAAAGTGTTGTCAAGATCATCTCACCTAAGAAGACTTTTGAGCAGAGACACCTAGAAAAACAAAAAAAGCCAGTCCTGTGGGAAAGAACATTTAACCAGGAGTGAAGAGAAAATGCGAAGCCCTGAGTTAGAGCCAGGCTTACTACCTTCATGGAAAATCAATGAGGACAGAGTGGCTGGAGTAGGTGCGGGAGGGCCAGGCTGAACAGTGAAAACACAAGACAGAGTGCAGGTTATAGGCCCTACATGAGCCACTTAAAGACATTAGATTTGATTATGCTACAGTGGAAGGGATTTGACAGCTCTGAACAAGGGAGGGATATAATTCTATCTAAATTTTAAAAAGGCTCTTTCTTACTAGTGTGTGGATAATACAACTTTGTGGAGAGAGGGTGGAAAGGTTAGGATGCTATTTTAAAAATCCAGGGTAAAATTACAGTAACTAGAATTTAGGGGATCACTGTGGCAATATCTTGAAACAGAATCTGAAAATATTTTGAAGATAAAGCCCACAGAATTTGTTAATATGTGAGGGCTGAAGAAACATAGGCATTCGTAATGACACCGTTATTTTCTAGCTTTAGTAACTGGAAGAATGATATTTTTTTTAACCATAATATCCCACCCACTGTTGCAAACATTTCTAACATCATACTTCGATATTGTTCTAAGTATATTATTATAAATCTACTGCATTTACTGAGATAAACTACAAAGTGATGCCTGTGGGGCATGGGTGTGAGGAATAATTAAGTTGGATTTTTTTTGGGGGGGAGCTGCACCATACATGGCATATGGAAGTTCCCAGGCTAGGGGTCGAATCGGAGCTATAGTCGCTGGCCTATGCCACAGGCACAGCAACTCAGGATCCAAAAGTCACATCTGCGACATACACCACAGCTCACGGTAATGCCAGATCCTTAACCCATTGAGCCATTGAGCAAGGCCAGGGATCAAACCTGCGTCCTCATGGATGCTAGGTCAGATTTGTTTCTGCTGAGCCATAAGGGAACTCCCAAAGTTAGATATATTAATTTTGACCTCCCAGGGGGGTGACTGAAGATAATTGGTGCATATGAGCTCGTAGTTGTGGGAGAGGGCGGGGTTTGGGTCACAGATAAAGACACACCAAACACTTATAAAGCTGGATTTCAAAGGTGGTATGTAAAGGAGGCTAAGAGAAATAGCCAGGGAAGTGAGAGAATAACATCCCAGGGGCCAAGCAAAAAAAAAAAAAAAAATCAGGAATGAGGAATCAATATGTACGACAAAGGCTGTTAACTGTCAAAGACCATGATGAATTGACTGTTGGATTTTGCAGTGATTTTTGAGAGCAATTTTGCGAGATTTCTTAGAAAGAAAACCTGATTGGACTTTGTTCAAAAAAATAGGAAAAGATAGATGACAATGAGGAACAACTCTTTCAAGGAATGCTGCTCCAAGGAAGGGGAGAAAAAATGCAGGAAGATATGGAAAGAAGGAAAGAGTTTTAAAATGGTAGCTATTATAACATATTTATATGTTAATGAGAATAATCTGCTAGAAAGGCAAATAGAAAAATCTGAAAATTGAAAAGGAAGAGACTAAAGCAGGAAGGACTTGGAATCAGATAAGATTGGATTCAACCAAATTTGCAGTGAATCCTTCAATTCTAGGAGTGACTTTAGTTCTTTTATGTCTTAAATTGTAACAACTGTCATAGTTGAAATTATTCATTACCAGGGCTTTAACATAAAACAGACATTTTGGGAAAAGCGTTTTTTTTTCTTTTTATGGCCACAACTATGGCACATGGAAGTTCCCAGGCTAGGGGTTGAATCAGAGCTCAGCTGTCAGCCTATGCCACAGTCACAGCAACGCAGGATCTGAGCTGCCTCTGCAACCTACACCACAGCTCACAACCATGCTGGATCCCCTACACACTGAGCGAGTCCAGGGATGGTACCTAGTCTGATTTGTTTCTTCTGCAGCACAATAGGAACCAAAGGAGAAATATATTATTAATAATAGCGGGTATACATCTATATTTCAGTTAGTCTTATTGTTAATTCTGCAAGTTTGTTGTTGCCCTCTGGTCAGAGATCATTAAATGATCATTAGAAAGAAAGATTGGATTTAACTGGTGAAGAAAAACAGAAAATGGCACAGTAGATATACACAAGTGCATATAAAAATGATCTGATGAACATCCATACATCCTCAAGGGAAAACAATTCACCAGAAATATGTATTTTACATAGGAACTACTAAATAACTAAAATTTGAACTTTAGAATACTTTAGCACTATCTTCATTAACTACAAGAATAGAAAAGGCTATAATTGAAAGATAGGGAATCCTTGAAAGAGGTGAGAGAAATATTATGCTTTTAAATTGCACAGTTAACTGGAACACATGTTGGAAACAAAGGTGTGCAGTCTTATTAATGCAAATTCAAAGTATTTTAAAATAGAACTGTAGCACTCAAGTGAGCAAATGTTTGCTTTCAGATAGTCTATTGTTAAAGTCTGAAAAGCACAATCTCTTCAAACTGATTCTGAGTCTGCTACTTGATACAGAAAAGCAATTAGGAAGCAGAGTATTAGCAAGTGTCACTCAATAAATAAATATTTACTGTCAAACTTACAGAAGTGAAAAGTCCCATTTCCACATACAGTTCTAATTGGATTTAAACAGCTGCTGAAGTATTCTATTAAATCTTTGATATTCTGAACAAATTGCATTGCCATATTATTTTTTTTAAGCTTTAAAAATCATTACATGCAATTTAGGGCATTAGTTATCTAAAACTAAGAATGTTTAGTGAGACTTTCTTCAGGGTCTCCTTTAGCAGTAAGTGATTTCAATCATAATTTATACTTTTTTTCAACAATGTGGACACTCAGAACTTACACATTAATAATTTAGTTTTTACTGTTATTAAAAGAAATTCCGTATACTTTCACCATTTCGTAGTTATTGTTGAGAAATTCTCATCTGAAATTTTATCAATTTTTTCATCTTTCTAAAAATTAATTATGGAAATAACTGAAAGTGATAAAAAATGAACAATAAAGTATTCTTTCTAGCATCTGGAATTGTGCTTTATTTTCAGGACATCCATCGCTGAAAAAAGAACCAATCAAATTAACACTTTTCTTGATGCACTCAAAGTGCTTACACATGATTTAGTATATCATAAAACTAGCCTCAGGAATGCAGCCACATAAAATCCCTAGGTTTAGGGGGAAAAACAAATGTTTGGTACAGTTAACAAAAGGTAGGCACTATTTTCTTTAAGTAATAATAGAATTTGATTTAAATATTGAGTTCTTACTGGGCAGTTACCCCTTTTATTAGACCATTATATGTCTTATAACATTTAGATAATCAGTGTAAGCTAAAAGCAGAGGTATTATTATCCATTTTTCAGATTTGGAATCCCAGTCTGAGAGTTTAACTTGACAAGAACTTTCAGGAAGGAATTAAGTAACTGAACTAGGATTTAAACTTCAGTTCGCTCTTCTTTATAGAGACTCCCCTGGTTACTAATAGGTGATCAGTTGATAAGGAACATCTAGACTCACAGATTTCTAGGCCTTACTGTTTGTCTAGTATATAAAACTTAAATAAACTTTGTGATTTTAGCAATTTTTCCCTGCATTTATAAATGGTGGCATGTTTATATTCTTAGAAGGGTTGTTTGTATTTACAGTTGTAGATATTTAGTTTTCTCTTTCACCAGATACTTTTAAATACAATACAAATATCAACAGGAAAAAAATCTCCAAATTGATTTGTTGATTTCAAAATAAAATATTTCCTCCAATAACTGCATTTTTAATATAAGGTATTTATATTTCTTCGAAGAAAATGTAATTCTAATAATTCATTTGCTAATAAAGTGTGACGTACTCAAAGCACTTCTGAAAACAGTTTCATTGTAGCTATTGTATAAGCTGATAATCTTCATCTACATGTAGGTACTAAGTGACAAATACAGCATAAGACCAAAAAAAAATTATTAAATAAAATGATAAAGGAAACTAAAAGGCAATCATGAAACACCAAGGAGGGAGGGGAGGATTCCTAAGAGCATGCTAGAATTAGGGTATTGTAAAGCTAATGACAATTAAGATACAGTTGCTCTACAGTCTTAACAATAGAGAAATAAAATCCTCTTAGAACCACCAAAAAACTTTACCAAAAAATGAATTAAACAAGAGAAATGCTGAAATATAGCAAAATTTAGAATAAGTGATGAATGTGAAAATGTAGCACTATATTGCAGGTTGACCTAAGAATTTTCTTTGAGAATACATGTTAAATCATATTCATGAATCTCAATGGATTTTAACTAGACACCTATAAACCACATCTGAACCTTAATTCAAGAAAGAATGGCAATGTTATCGGCCCTGACATTGTAATAGTGAAGCTCTGGCTTGTAAGCTTACTAAAAGCAAGTAGGAAAGAGAACAGAGCTGGACAGGAAGTCAGGAGGACTAAAACGCTCAGATGATGAAATCAAGGGATAATTTTAGGAATAGGACAAACTTAATTACATTAATTAAAGTTGAACGTATAACAAAAAATACAAAAAAAAAGGACAATGATTACAACTGTGAAGCTATGAAATGGAGGAAAAGTGAGTGTGGAATGAGAGCTAAACCCTTCCCTGTCAAAACAGGGAGTGACTGAGTCTTGAGTAAAACCGATCAATTGCAAGTAGAGGCATATAGCTGCTTATTTATGGACATGAAGATAACTCACTGTTAGAAAGTTTTGTCTCTGGGCAAATTGGGGCTTGGAGATTTTACCTTACAAGGGTTTCTATTGCGTTTTTGTCTTTAACAAATTGTTACTCTGTTGCATAGCTCTCTTTGGTCTCATCAGGCTGAAGCTATGCAAATACAACAGTTATGGCCACTATAACTTGAATACAGACACTACAGACAATGCCCCCCACCCCTGCCCTCCTCATGCACTCGCACGTGTGCGCGTGCGCGTACACACACACACACACACACACACACACACACACACACACGCAGATTAGTGGCAGTTTATCCCAACTATATCCATGCTCTGGGTTTCTAAACAGACAGCTATAATCATCCACTATCAGGAAAGGATAAGAACTCAGTGCTTCAAAATTGTTTTAGCTCACTATTTTTGAAACATAAATGGGTATCTTCAGTACTTGAAATGCATCACTAAACATGCATTTATAAACCTTTATGAGCTAAATATTTTATAATCCAAAATATTGCTTAATTCTGACAGAATTCACTTTTTACACAGATATGAAATAATTCAAGATGCTTCAGATTATATTGTTTTTCTAAGGTCAATAAGAGCGGGTTAATGCCTAACCATAGTCAGCTCAAGTCTACTATGGGTGAAAGGTCACCCATATTAAGCAGAACAATGACAGTGCCTTAGTAACCAAAATAACACAAAATAATTACTAATTCTGACCGAGGCAGGCTTATTTTTAACCTGTGAATGTCAGAACACAATCTGGTAATTAGCTCTTCGGAAATCAGGACTTTTTCTTTTTTTGGTGAAAGTGTCACGAGAAAGACTTTTGCTCTCTAGAGATCACTCTCTTGCTGTTTAGGTAATTTTAAAAGAGTTTAACTCAGAAAAAGGCAACAGAGTTTTGTGATAAAAATGTACTTTGACTTTACCATTTGCTTTTTATCCAGAAAAGAAAGATATAAAAATGTATTCCATGTCTTCTACAACTAAGTGTGGCAAGTGTGTTTACAACTCATTACAGGAAGATAAAAATCTCTCTTTTCATAAAATAGGGAATAGAAAGACCTAAATGGTTTTGCATTTGAAGCAGTGACTCAAGTCAACACATTCAATCTCTGGATTCAAAAAGTAAAGGTGGACTTGCCTGACTTCAAAGTTTTACCTGGACCTCTAGAGAAACGGTATCTCAGGACTGCAGTGCAAAGTGAGACATGAAGTGTCCATCGAGGCTAAATGATGTCATTTGTACAGTGCTGTCTTAGTGAGAGCCCTACACCGTAGGTATCACGCTAGGAAGATTCCGGTTCTAAATGAGGAGATCATAACTAATGTCATTGGTAAAATGCAGTATAGCACAGCCAAGAATCTTCCTCTAGTTCCAGATATGATAAAGTTCATTTATCTTAGACAAAAGATGCATAAATAATAGTAATAACGACATGGGTGTTGTATTCGTATACTGGGTATATATTTGTTTTTAAATTCCAGAGCCCTCACCAAATTCATTTTTCGGGTGATTAGGAAAAAGGTTATTAATATTCAAATCCTAGAAAAAGCCATTGAGATGGTCATAAATAAAGTTCTTAATATCTCTCGCCTGATGAATGTGACAATAAATCGTGTCTCTTACTAAACTTGTTACTTAGAACATTTACAAAAAAAAAAAAAGGGAAAAATTTTCCTATCATCTTTAAGAAGTTCTAGGTTTGACTACCTCTGAAGAACAGTATGGAGAAGAGAACAATTTTGAAGGGGAACGATACTATTCTGTGATCCAGTATTATGTGTGAGGGGAGGAGATGGAGTTTATATAATTAGTCAAAGGGTTTAACAATAAGATATGATGTATCATCCATAAGAAGAGTAGATTATATAGCACTTATAAATCTCTGTATTACAGGCTCCCACTAATTTTCTAAGAAAAAGGTTTGGGAAAAGCATAAGGTGACATGGCCAGCCAGAAAAGGATTTAATCTACTTGGTTATTTTTTAAATGGTTTTTCAGTTTCTGAAAATTTTTTTACATTGGATAACATTTTGTCTTTCTTCATTCATAGAGCGTGAGGATCATTCCTCACACTCCATTTCAGATTCCTTTTTCTCATTTTTTTTCATAATTCCTTGATGAGTTTATTCAGTCTGGTGATTGAAATATCATCTGCATGATAATCACCACTGTCACCATTCTCATATTCTCACAAAATATCTTCCTCTTTTCCAGGCTTCCCTTTCTCTCTGCCTCTCACTCTCTCTCCCTTCCCCTTCTTTTTATAGCTGCGCCTGTGGCATATGGATGTTCCCAGGCTAGGGGTTGAATCAGAGCTGCAGCTGCCAGCCTATACCACAGTCACAGCAACACGAGATAAAAGCCACATCTGCAACCTATGGGCCCCTGCTTGCAGCAACACCAGATGCTTAACCCACTGATCAAGGCTGGGGGATCGAAAACACATCCTCACAAAGACAATATTAGGTCCTTATCTTGCCAAGCCACAATGGGAACTCTCCCTTTCTCAGTGGATTGTAAATTACCTCTTTCCAGGTGATCAGATCTTGGCAGCATCTTTGATGATTCTTTTCCTTTTAACACTAAAAGGAATCTCATTAGCTGTACTTCAAAATATACACAGAATCTGACCATTTATTCCTAACCCCAAAGGTACAGAAAGAGTCCACACCACCATCGACTCTCATAAACTTTTTAACAGGTCTTTGCGTTTTACCTCTTCCCTTTCTTCTCCCCACCCATTCCATTCTCAAAGAGTACAGCCCCCAAATAGGTTAAACCCTCTCACTACAACTCAAAATCCTGCAGAGATCCTAATTTCAGCAGTAATTTCAGTTAAAGGCCAAAGGATTTTTCATGACCTCCAAAGTCCAAAATGGACTAGACCCTGATTTCCTAATTTCATCTCCCAATACTCAGACTTCAAAAACTGTACTCCATTCAAACTGCCTTCCCTGCTATTGTGCAAACATGCCAGGTCTATAATCCCTCTCTGCCTTTTCTACCTGAAACCCTCCCCATCGAGCAATCCGTGGAGCTTTCTCAAGTCATTCAACTCTTGGCTCAAAGATCATCTACTCTGTCCTCTAGATTTGTATTCCTAATAACCTTCCAGTATCTGGATTATTTTTACCCAAATCTACTATTTTAGCATTTATTGTGATCCAATGTACTGTATTGGATTCCATGGCCCAGCATCTAGATCCCCCTGCAGAATTCACTCTCGCAGCTCTTGGAGGTTGGGCTCTATAGTCCTCTGATGAATGCTTCCCTAGGAGTTCTCTGGCGAAATTATTCTTGCCCAAGATCATCATTTCTCCTGAGGTAATCCCCATTCTGAGGCTGGTCATCAAAACAGGGAAGAAATAACGCTTTGACACTTGCTTCAAGGTAGAGCAACTATCAAGAGGTATTCCAGCCCCGAAGCCCTCAGGAAACCTTTGCTAAGATCGAGGAACAACTGAACTGCACTTTTACCCAGTGTTCCTTCCTTCCTTCCTCCACAGGTATTGATCCCAAAAGAACTATATAAATGTTATACAGATGATTTTCCATAATAAGGGCCACTCCTAAAGAGTTAAAACTAAGTATACACTATATACTTTATATATCTGATATTATTTTTTTTATTGTGAATCACCCTACCTTAAAAGAGCAAGATGTTATAACCCAAATATCAGACAAAATATTAAAAAGAAACAGCTATCACATCGAAGTGCTTAGTATCTAAGCTGAGGAATTCCTTAGTGGCACAGCTGGTTAAGGATCCAGAGTTATCACTGCTGCTGTGGCATGAGTTCAATCCCTGGTTGCTGGCCTGGGAACTTCCTCATGCCTCAGGTAACGACAGAAAAAAAATTTTTTTTAAAAGCTGAATCGAAGAATAAACAAGTTTTCCACAAGGATTAAAGGATATAAATATTGAACACAGAATGATTTGTATGTAGCACTTACTATAATGTCTTTTTTTTTTTAATCTCATAACTTTTGTGCTCAAAATATATCAGTGTTATGGATAAGCAGATCTCAAAAAGTTATTTGGGTCCAAGGAAAATTCATGTATATTTATATGCTTAAAGTCTCTTTTAGCACACTACCACTTGAAGATCTTTTGTGTATATTTATATGCTTAAAATTGTTTAAGGTACACTACCACTTGAAGATCTTTTTTATTCTACTTTCTTTCCTCTCCTCTCCTGAACAGTTCTTGCTGCCACATAGCTTCTCAGATATGCTCAGAGCTTGGCTTACTCATGGTCCTTCATGATCTACCTCTGCACACGGGCATACTCTCAGATATAGAATTTATTAGGAATGGATTATCTCTTAATTTCTCAATTACTCGGACCCTTTGAGAAAAAAGAATATGTTCCTGGGTTTTTCAAAATGTATCATTCTATGGATTGAGTCAAGCATTGAGCTGAATCCAAGCAAGCGCAGCCAGATGGAACAAAGTTAGGTGTTAAGAACTCATGTATCTAAGGCTGTGCCTGAGGTCAGAGCTTGGGAAAAGGGATGATCCCTACAAAGAAGCTGATAATATAGAAGTCTCGGCAATGAACATGTGTAATAACAACTTTTTGTTTCAAAAGAACCTCAAATGCAACACCATCACCTGGAGTCTGTGAAAGACAACCAGCATAGGTCACAGTCTGGTTCCGTTTTGTTTTATTTTCCCTTGTAACCTAATGAAATTAGAGTTTTATTTTACATAGCCAACTACCATACAACGCGTGAAAGAATGATCATTTTAGATACATGTACAACCCATTAATGACTTATTATTAATAGGAAAAATAAAATCCCTTTTTGGATCAGTTTAAGGCTATTGGCAGGTAAACTCAAGCGCAAAACATGCTTCACTTTTAAACTATCCTCATGTTCAAGTTGGGCACCCACACCAACTAAATTCTAAATTCTCAAATACTGAATTCCAAAAACATCTATTCTTTCACTTGGAATTTTTTAATCGTGCAGTCAGCTTGTGAGTGTAAGCCAAGTAGAGAGTGTCTGGAAAGGATGTTTTTGTCAATAGGCAAGTGCAAATTCTGCAAAGATGCTTGGAAACATTCCACAGCGGGAGGATATAAGGTATATTTTAGTCTAAGTATTTGTATTCTGTACCCATGCTCGGAGAGTCAGGATAAGTGTACATTTATGAAATAAGTAAATAAAATAACCCAAGAAATGGCTTTCAGAAAAGCCTGTCTTATTTCAGCTACTGCTGCTTCAGAGATGTAGTTATGACTGAAGGAAAAGGAGGAAATGAACTTGGAGAACTGTGTGGCATCATCCCCCTCTGAGTTAACATTACCGGTTCTTTTTTTAAGTCATCTGCTAGTATTAGAATTGACATTTAGACTTTTGTTTTCATCACCTGACCTGAAATAGAAGGCCCTTTATACTAATGACAGGAATGTATAAGCACCTGCCTCTGAGATCATTATGAGCAATAGCCACTGCTGCCCGGGGAAGAAAGGAACTGGCTCTTTGCCAATATTAAATGGGGCTTATGCACTGAAGGTTCCAGTTTATTATTAAATTTAGAGTCCAAAAGGTTTCTGTATGTTCTAAATTCACAAATATGCAGTTAAACTTACAGGAATGGGTATAAGTTTTCAACTTTATTTATTGTTGTTTTGGTCTCAGTTCATTTTGTCTGAAGTAATGCAGTATCAGACTCTAAGTAAACATAGTTTTCTCTGTCCTCTTTTGAAGGAAGTGAAGAAAAGGATATTTTCTCCTCAGAACTGCTGAGATAAATCAGGAAGATAAAGAGAGCAGTTGAGTGCACGTTCTCAAATAATAAGGTGGTGGCTATAACTGACTTTCCTGTTTCCTTGTGTAGGCTGAAGGTGTCATCAAGAGGTAGTGATAATCACTGAACTAAAATATCAACTTCTTAAGGACAAAGACTCAATTTGTCTTGTTAACTTCGTGTATCCCCAGTGTTTAGCACAGTATTCATCAGAAAATAATAGCAACAGAAATAGTGGTTGAGCATATGAATTAAATTGCCACTTATGTCCATTACCAATTCTGATCAAAAACACTTGGTCCACAGAGACTCTTAACAATTCCAAAAAAGATTATGGATTTATCTAGACCTCTGGAAAGATCCTAAATCCTTTTCTTCTGCATACATTTTGAATTGTCTACTAGGAATAATTCATGTAAACATTCTATTCTACAGTTTAGATATATTTCTTGATCCTACACCAAAAGTATTCATTCATATATGCATCAATATACCTCCTCTTTATAAGCTTATTAATTTACTCACCCACTATGAATTCATCTAACAAATATCTCTGTGTAATTACAGTATCTTTATTTCTAAGCACTGTGTCAGACATTGTTCTAGGCACTTAGGTACAAAGCTCTAAACAAAGAGTGTGCTCATGAAATTTAGCATCTCTAACTTCTCTGTTTCAAATTATATTTATTACATATAATTACTCTTCCATAATATGACACTCGTTTACATATGGGTTGTATTTTAGGTCTGTATAAAGAAACAGAAAAGTCAACCAAATCTACTACTCTATTCTTTGAGAATGTGGAACTCAAATCTCTTTATCTTCCTGATTTGTCTCAGCAATTCTGGCTAGACAATATTCTTTTCTTAGATGTTTTTGACTTGATGGTGGTTACCAGGGGCTGAATGGTGGGAGAAAAGAAATGATATTAATCAAAGAGTACAAATGTCCAGAGACATGATGAATAAGTTCTAGGGATCGCAGGTACAGCATGGTTATTTTAGTTAATACTATGTTACAGACTTGAATGTTGCTAAGAGCATATGTTTAAATGTTCTCACCACAAATAAGAAAAACTATTGATGTAATGCAATTCAAGTCTTAACTAAAGCTATGGCAGTAATCATTTTGCCATATACAAGTCTATCAAATCAACACCTTGCACACCTTAAACCTACACAATGTTATGTCAATTATATCTCAATAAAGCTGGAAATAAGCAATAGTAAATATGGATAATATGAAAAATTTTGTTACAAATATTAAAATACTAAGCAAGTTAAAAACAAGGTAACTACTTTCAACTTAAAATTACAAAATGCTTATGAATAGATATTGACAAATCTAAACATCAAAGAAACAATTCTACCTACCAAGATAGTGGTGCTGACTGCATGTTTATTTCAATTTTTTTTTTTTTTTTGGCCTTTCGTCATTTTAGGGCCGCAGCGGCGGCATATGGAGGTTCCCAGGCTAGGGAACAGGAGCTGTAGCCACCGACATTCGCCACAGCCACAGCAACGCGGGATCTGAGCCGCGTCTGCAAACTTCACCACAGCTCACGGCAATGCCGGATCGTTAACCCACTGAGCAAGGCCAGGGATCGAACCCGCAACCTCATGCTTCCTAGTCGGATTTGTTAACCACTGAGCCACGACAGGAACTCCTATTTTAATTTTATATTTATGAGTAATGACATCTTTTCTTCAGTTAACTTGAGCATATGATTAGATGTACATTCCGGAAAATATTTGGAAATAAATTTGTCAAGTATTACCAGTCTTCATACTTGATGACTAAGAACGCTAAAATTACTTTCTTCTGTATTATTAAAATTTGTTAAAGAGAATATATAGTGAAGTTATATTTGAAGCTAAATAATGAGAATATTAGTAAAACTATCAGCACGCAATTAAAATAGTGAAATGGCTTATCTATATTCATCTTATGAAAATGGCAAATTTACAAGTCAGCACGCCAGTTACTCTGGTTTTATAGTTTGATGTGTACCACGGAAAACTTTACATTTGAGAGATCATTTCATAATTTAGATCTTTAAGTGGTCCAGAAACAAGAACAATTATCAGCATTTTTATGGTACTTATTGCATGCCAAACAGTGTTCTAAATCCATTATCTATGTTCAAAATTTAATCCTCATAAAACACAGTGATGAAAGTGCTGTCATTTCCCCTATATACTTGAGAATACTAAGGCCCAGAGGGGCTAAGTAAATTCCCTAAGGTCATACAGCTTGAAAAAGGTGGTGCCAGCATCTGCACCCAGAATGAGGTTTAGAATCAGTTCTCTCAATTACTACCTCACATAAATACAGCAGCAGTGTGGGTGCTGCCTTACAAGACATCAATGAGATGGTTAGCAGTATTGACCTTTGGTGACAATATGAAAGGTTAATTATAAAGATATTTTACTGTGTATCGTAATTGGCATTTGAGAAGATACCTATACCTTCCCTGTTTTTATGCTAATGGAGAGAGCACGGATATATTCCTAGATTTAATCAAATAAGCCTTAACTCACAGGGAAAAAATTGTCAAAAGGTAATTGCTCTATTTTCTTAAAAATACTTATTACCAAAAAAAATCTTAGGAGTTCCCATAGTGGCACAGTGGTTAACGAATCCGACTGGAACCATGAGGTTGCGGGTTCCATCCCTGGCCTTGCTCAGTGGGTTAAGGATCCTGCGTTGCCATGAGCTGTGGTATAGATTGCAGACACGGCTCCCATCCCACGTTGATGTGGCTGTGGCGTAGGCCAGCGGCTAGCTCCGTTTAGACCCCTAGCCTGGGAACCTCCATATGCCGTGAGTGCGGCCCTAAAATGCAAAAAAAAAAATGCTATACATCTAAACATTCAAAGAATGTCTAGATTCAAAAGAATTACACATCTACACATTCGGAATTCCTTAAAATACACTGAAATCAGACAGAATAGTTAGTCAAATCCTTTGAACAATAAAATAATAGCTACACATATTTGGTGGAAGATAATACACAATGTTCAATTTACTACGTTATTCTTCATTTAACTCATTATAAATTTATAGTTATGCTGTATGATTCACATTGAATTTGGTGTAATAGGCTTCTTCAGAAATAAAGAGAATTGTACCTTTGATCCAACTTTTCAACTGTCAAATATTTTGGCCCATTCACCAACAGTTATTAGAAGTATCAGCGTTTTAAATAATTTTTCACTTATAGTTACTTTTTACTGAGGTATCACTGAATCAGCTTATAAATATTGTGGATCAATTTTTCATAAACTGTTTATTCAATCACATCAGAAGGAAATATTTTTCTCAGTACCATAACATGAAAAATTAGAGACAGAAGCCACAGGACTTTACCTTTTTATAATATTTTTCATCTTTTTTAAATGATTCCACAAATACTTTGTTTTATTTACCATAATAAACTTTGTAAGCTTTACATATCAGGAATTAGCTAATGTTGGCAGATTGTAAGCAGGGTTTCATGGAGTAAGAATTCTCTATAAGTCCATTTACTAGTACTACCAGTACTAGTACTAGTACTACTACTACTACTACTACTTCTTTTTCTACTACTACTACTACTACTACTACTACTACTATTACTACTTCTTCCACTACTACTACTACTTCCTCTTCTTGTTTTGGCCACACTTGTGATATGTGGAAGTTCCCGGGCCAGGAATCAAACCCACACCACAGCAGTGACAATGCTGTATCCTTAACATGCTGCACCACAAGGGAGCTCCTAACTTACTCTTGCTGTGTACAATTATCGAAATCTCAAAGAACCATAATTCAAATGTAAACCACAAAAAAGAAAAATTCTGGATTAAACCATAGTGGGCATTGTCAAATATCATATTTTGCTAGTGAGTACTCTAACCTCAAATTTTAACCAGTCTAATGTTTTATTTAGCTGAACAATCACTTAGGCTGTTGTGTTAGGTAACACAATTGTGTAGGTAAATTCTGAGTCCCAGGCACTGTGTAGGTGCCACCCTCTAAACAAGACACCAAACCTCCTTTCTCTTGAAGATCTAGACTTTCAGACTCTGAAATATCTTTAATCATCAATGTGCTATACACTTTCACCCTGTATGTTCCACAACTAGTATGGAGCTGGCTCTGTCAGCACTAAATAAGGGTTGCTTGTACATTTGTCTGTCTCAATGAATAGATGCCAAGTTTCTCCTGGGGAGGAATGTTACATAGCATAAGGCTTGGTGTGCAGAACATAGACACTTGGTAAGGAAAGATTTGCAATGAACTAAAAACATGTCATTTTAAACATGCATGTGAATTTGTTTGAGAAGCTTCCTATGTTGTTTAGTAAAGTGTTATGTTTATACTCTGTGACATAATCTAGAATAATACATTTACAATTTATGCATGCCTTAATATGCTATTATGAAAACACGCATGAGTTGCCGACAGTTAAAACTTGCAGTATAGTATCCGAAACCACACTGCACAGAAGGTGGCAGTGACAAATAATCTCTGGACTTCATAAATTGAAAAGACCATGGTTGAAAGTCAGCTATTTGATTTAGAATGTAACACAAAAGCCTGATGACATTTCTTCCCATTTCATATACAGACAAACTGAAGAGTAAAAGATAATTGACTTTATCAAGAAAAATTGGCAAATAAAATGGTTCGTCACTGCTATATTTATCTTGATTCTTGTGTTTCTTGCTCTTAATCGGGGGCTGTTTCAGCAGCCAAGCTTTTGCTTCTAGGGAAGAACATGTGTCAATAACCTGTTTCATTTATTATGATGAATATATTTTATCTCCTTTTTAATTTCTATGTGATTTTATCTGTGTGTTTTAGAGGCACAATTTGGCAGAGTTTTTTATTTGTTTTTTTTTTTTTTATTTTTTTGGCCAAGGCATGTAGAAGTTCCCAGGCCAGGGATTAAGCCCGCACCACAGCTGACCATGGGCTGATGCAGTGACAATGCCAGATCCTTAACCTGCTGCACCACAAGGGAACTCCAGCTGAGTTTTTTTTTTTTTTAATTATCATGTCCTATTGTTTGATTTTTCTGATACTTATAGGTAAAACAGGATTTAACTGAAGACCTTGGTTCTTTTGCCAACTAGAGGCTTACAGGCATGTAGCCTTACAATACCCAATTAAATTCTGACCCTCAGTTTTTGGCGTGACTGTAAAACAAAGACATTGCATGCGCTCTGCTTAATGCATTGAGCTATCATGAGAACCAGTTGGAATAACTTTTAGGGAAAAAACTTTATAAATTATGAAATCTACAAATAGCAGATATTTGATAACAAATAACACATAATGGATTCCCTGACAAATATCATGCAGGTATTTTATATCTGTATAGCTGGTTTTATAAACTAGTATAATGAGTACACATTAACTTTATCACTGGGAATCATATTTTTACATTTAACTGTTATATATTTGTTAGTTGCTGTGATTAGATTATCCCTGAGGGTTTTGAAATATGGGCTCCTTAGATCAGCTGTGAAAGCCAGTTTGTTCCTCCTTACTGAATCCATGTACCTGCATTAGGATCCTGTCCAAATCACAATGCCTTGCGGCACACAAAATTTTACCAAGAAAATGACAGAGTGTATTATCCTAGCTCTATCAGTGATGCCAACTTCTAAGTTTTTGTCAGAATATTGAAGGAAATTATCCTCTTTAATTTTTTAGTCAATTTAAATTTTGTTTTTCTAACACTGAATTTAAGAAATCATCTTTTCTTGAGTATTTTTGCTCATCGAAAAATGAAAATTCATATATATAATGCAATTTTCTTTGGGGATATATCACTTGTGAAGTCTCTATTCCAGGGATTGATGGTAAATAGTTACAATTAATTTGATAGAGAAATTTCACCAAAAAATTAATATTATAATTTAGCTCCAATTTAAAACTGAATTCTCTAAATTGTATAATAAGCACAATGCTTCAAACGGTATTTTAGACATTTATATTACATGAAAAATATGAAGGACATTAGAAATTATAATATTTACAACATTTTCTTGAGACTTTAAAAGGAGACTATGTAATACCATAAAGGCAATTCTCATAGTGCCTAACATGAATTTACTTTTTGCTAAACACACTCAAATGACATGGAATTCACTGGAGTCCACTTTAAAATGGCGTTGTTTTTACTGATTGCATTTCCAAGATAGGTTTATGTATTTTTATAAAATATATAAAAATTATGATGATTAATGCTGGAAAACCAGTACTACAAATCTGGCTAGGATAGATCTTATAACAAAAACTGCATCAACTGAGAATAAATTTTGAAAGGCCTAACTAGGGTACAATTTATAATTTTGTTTGAGTCCTGAGTCTGTATAAATTTCTCTGGCTGCCTTGACTCTGAAACACAGGAAGAAATTGTTGAAAATGCAGTGTGTCGGGCTCCGGGCTTTCTCAGATTCTGACAGAGGTTTGGAATCAGAGTAATGGGATGCCTGCCTCCTTCTCTCCACACATTCCCCATGACTGGAAGTTAACCAACTGATCTAATTTTTTTTTTCCAGCAATATGGCCAGGGACCAAAACATAATTATTTTTCTTACTTTCCTTTACTTAAATGCAAGAGCAATAAAATATAAATAAATAGATGTGGGAAATGGGAAAACAAAACTTTACTTAGGATGCTCAGTAAAAGTTTTCTGACTTTACTGGAGGCAGAAAATATGACAGCCTAATACGAAAATAAATTAATAAATTAAACCTAACACTCTCAAAATAAATTTGGCTTTTTAACAACAAAATACACCAATATTGGCCATCAAAAAATTAGTAAATGTTTGTGTCATTATGCACCACTGATAAATTCAGAAGTGTTTCTAGTTACAGTGACATATCAATAGTATCTTGAATATTATTTTTAATTCCTTAAGGAAAAAAGAAACAATGTGATAAGTAACTGAAGATCTGAATTCATCTTAGATGCTTCTCAGGCACTTTAGACTTCCTGAGAAAAATTTAATGCTTTTTTGTTTGTTTTTTACCTGTATAGTGTGTTTTGGAGGAATAATTAGAAACAATAACGAAGTAAACCTTAAAGCCACATAGATTAAAAACAAATACTGTATGATCGTAAATGTGGACTTTAAAAACAAATAGAAACAAACAAGCTCTTGGATACAGAGACCAGACTGGTGGTTGCCATAGGTGGGAAGTTAGGGGGTAGGCAAAGTAGATGAAGGGCGTCAAAAACTACAAACTTCCAGTTATAAAGTAAGTCTTTGGGATAGAATATATAACACGATGGGTATATTTAACATTATTTTGCATATCTGAAAGTTAACCAAGAGAGACTATCTTAAATCTTCATCATAAGAACCAAAACAAACTTTTGTAACTATGTATGGTGATGAATATTAACTAGAGTTATTGTGGTAATTTCACCATATATAGACCTGAAACTAATATAATATTATATATGAATATACCTCAAAAATAGATAAAATAAGAAAAGGGGAAATCAAAAGACAATTCCCCAATACCTTCTATACTGTATAATACATTAAAACATACTTCTCTAGAGCCTTATTGTAAGACTCATTTAGTCACTGATAACCCTCACCTAAATAAACCTGCTAATGTATTAATACTATCTACTTATTTTTAAATAACAGACTAATTACAAATTCAAACCCACAGTAACATAGCCACTCAGGCCATTAGTTGATTTTAATTAAAGTCTTCCAGTGATCAAGGGCTAATTAATTTTTAACCCAACAATAAATTAAAGGTTGCTCACTAGTGATGGTTTATTTCTATATTTACCATCATGTAGGGGTTCATATATATTAGGTATTTTGTTTCTAAGTAAATAAGAAATGAACTACAGATGCTACCTACTACTTTGGTGAGGTTTTTTATTTTCTTTTATCTTATGTTTTGTTCTGATTCTTTTTGTTTGTTTGTTTTTTTTGGGGGGGGAGCAAATCTGAAATTCAAGAAAATAAATTTGGGGTGTATTTATAGGGCTGCATTGTGACCCTAACAAAATAGGGACCTTGCCCCTATCCTGCTTACCTGATCTGACTACCTTGTATAAACCCCTGCCCCACACACGTTTTCAAAGTGGGCTCCAAGCTAAGTTCCTGCTTGTATTGTACTTGGAAAAATTTTTGATTAAAATAAGCAAAAACAGCTGCCATTACCTTAAAATAATGCTTTCCTTTCCCAATATTTTTATTGATGTAAATGACACTCAATGACACTCAAAGTTTACCATCTTAACCACTTTTGAGTGTATATTTGAGTGATTTTACATACATTCATAATGGTGTGCTACCAACTCCAGAATACTTTGCATCTAGTAAAATTGAAATATTAAACAATAATTTCCCATTTCCTCTTTCTTTTCAGGGCCTGGCAACTGCTATGATTCTTTCTGCCTCTATGATATTGGCTATCTTAAGTAATTTATATAGGTGGAGTCATATAGTATTTATCTTTTAGCAACTGGCTTATTTTACTTATAGTGTCTTTAAGGTTTGTCTGTATTGTAGCATTTGTCAGAATGTCTTTTCAAGGCTGAGTGATATTCTAGCAAAAAAGTCAAATACTTCAATTTAAATATTGGCAAAGAACCCGAATAGACACTTCTTTCCCACAGAAAACAAATACAGGTATATGGATAGGTACTCAACAGCATCAGGGAAATGGAAAAAAAAAAAATACTACAGTAAGATACTACTGGCAATTATTAGAATAGCACTGGCTATTAACAGAGTGGCTATTATTTAAACAAAAATAATAAAGATGATAGGTGTTGGTGGTTATGTAGAGAAATTAGCAGCCTTATTTGCTGTAACTGGAGATGTAAGTTGGTACAGCTGCTATGGAAAACAATATGGTGGTTTCTCAAGAAATTAAAAGTAGAACTACCATATGATCTAGTAATCCCAATTCTGTGTATATATACCAAAGAAATGAAATCATACCTCAAAGAGCTATCTGTATTCTCATGTATACTGTAGCATTATTTACCGCGGTCAGGTATGGAAACAAAATAAATATTCATCCAGGGATGAATGGATAAAGAAAAGGTGATATATATAGTATTATACATCATATGTATTATACATGATGCTATATAAATGTTACTCAGCCTGAAAAAAATAGGAAAATCCTGTTATTTGAGAAAACATAGATAAATCAGGAGGGTATTATGCAAAGTGAAATAAATCAGACTAAGAAATACAAACACTACTTGTTAGCACTTATATGTAGAATCTAAAAGAAAAAATTCAAACTCAAAGAAACACTAGAAAAGTGGCAGCTAGGAGGTGCGGAAAATTGGTGAAAGGGTACAAACTTTCAGTTATAAGATGAATAAACTCTGAGAATCTAATGTACAACATGGTGACTATAGTTGATAACAATGTATTATATAATTGAAATTTGCTAAGATGGTAGAACTTAAGTGTTTTCACAGGAAATAAAAAAAGGTAAATTGGTGAAGGGATGTGTTAAATAACTCAATGGGGGAATATCTTCACAATGTATATGCATATCAAATCATTACATTGTATAACTTAGTATTTTAATTATACTAAGTAACACTGAAAAAAACAAGAATGGAAAAACAGAGGGCCGAAGAAAACTGAAATACGCTGAGTACCAACTATGTACTTGATATCACCTAGTTGCTCTATACTATAGATTACTTCATTCTAGCTTCCTAGACACTCTGAAATTTTGCTTTTCCTCTCATTTAAAAGGCACACAGCAACAGTTTAATGGCTTTGATAATACACACAATTGTTTGAGACCCATTCGGGATAATGGGTACACAGAGGCCCTCCCAGTACCATTTTTACCACTAGTGTATATAATTATTTCAAATAAAATGTTAAAATAAAAAATTAAAGGAGAGTATTCACACATAGAGATGATTTTATGTCTGAATTTCCAATTTGAGTGGCTTTTATTTCCTTTTCTTGCCTGTAAGCCCTGACTAGAACTTCTGGTACCATGTTAAATAGAAGTGGTGAATGGGGGAAATTGATCTATGTGTATATATGTGTGTGTGTGTGTATGTATATATATATATTTTTTGGTCTGACTTCGGTATCAGGATAAATCTGGATTCAAATGAAAAAGGGGGAAGTATTCCTGCCTATTCATTTTTTTTATTTCCTTTGGAAATGTTTGAGAATGATTGCTGTGTTAGTTGCTCTTTATTTTTTTGTCTTTTGTCTTTTTAGGGCTGCACCTGTGGCATTTGGAGGTCCCCAGGCTAGGGGTCATATCAGAGCTTCAGCTGCCAGCCTACACCACAGCCACAGCAACGCGGGATCCGAGCCACGTCTGCAACCTATACCACAGCTCACAGCAACACAGGATCCTTAACCCACTGAGCCAGGCCAGGGATTGAACCTGCAACCTCATGGATACTAGTGGGGTTCATTAACCACTGAGCCACGACAGGAACTCCAGTTCCTCTTTAAACATCTGATAGAAGTCACCAGTGAAGCCATCTGGTCCAGGGCTTTTCATCATCAGGAGATTTTTGCTTAGTGATTTCATCTCCTTACTAGTTATAGGTCTATTCAGATATTCTATTTCCTCATGATTCTGTATTGATATGCTTTAAGTTTCTAAGAATCTATTTCATTTAAGTCATTGAATCTATTCAACTGTTCAAACTTCCTTTTTAAATCTTTAGAATATGTAGAATTGATAGCAATGCTCCTACTTTCATTTCTGATTTTAGTCATTTGAGTCTTCTCTCTGTCTTAGTCCATCTAGCTAAAGGCTTGTCAATTCCACTAATCTTTACAAAGAAACAACTTTTAGTTTCATTGATATTCTCTATTATGTCTCTATTCTCTCTTAAATTAATCTGTGTTCTAATCATTATTATTCCATGTCTTTTGCTAGATTTAGATTTAGTTTATTTTTCACAGTTCCTTATGTTACTTAGTTTCTTCATTTGAAATCTTTCCTTTTGATGAGGTTATAATTGTAAATATCCACCTTGGCACTGTTTTCACCATATCCCAATTAATATATTGTGTTTTTATTTTTGTTCATCTCTAAGAATTTTAGAATTTCACTTGAGGTTTTTGGGATTCACTGTGTTATTAAAAGTGGATGTTCCATTTTCCTACTGTTGTTGCTTTCTAATTTCAGCCCATGATAGTTGAAGTTCTTTGTATGATATCTATCTTTCCAAATCTATTGAGACTTAATTGTTGGCTGAAAATATGGTCTATCCTGGAAATTTTCGCATGTGCACTTAAGAAGAAAGTACATAATATTACTGGGTAGACATTTTAGGCCTTCTTTTAGCTTGTGCCCTTGACCATACATAGTGATTTTCTAATTTTCTCTATATATGCAGATGTTTTTGAAGGTTTGGCTCTTTAGCATTCATAGTGTTTAAAGTTTTCAAGTTTTGTTTGCAAAAGAGAATAGGAGGGGGAAAAAAAAGGTATTGGTTCTTTAAATCTCCTGGAAGTTACTTCAGCCAAAGGGGCAGGAGATTGCAACTATGGGGAAAGTACAATAACAATGGCTGCCTGCTACTTTGTCTGCACCCTCTGAGACCCTAGGCAACAATAAGTTATCAGAACATGCATCTCAAATGTTTGGAAAACAGCCTTTTTTACCCACCCTGGCTCCACAAGCAGCATACAATCTGCTCCAGGAATATATGCACAGCTGTCTGCCATGGATTGGGGATGGGATGGAATGTGTGCACTGGTACTAGTGTGTGAAGAGCAGAAATTGGCCTAAATTTATTGAAATTCACAGTTCAAGCCTTCCTTTGGAAGTTGCACATCTTAAAAGAGACACTAGAATTCCAAAAGTTGCATCATATAGATTCTGCCCGTGCAACTGTTGTCTAGGTGGGGAGACAGATTCTTAGTGCTTCCTAACTTTACTGTCTTCTTCTAAAGCAGCTCTTTCTATCTTAAGGGGATCCTGCTTTGGGGGCATTATTTTCTGCAACAAATTTCTATCAAGGTTTAGTTCTACACTATGAGCCATATACAAAAAAGTACAGATTTTTCAAGAGGAAAGGCATTGAAAACTATACAGAAAAAAGCAAAAATGAAGAAAAGAACATCAAGAACAATACTATATACGGTTTTTGAATACATGTATGTAGTAAAATATTAAAATATGCCTAGCAATGAGAAATACAAATCTGTTGTGTTTCTATTCACCAGTAAAATATCAGAAAGAGGACTGAAGAAAGCAATCCAATGATATTCCAATTAAAGTTTCATCAAAAGTAGTAAATTCTTAGGAATAAGTTTAACCAAAGAGGTAAAAGACCTGTACACTGAAAATTATAAGCCACCAATAAAGAAATTGAAGAAGACAAAAACAAATGGAAAGCTATTCTATGATCACAGACTGTAAAATTATTGTTAAAATGTCCATAATACCCTAAGCAACCATCCCCATCAAAATTCCAGTGGCATTTTTCACAGAAATGGAAAAAAAATAATCCTGAAAATTGTAAATATCTCTTCTTTCAAGCTAATTGGTTGTTAGCTGTAGTCTTTTTGTAACTTTGCATATGTTTACAATGTTACAATTAGAAAACTAGAATAAGTATGAAAAAGAATATTGAAATATTTCATATATTATCAAAGATAGGATACTGTTGGGGAAATCACTTTGCCTACTAAATTATCTCCAGCAAATTTTTGACTGAGTACATCATTAAAACAATTAAAATATGGAAGTCACAAATGGATTATTTTTGTCATTGCAATAACTCATTAGAAATAGTAGTTCATTGATTTGATTGATAGTTTAGTGCTGAAACGATAATAAAACCAAGTTCACTTAAATAATTTCATTATCCCGATTAACTTAGAGTCAAAGTGTCTTACCAATACTCCTTACTCCAAAGTGCTCCTGAACCATGATACTCAATTGAGGCTTATGAGCTAGTAAATAGGGGACAAAAGGGAATTGTGCTTTATTGCTCCACTCCTACTGTTGCTCAGTTTTCATTTGTTTGTTTTGTTTGGCTGCACCCTAGGCATATGGAAATTCCTGGGCCAGGGATCATACCCACTCCTCCACCATGACCCTAGCCACTACAGAGACAACATCAGATCCTTAATCCACTGCACAGGAGTGGGAACTCCCACGCAATTTTGTTTTAAAATTTTACTGTTGCAAGGGGTTATGAAACAATCATTTTAAAACAGGTTGTCATTCCAAAACAGTTAATGAAAAAGTAATTTCCATTACTCAAACTGCAAAGCCCATCCCCACCTAAGACATTTGCATACTATGCCCTCTAAGACTCTTCTCCTGAGATTCTTAAATCAGATCGTTCTTTCTAGAACCTTCAGTTTAAGGGTCATCTTCTCAAAAGTCCTCTTGCTCATTCTATGCAAAGTTATCTTCTACCACTCACACCCTATTAACTTGTTTCATTATCTGTGATATAAATATATATGTAACTTCAGATATTTTGTTGTTCCTTTTATCTCCCTCATTAGAGGATAAAAATCAATAAGAGAAGAAAGTTTATCTTGTTTTCCAACATAATTTACTAGTCTAGAATACATGTGACATATAGCAGTTGCTCAAAAACAAACAAAAAAAATCTGTTCAGTCACGTAAATTCTGACCTTAGAATGGAAGGTTTAGAATGGAAGATACATAGCAAAAATATACAAGAAGGTATTCTTGGTTAAGTTGGATAAAGATTGCTCTGTGTCTTACTGATAATGTTCGGGTATTCCATACCATTCACCAAAATAATAAATACCAGAGCTAGAACAGTTTTAGAGAATAACTGAGTGCCATTTTCATCTGCGTTTAATGTCAAGTACACATACAGGATATTTACAAAGTGTATATTTCAACTACTGGTCTGTAATCCTGGGAGTAATTAAGATGAGGGAGAAAAGCATAGAGGTCCTCAAGCATAGAAGGTAGTACAAATAGTGGGAATGAATGAGGTCATTCAAGGAGACTATGGCCAAGAGAAGGTGGTTAAGGACAGAGCTTTGAGGTGTGTGGGAAAAGCGTGGTCAACAAGTAAACTGAGGGGCAGACAGGTAAGATGCCATTCACAGTGAAGGACTATTTTAAGTATGTTGGCTTGAGGAATTAAGTGGGCACTGGTGATCATAAAAATTGATTTTTAATTTTGACCGGAATGCTGTCAGTGAATATAAAACAAGCAATGAGTGCAAAGGATATGAGCAAAGAACTGATAGGATGCTATCTCTGATTCATTTGATGTAAAGGAGAGGGAGAGGTAAATGACTACACCAAGGCTGTGGTGACGGGTGACGGAGTCCTTGTTCCATCAACACGCAATACAGTCAGAATGAATGTAAAAATTGAACAATAAGAAAATAATTTAATATTCTTGTATTTACTTCCAAGTAAACCTCTAAAGTTCTGCAATTTAGCATCTTAAAAGAGATAGAGCAATAACATATAAAAATATAACAATTATAACTCAACAAAAATAATACTTTAATCAATTCTTAGTCTAATAGCTAATTCTAATTTCTAATAAAAAACACCACTCACCAGCTCATGGAATGCTATTAAAGAGATCTGTTTCCCCATTTTCCCGAAATCTTAGGTGGACAGTTTTAATAGACTCATTCATTGTGTTTTGTCTAGAGAAGAAAGGTGTAATAATTTCTTGAGGCTATGTAAATGCATCCAAAATGAAATTGAGATTTGAAATGAAAGCGTAGATCACTCATCTCAGTCATGTGAATGTGCCCTTTAAGCACATTAATTAGGAGCTACAACAAATCAGAATTTCAGCTCCTTAAATTTCATGCAGTGGTATTATTTCTTCTCTGTTACTATTACAATAATATCAAAAATCCTGTTAAGATTTAGCTAAAGACATAACTCTTAAGAGACTTGATCCTTCCTTAGGGTGGTTGAAAGCATTTGTAATTCCCCAAGTTAACAAGAGAAATATATAAAAAAGGACAAGCTAAACAAAAGGTACCAAAACAAAATCTATTACTTAGTTCTGATATAACCCCCCAAAATGATTGCTCCTACCTCTTAATCGCCACTTTTTTTTTTTTTTTTTTTTTTTTTTGTCTTTTAGGGCCACACCCATGGCATAGAGAAGTTCCCAGGCTAGGGGTTGATTCAGAGCTGCACCCACAGACCTGCCTCACAGCCACCACAGCATGGGATCCAAGCCACATCTGTGACCTACACCACAACTCATAGCAATGCTGGATCCTTAATTCACTGAGCAAGGCCGGGGATCAAACCCACATCCTCATTGATCCTAGTCAGGTTCATTAGTACTGAGCCACAACAGGAACTCCACCCCAACATTTTTAAAATCGGTTTAAATTTAGGGCATGTTGATGCAACACTAAGAAATGTAAGCAAGCCACCTGGATTATTTATTTAGAATCCAGAATCATTTAAATCTGAAGCAATAACTATATAATTGCTATTTTTCCTTTATTAGCATGTGAAATACAATAAAATAAGGTGCACTGCCCTTTCCTAATAATAATATTAAATTAGAAAACAGGAATTCTCATTGTGGCTCAGTGGGTTAAGAATACAACTAGCATCCATGAGGTTGCAGGTTTGATCCCTGGCCTCACTCAGTGTGTTAAGGATCCGGTGTTGCCGTGAACTGTGGTGCAGGTTGCAGATATGGCTCAGATCTGGTGTTCCTGTGGCTCCGGCCCAGGCCAGCAGCTGCAGCTCCAATTTGACCCCTAGCCTGGGAACATCCATATGCCGTGGGTGCAGCCCTGAAAGGAAAAAAAAAAAAAAAAAATAGGAAATAGAGTCTGATGTCTATTAAATACACAAAGTGAAAGAGAATAAAATCTGCTTCCGATTCCTATAATCTCTACTAATTATTTGGAAAATCTGAATGTTGAATACTGAGTTAGGAAACTGCCCACCCATGTGCCATACTTGTCTTCGAAATCTTTGCTCATCCGCAGTAACCTATTTTGGCCACGCCCTCATTATAGGAAAGTTTCTGGGCCAGGGATGGAATTCACACCAGCGCAGTAACCTGAGCTACAGCAATGACAACACCAGATTCTTAATCCACTGCACCACTCAGGGAACTCCTATAGTAACGTTTTAAAGTATCACTTGCTGTCTTTGCAACATACTTCTAAGTATCTAAGGTCTGAATTTCACTGTGTCAGAATTTAGATATATTTCTCCCTATTATAAGCTGAAGAAGAGTCATTTGCCAACTTGGAGGCCTACACCTTAGCTAGGAATGTAGAAAATAAATTGCTGGGTATAAATCTTATTAGTTAAATTGGTATTTTTAAACAAAATTAATACAACATACTTAGTTTGGGAAATAAGTTCCAAAATTCTCACACTTCTCATGACTGCCATTTCTGTCACTCTTTTTCCTCAAGTGCAATATCCCATCTTAGATCTTAATATGAATCTAGGGAACAATGAAGCAACAATAAGGTCCTAGAGGAAAACTACAAGATAATTGAAAACCAAGTTGAAACATGGATATTAGGGAACCATCTGGAAAGAAAAAGAAGCCTTTGCCACATTAAATGAATTTCTCTTCCTACGTTTCTTTTGCCCAATTAAAAGAGGATTATTCTACTCCACAGTGTATTTGGGATTAAAATTGCTTGATACATTTAGGTATGTTGAGGGTGCAGTGGGAAGTAACTGAATGAAGCTTTTAATAGCCTGAAAGATTAAACATTCAGGTCTTTGAAATACTCCTCCAGACTCTACTTTAACTGCAGTGACCACAGAAATGGACATCACAGGAACAGAGAAGTCTCAGAAATGTTCAGAAAAGGAGAGATACAGTATAAACACAGAGAAGTGATGCTTCATTACAAGCCGATGATCTTTAACCACAAAGAAATAACCGCCACAAATTCGCCATTGCAGGTAGAATGCCATTGTATATTAATAGTTCACAATTGTTTTTGGAGAGATCTGCAACTTCAGAGAACTCAAAATATTTTTAAAAATTCAATGTCATTTCTTGTAGTATTGGGAAATTTGGCAAGTTAATCCATGACTATTAAAAATTAATTTAGTATTTGACTGGACTACATATTTCATGAAATACTGGCAGAAAGGATTTAACATGTTTTCATATATGTACATACTTCTGGCTCAAAGAGCATTCAACCATCTAGCTGCTTGTCTTAGAGATGATGTATAAGTAAACAATGTTTACATTTTTGTTAACATGAGGATGACAGGCATTGAATCATTAGCTCTTCAGCATATTTTTAAAATGTTTTTCTCATTACTGAAACTATTATGAAAAATGTACAGCAAAAAACTTTAGAATCATCAGTCATCCATTTCATGAATGTTCTCACCAGTTAAGCTACTAGCTTAACTTACTAGTAGCTTTTCTCAAAAATCATTTGAAGTAAGAATTTTCAGGTGCAAGCCGATCCAAATGCCAATGTTTACAGATTCCTTTTATAGGTATTCTGCTGTGGCTTCTGACACTACTGAATACATATAATTCCATCTTGATGCATTTACATTTCCAGAGCACAATTTTCCTATGTCCACCTCTTAAAATGTCAAGTTAAATCTTTTCTTAAATCTACCCTAGCATCAAATTTGCATTCACAGTAATCTGAATTTTGAAGGAAGTAGTCTTATCTGTAAGTAACTTTCTTTTTTTTTTTTTTTTGTCTTTCTAGGGCCGCCCCAGAGGCATACGGATATTCGCAGGCTATGGGTCAAATTGGAACGGTAGCTGCTGGCCTACACCACAGCCACAGTAACGCCAAATCAGAGCCACATCTGCGACCTACCGCACAGTTCATGGCAATGCCGGATCCTGATCCCACTGAGTGAGGCCAGGGATGGAAACTGCATTCTCATGGATACTAGTCAGATATGTTTCCGCTGAGCCACAACGGGAACTCCATAAGTAACATTTTTAAATGTTGCTAACTACAAAACATTATATGACATTACCTATACCTAGTATTTGTCATTTACTTTGATTTCTTTTTTCCCTTTCTTTTCATTGCCCTTTTTTTTTTCCTCTTCCAGTGAGGGTAGGTATGAAATACCCTACCTTATTGTACATACCAAGAAGTTCCCAAATAAAATTATTTTACATGCACTTCCCCTTGAGGACAATTCAAAATATTTCCAATACAAAGTCTCTGTGTTTTGAACCAAAATTTTTATTTTTTTGGAATGAAGGGAATTTGCTTATGGTGGTGCTGAGCCAGTAGAATGTTGGTTAGTAATAGGATCTTTATGTAATTTTCTTTGACAAAATGTAAGATTGAGAAACATCCACAATTGGGGAGAGAAACAAGTATATACCAATATGAACTAGCTTATGAACAAGTATATACCAATATGAACTAGCTTAATATTCTTATCAAAATATCCATACTTCTGATAATAGCATTTGTTGTAAACAAAAAAAAATAAGGGGGGGGTACAAAATAAAAGGCTACAAGAAAAAGGAGAGAACAAAAAGAGGAAAAAATAAAAAGACGATAAGAACAAAGATGATAATGAACTTGCTTATCTCATTACTTTGAGATACATCTGTATGTCCACTGAGATAGTATTTACTCTGAGATTCAGTGGATGCCTGGGCAATCCTGCCATGTATATTGAAAAAGTAGCAAGTAGTATCTCGTGTAAAACTTTTTTTTTCCACTATAGTTGGGACATCTATTTTCCAGAATGATCATTGCTGAATTGGCTCAGAAATCAGAAATGGCCTTTCACAAACTCTGACTCAAATATTAAAGACTTTTTGTTTCGGTAAATTATATTAAGATATTCAGATCATGATAATTGGCTGGAACCTAATCAGGCCCTCTTTGCAAATATCAAAATATAACAATAATAGTAATTATTCACTTATCTACAGATATACAGCTGGGAATATGGATCACACACATTTGGATGCAATATTCCTACTGCAAATATCTAAGTTATTATATGTGCACAATTGTCATATGTCTATCTTTTGCATTTACTTTAGTGCTTTTATTTTTTTTAATCAGTATGGCACTCATATACAATATAGTTTTTAAGCTGATTGTTAATCCACTATTGTCTACTGCTTGAAAATAATGTACATAAATTTGCAAATAATTGCTTTGGGCCTTTGGGACAAAATAGTTACATCAAATGTCTAAATACTCCTTCAAATGAGTAAGTCAAGTAAGGAAGTAACATTCCAAATTAACAGATACAAAACAATACATTTGCATTTAAAATAAACTTTAAATGACAGGAGAGACCTGCAGTGTATGAATCAATAAAGATTCTTGCTCTCATTTTTCTTTGGATAATCTATGATGAAAATTTATCTGCACTTTCAAAATTAAGTAGAAACAGGAATGACCCTATAATTAGACTAGGTAATGCACACTGCCACATGAGAATGTTTAAATAGGTTTTCATGCAATGTTTTCACATCTGTAAATTTGTTAATTTCATATATTCTATACAACTTTTACAGTGATGATATTTTTGAAGGCTGTAGTTACCCCAACATTAAGATAGCAGAGCCAAACTTGCTATACATTAAATTCCTTAGAAAATGAATTATTTCAATACATATTAACTGCATGAATCATTTACTTTTAGGGGAAAAAAGAATACCTATGTTACTGTCTGGAATTATTTTCTTTCTTAGGGCAGTGACGGTGATTTTGATTTTTCATTTGTTTATGTACAAGATCCTGAACCTATGCAGATTTATATCTCCTGGGATGGGGAACCGAACGTGGAGAAATAAACTCAAGTAAATCACTCATGGGGGCCTGCAGAGAGTGCATGACCACTGATTTTTCACTTTTCTCTTAATTGTGACTAAGATTTGGTGGACCAAGCCAAGAAAGCTCACCTATAACAAATTTTCCATTAACTCCTTGACTAGAAGTGACATGGAGTCTCAGGGAGTGCTGTAACTGTAACAGCAGAGTCTAGCCATGAGCCAGCCCTTAAGTATTGCAGCAAAGAGCAGAAATTGAAAATTTAAAAAATAAATATAAAGGTTAGAATGCAGCTTTCAATATTTTCATTTTCACATGATGAGAAGGCTAAGTGGTTTGTACAAATCCAAGATGGAACAGTCAAAATAGAACTCTGTTCTATTTCTGGATCCAAATTCTATGACCTTCCTAATGCACTTTTTTCCTTATGTTGATGACAATAAAGGTGAGATCATGATGGAAAAAAACTTATATTAAACATTTAACCTATTATATGTTACCATTTTCAGAGACACAAATAATATTTAAAAAAATGACACTTCTTTTCCTATCTTTGTGGATTTAAAGCAATCTGTGTTCTAAGCAGGTTAAAAACATGAATAGTTTATGATTATATTATGTCACTGTATCAGATTATTGTATAATATATAGTATGTTGCATTGTTATAACCACGTATTTTACATGACAGAATGCAAAACACATATCATTTTATGTAGTATTATATAATGCATTTGCACTTGTGTATCAGAACTAATACCAGGGTTTGAAATTTGTTAATTTTCCAGATAATTGACCTTGTATTTACTGAGATGTTCCAATTAAAGGATACAAAAGGAAAACTACACTAGGTTTTCTTTGTTTTCATCATCAATGAATTGACATGGTTATAAAGCATAAAACAATGCAAAATTCATAATGCAATAACTTGGTTATTCCTTTAATCAGCTTTTCTAAAGTAAAATACATTAGTAGATGTTAAAATAGTGTCTTTAAATAGATTCTAAAATAAACAAATGGGATTAAGTAGATAAAGCAATGCAAAAACCACTGTGATTAAAGATAAATTAACACGAACATTGTGCATAGTTTTGGACATCATCAGTTACATGTATGTGTATTTGACTTTCTAACATATTTTTTAAAAAATCTTACAAGTTTGCATTTGTCCTCTACATACTTTCTGAAAGAGACATATTTTAAAAGAATACTTTAAAAATATCTGCATTATCAATAGTGTATTGAAGGTATTTAGGCCTTATCAACTTTCCATATAAATTTGTTTTGTCATAATTGATAAGTTTAAGTGTATGGATTAACGGCCTTTCAACATTGTCCCTTTCATCAATTAAAAACATGGGTTACCTTTTGTAATGGCTAGCAAAGCATCCCAAATATATCGTATGCCAACTTGTTTGAATTATACTATGTCTTTACTACTAAAAATAATGAGATTACGTTCCTCTGCCCTGACACTGAGGTTGACATTCACTCTCTCTTGCATTAAATTTTTATTTTATTTCGTTAAAGTAATATTAGAGGACCTTATAAAAGAGATTATGAGAGATGACTGCTGTGGTTCAGACTGCATGCCTGAAACTTGGAATAAACGCAGGCTCCAAAAGTTTTGTTTAGAACAAAGGTAAAAACCTCCTTTACAAAGAAAGCACTTCCTGAGTTTAAGGTTTGTTTTATGCTTATATAAACCTTGGCATGTTGTACTTGTCAGAAAAACTTCATAACCTAACAATAACCTTTTGCTATCCTTTATGTAGTGTTGTCCAAATTGTCAAGCTTTGCAGCTGAACAAGATCGATGACACAGCAAACTGCCAATGCCCAGCTTAGTAGAATATACCCCTTCAGTGAACTTCAGGCCACTCCAAATCACTTCCCTGGGCCAGGATGGCAGTAGTCCCTCAAGGATTTTGATTTACGGGCTGTGCAATGACAAAGATTCAATTCCACACAGGAAAGAGTGAGTCTAAAAAAAATCACCCTCTTCCTCCAAATATAGTTTACATGACTATTCGCAGTGAAGGGAGAGGAGTTTAAAAATTTATAAGAAAAACTAGGATTATGGAGACCTTTTCAGGGTACTAAAATTGTGTTTACAAAAGCTCTTAAGTAGAAATATATTAAGAATTGTGGCATTTATTCAGTAATGTTAAAATTTACCTTCCTGAATTTAGTTATATTTTAATAGGCTTCAAACATTTATTTTATCCAAAAAAATCTCCCCAAGCCAAAACACTATACTTAATGAAGTTCTCTTGCTATTGTATAACACTATTTTTAATTCAATTATTTTTAGATGGGATGCCCACCGCTTTAATAGTCTAAACTTGTATGCCCATTTTATTGTCATTAAAAGTTGGCCTGTGCTCATAGAATATATAGTATCTTATGTATTTGTGTATAGTTTTTTTTTTTCTAAACTCAGTATGTAAAACGTTGTCTTCCATTTATTTGTATTTTATCAAACTTTTGAAGGACTGGAAAGATTGACCTCATCACTTACCCCTTCTACTCAGCTTCTCTAGCTCCCAAAGAAGGTGAGGGAGCAGGCAATTAAGAAAGAAAGTGAAGATTAGAACTGCCAGAGTGACTGCATTTTTAGAATTTAGTGTGTTGTAATAATGTAATGATGCCTAGTACGCGGTCAAGATGTCCACATCTGAAGGGCTCATAATGGGAATGGAGCTTATCAGCTGGAGAGGAAACAAATTGACCAGGAAATGTTGAGAAGAAATCAACTGACTAGAACATGTTTAAGTCTGATGTTTTGTAATGTTCTTGTCCAATAAGCAGTCAAAGACACATATGTGTGTGTGTGTCTATCTTCAAAAAATGGTAAAAATACACATACACAAACAGGCTAGACAATCATGCACAGCCTTACAACCCTTCCCTACATGATGGCCTTTATTCCTTTTCTTTATATAGATAATTACTAGTATTTGGCCTTGAGGCCACTTATTACGTTCTCTTTATTACTTTGAACTTTCTTGAAACAGCAAAGTTAAAAGTGCATAAAATATTTTTACAGAGTAATCAAAGCACCCTTTGATTAACTGTGAAGTAATATAATTTAGCAGTAATGAGAGAATTTCATTAAGAGAACTCAGAAGAGCAGAGCACTAGCATAGCTCTGGAGGTTATACAAATAGAGTTGATGGAGTTACATGACCAGGATACCAACATACGCTGTGAAGGGGCTGTTCAAAGGTAACACAAATGCAGTGACCCCCTCATCTACTCACCTATTTCAGGTTATCAAAAGTGTTAACGTATATTGAAAGTGATAAGGAATAAATCTTCTTAAAGTGATTACATATGCATTTTTGACTAAAATGATCAATATATCAGATATACAAATATTTAGTAGGGCTAAAATAATTCTGTGATTGGAGATCTTGTAAAAAGAAAAGAAAATGAGGAGGAGAAGTAATGGAGAAAGAGGAGAAAGTAAAAGAACCATAGAATAAGGCTTAACAAAAAATCCAGTTAGTATTGCTGGTTTTTCTGGTAGCCTTGTTAAAATGAGACTAGAGAGAGATTACTCTTTATTTCTGAACGGTATAAAGATGTCTTAAAAAATAATTCCTAAACTGTTATGCTTATTTTTTAAATAAGCATATTTATTATGCTTATTTTTTAAATCCTTAAATTTTTCACCCACTGTTTAGTGAAGAATATTATTGAATAATTACTTAATTCTGAACATGTCAGGTAAAACAAATCCAACATTTTTCTTGAATTCTAGTGTAAAATACAACATGGTACCAGGTACCATCGTAAAATAGAACATTTGAACTATCTTTGTGGAAATTTTGGAAGATTATCTCATACATTTTCTTCCCAGTTTGGTTCTTATGCTTGTAGTTGAAATAGACCTATGTAAATGTTTCTTCTAGTCTTGCAAGATCAGCAAATCAAATGCCCCAAAATGAATGCACTTAATTTGCAATTGTTGAATTTTACTTTGAACTTTTCCTACTAACATTTGGAATGAGTGCTAGTTATATTAAACATGTTAAAAGTGAAAACCCAGAGTTTCTAATTTTAATCTGATTCTTATTTTTAAAGTAACCAAGATTTTGGCACAACCTATACTAAGTATGGCTTTGCCTGGCATGTTATTTTATGACAATTTTATTGTTATTATATAACCTCCCTAGAGCAGAGAAGTGGCCAAATATCCTTAGCTGGATCCTAACTACTTTGGCTAACATAATTTTGCTGCCTGTGAAATACTTTATTTTCTTTTAAGAAATTAGTTTAAGTTTTGCCATATTACTTGTTAATGATTGCATCATGACACTGGAGCGGTCAATAGCTGATAGTTAAGAGATATCAGCTCTTCCAGTTTTCCTATTATTATTTCCAGAAAATGTCCTTGATAGCTTCAAAGCTTTTTGAAACAGTTATAATAATGCTCTGAAAAATAGAAAATTGCCTTGTCAATGGATTAAATATAGTCCATAGGTGCTTCACAGTGAGTATGATGGTTTGTAAAATTTTCTAAATGAAAGTAAGAAGTATAATTTAAAAGAAAAGGAACAATCTTTTTAAAAAAGCGTGAATGTGGACAATTTAGACTTCAGGAGAAAACAATATTTATCAAATGACTTATCTTTGGATAACTGCCACAAGGAATTTTAGTGAATTACTAAAAACAGCAAAAGTGTTTCACCTTGATAAAATGTTAGTACATTGAAATAAGTGCATTTGCAAATGTTTAAGGGAAGCAATTCCAAAAAGATGAATGTAGATCAGAGGAGCTCATAAATGAATGCACTTCCCTTTCGAACTCATGAGAATCTGTGTCATGGAGCCAATTCTAAAACAGAAAATTGGAAGGTATTCATGATCCTCAACAATTCAGAAATTACAAAAGTGAAAGCCAAATTTTTAAATGTTAAATTATAATATGCAAAAAGCACTTAAAGTAAAAATGTAAATATGATTGTGTAAAATTATTACATCTTAGAAAAGTCTGCTTGAGTCTCTCTTAATTCTGTGTCTCCGTGTTTAGTGTATAATTGCTAATTAACTTGAACTATCCGATGACAATGATTTCATTTATTACGATTTATTAGTATTTGTTAGATTTATCTTATAAAGATTATTTTATAAATAAATGATCCCCTTTGTATTTTTGTAAGAACTGAATACTAGTTTTGTTTGGAATGAAGGTGAGACTTTAAAGTAAAACGATACACATAACATGCAAATATCATAGTACCTTAGTGGCACTAAGCAAAGACCCCAAGACTATGCATAGCCAGAGGTGAAATTACAATGATTAGGGAAAAACATATTATCAGATCAAGAGGCTCTGTTTTCCTGTCTTGCCCAGTAATTTTGGAACCTTAAATTAAGGAAGGTATTGATTATTTTCCTGCTACCCTGCTTTATTGAAATACTGCCAAGGGATTTAATTATTAATATGATTGAATCCCAAGGGACTGCATTGGTGTAAAATACCACAGAATGATTTCAACAGGGGATACAAGTTAAGTTTCTGGCAACATTCAGGTAGATGGAAAACATGTGGCTCACTTGCCCTTGGATTATAGACTGTCACTCTACATCACTTCTCTTGATGTGAAGTAAGCCTTCCATCATAGTGGAAAATATAATCTCCCATGAAACTGACATAAAAATCTGTTTCCTATATTGTTTTACCAACTTTGGAATTTGTATTTTGCTGAACCCAGAAACTAGACCAGAAGAATTATCCTTGAAGAATAAATGGAGAAGGTCTTAACATTTTAGCTGAAAATGTGAAATGACAAAAATGGCCCCAAAAGAAAATATTTTGAATCTTGAAGTGGTCTATTAATATATCTGTAAATATATTTTAAAATGTTTGGGCACAATAATTTTAACACCGTTATTGAAGGTAACTTGTTCTCCCTGATTGTTTTTAACAATTTAAATTATCACGAAAATATGTATGTGTCTCTTTCAAGGTCCATCTCACCTATAATCTCCTCCTTCCTGTTAACTGCCTAGAGTAATTTTTTATATTCATTTTGCTTACTTTGGCAAATAAAGTATAATTTAATTTTATAGACCTCCCCAATGCATAGTAGTAGCATTTTAAAAAATATATACAAATCCAAATCCATAAGGAAATTAAATGAATGTTTATGTCACTGAAATGAAAAGAATGACTGTAATGTGTTCATGAAAGTATAAAATAAAACTAATTGTGATATTATTCACTGTAGGAGAACGCTTAAATAAATTTCACTAATAATATGTAGAAAAAGTCATGTTAATTTCTTGACTATAGACTCAAGTCAGGACTTTTTATTGTGATAAAATATATAACAAAGATGAATAAAATGGTAAAATCTAAGTGTAAAATTCAATAACATAATTACATTTGACACTGTGGTGCAGCCATCACTGCTATATCCAGAACTTTTTATTCTCCCCAAACTAAAACTCTGTACCCATTAAATAATAACTTCCCATGTACTCCTCTTTTTTTCTGAGAGTTAACCGGCTAATCAGGAATTAAGAGACAGATACGTGAACCAGCATGGAGTGAGCTACTTTTTTACCCCAGAGTACTTGTCAATTCTTAGTGTGAATTAGGAGACAAGCCTTAGGTAGGGATGGAGCTAAGAAAAGCCAGTGAAGTTCTGAAATTTTTTTTTTTTTTTTTTTGTCTTTCTGCCTTTATGTAGAGCCGCACTCGCGGCATACGGCATACGGAGGTTCCCAGGCTAGGGGTCTAACAGGAGCAGTACCTGCCGGCCTTCGCCAGAGCCACAGCAACGCAGGATCCGAGCCGCGTCTGCAACCTACACCACGGCTCAGGGCAACGCCAGATCCTTAACCCACTAAGCAAGGCCCGGGATCGAACCCGCAACCTCATGGTTCTCAGTCGGATTCGTTAACCACTGAGCCACGAAGGGAACTCCAAAGTTCTGAAATTTTTTCAGTTCAGGGAGACTTCTCAAAACAAAAAAAACTTCTGAGGGCAAAGAAGTGATTCAGAGCAGCAAAAATTCTGGGATGAAAGAGACCAGTGATTTGAAGAGAAAGGAAGCAAACTCCCTACAGGCATTTACCAAGGTCTTCAGCTCGGCAGGGTAAGAAACTGCTGAAATCAGACAGTTATTAGTGGCATACTCTCAGTGCCAAGACCAACAAAGTCAGAACCGTTCAAATAGGAAGAGACCTAGTAAAAAGGTACTGTGGTGTCATTTGAGTAGTACAAAAACTATAGCCCAGCCTGGAATCAGCTCAGTACCTGATTGGATTAGAATGATGTGTTTCCATTTTAGCAGTTTATTAGATATTGAGGCAGTAAATCTTCAGTAGCAAAAAGTAGCAGTATTCATGACCCCTACACTTTTTCGAAATTGCTAGAACCAAGAGAATAAAGAGGCAATAGACACAGACCGACATATAACTCTGATATTGAAGTTATCAATGATAGACTTTAAATCAACTTTGAATAATAGGGTTAAAATTGTTGAAAGAATATGTTCTGAAAAGAGAATGGAACATGATGGAGAATAATGTGAGAAAATAATGTATATGTATATATATGTATGTATAACTGGGTCACTTTGCTACACAGCAGAAATTGATGAAACACTAAGTCATCTTCAATAAAAAATTTAAAAAGAAAAGAGTGCTATAGTTTTTATGAACTACATGAAAATTCTAGAACTAAAAAATAATATAAATTAAGAACTAAATTGATAATTTAATGACAGATTGAAAATGATAGAATAGTGAAATGGAAGATAGATGAATAGAAAATGTACAGGCTGAAAAACAAAAGCAAAAAGAGTAAAAATGTTTAAAAGAGTGATTTGAGAAGGAGATCTATTTTACATTATTGAAATTCAAGAAGCAAGGACAGAGAATGGGGAAAAAAAAGCAGTAACTGAAGAGAAGGACCAAAGTTCCCAAAACCATGAAAAGATATCAAGTCATCAAGCTACTCCCTTGCTTTCAATAATGACGATATTCGCTTGTATCCCTAAGCAATACACAGAAAAAAAACACACCTAGGACATCATATATAGTTCTTCAAAGGAACAATAGGCTATTAAAAAAATACTGGAACAGACCAAAAATATATTTAAGTTTCTGAAAGAAAATAACTGCAAACCTATGCTTTTATCCCCAACACAAATTTTTTTAAATTGTGAAATAAAGATTATTTTCCAGATCAACAGTTGTTGTACATTAAACTATGTGAGACCTTTTATTTTGGCCCAAGAGATATACAGAAATGAATGAAGAAAAAAGAAAAGCTAAAAAGCATAAAGAAGTTAAACAGAAACACATCTCTTGAGGATGTCAGTATTTTTTCAAAAATGACTCTGTGTTAATATGAATATCGATTATGCATTTTGATATCTCTAGGTTAATTACGAGGAAAAAAGTTACAAGTTACTAAAAAGGATCTATAACTAAAATGCTAAAAGTCGGGGTAATATAATTCAGAAGAAGGCCAAAGTGAGAAAAAAAAATCACCAAATAGCAGTGATTTAGTTTACAGGTGAATGGCACACATTTATTTGTTAAAGACAAAATTTATCAGTATAGATGAAAATAAAAATTAACTATACGTTGTTCACAAATAGCTTTAAATGAGGTAACATAAAAGCTCTTGTGTGTCATAAATGGCAACGTTTTGTTATTCTTATGTATGACAAACATACTCCCAACTCAATGTAATATTCCAACAGTATATTCAATCTCACGAACATTTTAAAAACTTACATACATATCTGCATTTACCGAGGGGTTCCCAGTCCTAATTTTTCAAGATTTATAAATTTCTTGATTGCACATAAGGTATTTCTATTTTTTCTTGCAACATTTTTAATTTTTGAGCATTTTTAACTTTTGAATGTAAGTCTTAAATCTCGTCTAGATCAGTAATCCATTTCTCTGTTCCATTTCACAGTACGTCCTTTATTTTTAAAAAAATGGCTTTCAGGAGAGGAGGGAAAGGGCACAGGGTTTGAAACATTGCGGATGCCATGGACCAGCAACAAACTACCAACACAGTAGAAGAGCCCCCGGATCTTATCAGGCTCCGCCTGGATGAGTGAATCTTTGTGAAAATGAGAAACGACAGAGAGCTTGCAGGCTGGTTACATGTTTACAGTCAGCACTTAAATTTGATACTGGGAGGTGTGGAATAAACTGTGACAACTATGGAAACTGATGAAGAAACTTATGAAGAGATACATAAATCAACAGAATATTCTGATGCTCTTTGCCTGGGGAGATGGTGCTGTGCTAGTTGCCCCACCAACTGGCACAGCAAGTTGGCTGAAACAAAGAATTTATCCTGGGTGGAAATGAGAGATGTTGTGTGATTGCCTCTTTAAATGTAGAAAACACCCAAAAGAGAAATCTGCATACATTTTGGGATTAAGACATAACCAAGAATTCTTCCATTCCTGAAATAAGTTGATGTGTGGATTACTTAGAAATTCTTAAGATAAATGGGATTTTTATTTTCTCCAACTCTTGCAATAAATGCGATCACCAAGATGCAGAATTCTTCTTCAGGATTTGATTTGCTCCATTGTTTTTTAGACAATTTCTAGGGTTTTTTTCTTTAAATTTGATGTTTCCTCTTTTGATTTAAAAAAAAATGACTTTCAGTGTATACACAGTTATGTATATTGTAATCCACTTTGGGAGGTTCAATTTCTTGGGGTCTTTGTTTTTTTTTTAGGGCCACACCTGCTGCATATGGAGGTTCCCAGGCTAAGCGTCCAATCCGAACTATAGCCACCAGCCTACACCAGAGCCACAGGAACAGCAACTTGGGATTCTAGCCGTGCCTGCGACCTACACTGCAACTCAAGGCAATTCCAGATCCCTAACCCACTAAGCAAGGCCAGGGATCAAACCCAAATCCCCATGGATCACTCGTTAACTGCTGAGTCACAGGGGAACTCCTGGGATGTTCAATTCTGTTTCACTGCTTCACTTGTATGTTTTTATCCACATAATACTGATTAAGATGGATTTGTAGTATGTGCCAATGACTAAGAAAATACTCATTACAGTTACTCCAAGTTTTTGTGGTTTTCAATCATCTATTCTTTAATACATATTTAAAATTAAATATGTATTATTGTTGGAATTTTATCTAAAACAGATTTAGTTTATTAATTGTAGGGAAACAAGAATATTATGATAGTAAGCTTTATATACTCGGATATTGTAGTTAATTTTCACATATTCTGACCTAGTTTTATCTTTCCATTACATTATACAATTGCTTTATGTAGGTTCTATGCCAACTTGTTAACTATAATTCTATTTTATTCTGCATTAAAGAGAACGGGATATTTCCCATTTTCATCTCTAAAGTTAGAAGAGATAGTTTGATTTTTAATAAAGTTACTCATTAAGTTTATCTATACTTCCAAAAGTGTTTTACTGGATATGCATGATATATCGTATCTTCTGCAAAAATAAATCCTTTTATCTCTTATTTTCAAATTTTTTCTTTTTTATTATTCCAATTAGTAGAACTTCAAAGACTGTGTTGCACAGTAATGAAAATAACAGGTAGAACTTTGTATAGTTTCTCATTTTAATTTTAATGATTTTAGTGCTTTGGGCTATTTCATTGGGAAGAAAATAAAGGATTTTTATTGCATAAGACAGAGTTTCTTGTTATACTTGGCCACAAATACCACATATGATATAGAAAAGTGACCTTTTAATTCTTAAAATTATTAGCCACAAATATTAAGGTGGGCCAGTATTATTTTAATGTCTGCCAACTCTAAATTTCCATCATATATTCTCTGTCTTTCCAAATCAGAGTATCCTAAGTGTGGAATGCTAAATTGAGAAAATAACTTCAAAGATAAGGAGGCAACAATGTATATTTTGAAGATAATGCTAAATTTCATCAAATATTTAGAGTGAAACATCAAATGCAGTCAACATTTAGACACTTGGAAAGATGTTAATATTTTGCTAAAGTTTTCCATCGTTATCCAGATGTCTGGCAGCACATAAGGAAAACAAAACACTCTGTGAATAAACATAATCTCAATTACACCAGAATGCCAGTTTTCAACTGATTTCCAATTTTCTTTTTAAGAAAGGCTATAATCACAGGTTGGGTGATTGTGGAGATTAACAATCCTGGCTTCTAAGAACACACCACTGTAGTTCATTCATTAGGCATGTTGACGCCTATACCATTTTAACAAAACAGAATTGAGAGGCCATGAAAGTTTTACCAGTTTTGTTCCAGTCACTACAGTGATTTTGATATGAACCAAAATAAAAAGACAATAGTCTATTGATAGCTTATTAAATCATGATGAAGTAGTAGGCTTTTAAAAATTGTTATTTTCAGGAAAAATTACTATCACCCATTTTTATACTTCATCCACATAAATTTTATACCTATCTACTTGGGGTTTTAATTTTGATTTACCAGTATTTTTCTATTACCAGGGAAAATTATGGCCCATAGGGTAACATCCAGTTTTGTTCATTAATTTCTAATTGAAGCAATTATTACATATTCAATCATCATGAAATATTCATAAAAATATTGAGATTACTTTGTATCACTTTTTCCTGTTTTCTGACTGAATTTTTCTCTAATTTTTGATCATCACATATTTCTAAAAGAAATATTGGATTCTTTAGGGGTATTTCTCATGAAAGACTTTTCCCAAGAAAAGAGAATATTACTACATAATACAAATGTGAGAAGGGAAAAATACTCCTTGGGTACGCTGCTGGGACATAATTTTGAAACTTTGGGCTGTTCTTGTACACTTCTGTTTAGTATACTAAATTTTTATTGTTTTCCCTAGGTAGTATTTTGAAGATTTTGTTCAAAGAGAAACACACTGTATTTTAATTTTTTTTTTTTTATGTCCACACCCACACCATATGGAAGTTCTTGGGCTAGTGGTGAAATCATAGCTGCAGCTGCAGACCTATGCCCCAGCTGCACTGGATCTGAGCCACATTTGTGACCTATGCTGCAGCTTGCAGGAATACAGAACCTTTAACCCACAAAACAAGGCCAGGGATGGAACCCACATTCTCATGGACACAATGTCAGTTTCTTAACCCGCTGAGCCACAATGGAACTCTATAAATGTCTTTTCTAATTTACATTTCTTATACCTGTATACCTTGCGCTTCAGAAAGATTTTACCTCTGGAAGTTTGTTCTTTGTTACCATATACTGATTTGAGAAAAAACTATTTTCTCTGATGAGTTTTGCTTAGGTGTTTATGTCAGAAAATAATTTCATATCATCTAAAATTAGTCCTAATTTCTGTACATTCAGCTTCCATTTTCTGAACCTTTCTCCCATTTGCCATATACTCTCCAGCTTTCAAAGGTACTTAATATCCTAATGGGTTTCATGACCTCCCCACCAACACTAATATTTGTACAGAGAAAAAAAAAAAGTGCATGGATATGTCATTTACTAGTTAATACGAATTTTACATTATACTTTCATACATTTAGAGATAATTACTTACATAATTATAACTCTAATTAAAGGGAGTAGATATTATAATCACCTGATTATGACTACTTTATATAAATTGAGTTTTTTTCCTGCTTGTAATATGATAGGTGTCATTAAAGACTTAAATTGCAGACTGCTGAGGTCCCTGGAAGTGGTTAATAACACGGTTCAGGAAGGATTCAGACACTGGTTTTGTGTAATGTGAAAATACTCTCATTTAGTAAACTTTACGGTGGTTTATAAACTTTCCAGAGCTCTAACAGATTAAACATTTTTAAAAGAAATAAATCTACATTCAAGCATCTACCATAAGGTAACTCGAAGAGGGCATGAAAGCCTGCTATTTTCACTCTTTCTGCTATCATTCCACTATTGCTGGGGACCTACGAAGTATCAAACTAGGAACATCATTAACTGAAACCATGGAAACACAGGTGATGACGGCTGTTCTAAGTGTGGAATTTTAGCCACGGAAAACAAGGCAAGCTGGTTTGGCTGCTGGTATACAGACTCAGCTGTATGCCACTTTACAATGCAAATGAGGGTCCTTGGAGGAAAGGCAAGGACCAGTACAGTGGGGGAAAAGCTGATCACCAATAAAACAGCTAATCTCCATTTCGTGTTACTAAAATTTCATATCCATTTCTTTAATGGAAAGAACTAGAAGTTATTAAAATCAAAAACAAATGGAGACCAGCTTTGAAAACTCCCTAAGCAGACCAATATCAGTTTAGTCATACCAGCAAAGCTTATTTTATTTCACGAGACTTGACTTGACCTGGGTCATTTCTTGTTTATGCCTCTAGAAATCAAAAGGGAAAAACTCTTCACCACAATTGATATCAAGTAACCACTAACCAATTCCCTATCATTTAAGAAAATTCTAATATTAAAAAAAATCACTGTGAAGAATAAACGGTTATAACCTCCTCAATATACAAGCTGCTTTAAAACAATGCACCCCAGAGTTTTATCGCACATTTTGGTTTGAATACTCCCAATGCTCAACCTGTATTTTTTGGTGTGTTCACAGTAAACCATTACTAATTACTACTTTACCAATTCATTGGTTTTACTTCTGCTATTTCTGAACTTTTGACAAAGTAAATATAAAAGCTGTGCTGAGATTGTATCCAAGTATTACCCGTACTGTGTGTGTGTGTGTGTGTGTGTGTGTTCATAATTGAGCTAATTATGAGAAACAAACTTGTGGCAATAACAGACATTTGATATGTGTTCTTTCTCCTTAAAGCTTCCCCCCCACTGCGGTTGTGATTCCCATGGCCTTACCTTCTTCCCCAACTTCTAAGCAGCTTCCCAGCTAACTCAGCTAATGCCTTTAGCAGAGATTATAGTGTCATCACCCACTGGAGGGAGTGACAAGAAATGCGGTATTTGCCATGGGTTGGATAAAGAGGTGTTGAGCGGAGGGTCTGAGGACCAGAGGTTTAGAACTTCTGAATGACTCTCACAACAACAGGACCAAGGTTCAGATCAGCAAGTGGATCACACTGAGGTTGTGACAGTCTTTCCCACCTGCCTTGATCCACCACTTCATCCCGTTGGCTTTTGACTCTCTGCTGGCACCAATTTGTGGATGCTACGGAAACTAGTAAAACCAAAGGGAAAAGGAGGAATAGGAGGAAAGGGCTTTGGGAAGGCAGTAAAAACGGGGCAGGGTTTGTGAAAATTTCTTGAAACTAGCCAAAAGGAGAGATTATGTTGTGAACCACCTGTGACTAGAAAAATAAGGAACAAACCCTAACTAGGTCATTGGTTCTTAACTAGTCCGTTTTTTGGCACTATCATGTTCTAGAATAAAACAAAACATAAAATCCTGCAGGTGCTTAAAAACTGTCTCAACAACACTGTTACAAAGTAATATTTTCGGGCAAATTTCTAGTACCCAGACTGACCATTCCAGGAATTCAATGTCTTAGAAAACACCTTTGACAAATCCCATGGCTATTTTGCTGTGTCATGTGTCCATTCAGTACGGACAAGTGTTCTTTGTAATGGCCCTTGTCAAATTGTAGGCTTGTAAGCAATGTACTGAAACATGTCTATCCTTTTAGTTTTCTCTGTTTTTGCAGTAGCTGATTGCAGTGCTCTTTCAAAACTGACAATTTGCTTGAAATGCTTTCAAATACCCTCTTGCCAACAAAATCAGACTCACATATCATTGGCCAAAAGGATTTATGAAAGCAGCACTTGTGACTGCATTTTGAAAGGAGAACAAAGAAAATTAAATGGGAGGTAGCTGAGAATGATAATAACTTCAACTGAGGTATTTGTACAAAACTACAAAGTTCCCATACTTTAATATAGAATGTATCGTGGCAAATACAGCACCCAAAAGAAAGAAAACTTAGAAAAAAAATGTTAGCATATAAACATTACTTCAGAGACTAGAAATTAAATCGTAATAGGTTACCTCTATTTTGCTGCTCCGAACCTCAGTCTGTGGCCTTTCTTTCCTCTGTTCCTCCTTGAAGGCTCCACCCCCTCACCCCCCTTAAGTATTTATAACCTTGGGGCAAATTAGAATCACAGGGCTCACCCTGAAGTAAACAACATTGAAACAACACTCGGATCTCATTCTCAGACCCTAAAGACTCAAATGGTCTCAGCTGAGACCTGGTGCCTGGGTGTTTTGAGATACAATTCATATATGCACATACAGGTAATTCTGTAAGTATAACACACATACACACACATATACTGACATAATGTTAATTAATATATTAAATATATTGCTGAATATTTTACATATATATTTAAAATTTGTGTATTATATATATGAATCATATGCATACACAATGTATAGCCATATTATTTATATGAGATTAGATACATATGTGCACATATGATATAGATGAATGGGTATAAATGGATATAGATATAAATGATTTTGATATATAGATACCTCTAAAAGCGTGCGTCCTATGAATTTCATAGGCAAGTGGAATTAAACTAACTGCTCGGAGTAGTGGTAATTAATTAAAAATCACCACTGTTGAGCAGCCACTGTCCACAAATTCCTCTGAGTGATGTAATGAAGCAGAATCATGTGGTGGGAAACGGTGTATAATCAAGAGTCAGGAAACACAGGTGCTAACCTCTGCTCTGGGATTTATAGGGACACATATTAGCCTTTCTAGGCCATGATGCACACGTGTATAAAGTGCGGGAATGAGACTCTGTCAGTAGGTTTCCCATGTTTTTCTCCTGAAATATGAGTCTGCTCAAAATAGTCCAGTAACTTCCCATCTCTCTCAGACTAAAACAAAACCAAATGTTTATAGAATGTCCTTGAGTCCCTGTGTGTTCTAGATCCCTGAGATGTTTCTAACATTACCACTTCTCTCCTTCAACTCAGTAGTCCTCCTCTGTTCCCAGAGCTGTTATAAGTGCTGCTCCAATGCCAGGCATAAATTCTCCCTGTGTGTTGTAGGGGGTCAGCAAGAGCAAGTGACCACAGGTTGACACCCAACTGGGCCCAGGCAATCACCCTAAGCAAAATTGCCTGTGGGTCAAAGACTGTAAGCACATAATGGGTTTTTGGGGGGAGATTTTCCTAGATTGCCCGAAACCCTGATTAATAGGCCCTTTTCACAAGTATTTTTATTTTAGGAAAAAATTGAAATTTCTCTTTGGGAAATTATAAAGTTCTGAAGGTGAATGTTGGTGATGGTTTGTACAATCTTGCAAATGTGCTTAATTCCACTCACTGAATTGTACACTTAATGGTTAAATGGCAACATTTATGTTTCATATATATATATATATATATAAAATCACAATTAAAAAAGTTGAGATACAGTAACCCAGAAGACCACCAGGGTCATGCTGAGATCTCATGACACAAACTTCCATGACCAAAGATTCCCCAAAGAAATAGGAATGTGTGTTTGCCCTCAACACTGATTCTTATCTGGAACCCTGTTTTTCTCCTTTTTACTATAAAACTCTCTGCAATTCTTCCCAATGGAGGTCACAGTCTTTAAGGCATTATCCTGCTGTGGCCTTCTTTGCCTTGCAAAGCGATAAGAGCTGTTTTTTTTCTCCCTTTTCCAAAACTCTTGTCTCTGAGTTCCTGTTCAGCACCTGCAGACAGAGGCCGAGTTTTAGCAACATGAGGTACTGGGGCTTAGGCCTTCAACATAGGAGTTTAAATGTGAACTGGGGGCGAAAGGAGAGTGAAGCAGGGGTGAAGTGGGAAGGAACAATCTAGCCCCAAATATCCTCCGCGCCAAAACAACTACTGTAAACTTCCCAATACTTTTTTTTTAATAAAAGAACTTTCTCTCAAATAAATGAAGGCAGTCTTGGCCCCCTCTCCCAATCCAGGCCACTCTCAACCTTTAATTCTCACCTTCCCTGTAATCATACCTGGATCCCCTAAATAGTGCTTCTCAGGACACAATCCCCGGGGACTCCCTTTGGTTCCTTCTGTTATTTGCCTTTTATAAACCCCCTCCCTCCCACCATGAACATCTTTATCACATGTCTCGTTTTTGGATGATACCCTTGTGGTTGCTTGGGTTGGTGGTCTCAGGCTGCCAGCATTCAAAGCCACTCATTAGATATCAAACCTCAGGGAACTTAGCTCTCTTTGTTTCAGCTTCCTCATTTGTGAAGGGAATCAATGATTTCCTCAAATGCATGTAATGAGAAATACAGTCGATTCTTGGACAACATGAGTTTGAACTCCATAGGTCTATTTTCACCCAGATTTTTTTCAATAAGTACTACAGTACTCCACAGTCAATGGATAGTTGAATCCAAGAATTTGCAACCTCAGAGGTGTTGGACTTCAAGCCCTCTTCAAGGAGACAGAACTCAAAGCCTCTATCGGGCCAAGACGAGATACCAGACCCTTATCATCACCCTACCTGTCTCCTGTAATGCCCCCGCCTCCACCTTGAGCAACCTGGCCTGCTCCTTCCTACCCCTCTACTAGGAAAGGTATGTGGTCCAGTATTCACCCCACCCCTAAATGGGCCTTATATACCCCCAACAAACCAGCAAATGGATCATAAGACCCCTCTTTCCCCAACCAATCAGCAGGCAAGCAGGTGCATCCTGAGACCTCCCCTCTCCCCGGGCTACATAAACAGAAAGGACCATGTGTCTGGGGTCCACCCTCCCTAATCATCAGGAAGTTGTCCCGCTGAGCTAGCAACATCTCTTATCTCAATAAACTCTTCTTTTTTCAGCTCTCTATGCCAGAAATTCTTCCGACCTGTGTGCACAGACCACGACAAGAGGGCCAACTATAGCACTTGGGCATCCTCGGATTTTGACGTCATCTGCCAGCGGGTCTAGTAGCAATCCCCTGCTGATACAGAGAAACAACTGTAAATTAAATAAGCCACATTAATCACTTAGAAGAGTATCTAGCACTTAGTAAGTTGCGTGCAAGCGTTAGCTGTTATGACATAGCAAATCTTCCATCTGCTTCCATAGACTACTCGCATGAAGATGAAAAGCAGGTCTGCTGGTGCCCTGTATGGGTCTTCCATACAGTACATGTCCCTTCTATTGCTGGAATGAATAATGACACAGGCATAGAACGATTTGTCTCTTTATGATTAGAATGGGAATAATAACTGAGACTAGTCCTAAAAGCAACACTGAAGAAAGTGTTTAGGGGTGCACGTTAGAAGGAAACATCTTTTGACTGAAAGAGTTCCTACTGAGAAATGCTCTGGGGGAGAGACATGGTCAATACATTTAAAATAACACATTTTTTATTTGCAAATCAGCTTCAGCAGGCACACTAAGAACAAGTACTTAAATATAAAAAAGAGATTAATTGATAAAGGCTTTACATGTAAAACAATAGACTAAATGTTGACACTGTATGTCCCAAAGCAGTGCAGGAGGGCACCTGTGCCAACACTGAACTAGCTCCCAGACTTGGCAAATACCCACTTACCAGACTGCCCTTATCCAGACCCTCTTAAGCAGGTCCCATTTAAGCCACTGTGGCCTGCTTTTGAAGCTAGGATGGATAGGCTTCTGAGTTTCTTTTCTTATCTCTTAGTGTGGTAATTTAGGAGGCAATTACCTTAGTGTATTTTGGTTTGGTTTCATTTTTTTCTTTTTGCAGAACCAACAGATTGTTTTCTTAAAGACTTAATTACTTACTCCTGCTTTGCTCCTTTCCCACTTCAAAGAGGTTTTTGAATGATAAAGAAATTTTTTTAAGAATAAAAGAAGAAAGACTTTGGATTAAGCTATTTTTTTAGACCCTTAGGAATGCAAAGTTGACAAAATAATTTGAAACTAGAAAGTGATTAGAAAGTGAAGCAACATTTAGGTATATTTCTAAACGGGAACAGAATTTGCCACCCCAAACAAAATGTGTTTCTTTGGCACAAAGATTATTTTAGGCTGATTATTTTTAAGAAAGAGCAGACAGGGAAGCTCTCAAAACCGACTAGAACTTACTCTTTCATAAGAGATATTTACATTTACAAGGAAAATCTTCCTTTGTAAGTTTCCTCCTTCCCAGAACAAGGAAGAGAAGGATGATTAAAAACCAAGAACTCTTATCAATGAAGAAAGCAACAGATTTAAATCTGCATAAAACCGTACTTTCCTTTACTGTGCTTTGTCTGGTAACCTCTTATAACTGCCTTCCTTCCCCCACTCCAAGATCTTCTGTCTTTGACTGGAGATGGAATTTTAAGTAAGTGTTTAGGCCATTTTGGGGAGTTACTCAGTTTTTCTGAGTCTCTTACATGTATACAGGAGGTATATACATGTTATTAAACTTCTGTTTGTTTTTCTCCTGTTAAAATGTCTTTTATTAAAGGGTCTCAGCCAAGAACCTAGAATGGTAGAGGAAAAATTATTTTCCTCCTATTTTTTTATTTTTATTTTTAATTTTTTTTGGCTATGCCCACAGCATGTGGAGGTTCCTTGTCCAGAGATTGAACCCGAGCCACAACAATGATAGTGCTGAATCCTTAACCACTAGGCCACCAGGAAACTCCTTCCTTATATTTTTAAACATTATTATATAATGTAGATAATTAGGTGAAATCACCATTAACTGAAAGAGGGAGAGAGAGAGAGATTAGGACAAGTGTATATATTACCTCAGTCAACTGAAAACTATGTACAATGTAAGAACTAAGTTTTATTTGGGACAAAATAAGGACTATAGCCCGGAAACAGCATCTCAGAAAGCTCTGAACAACTGCTCTGAAGAGGTGAGGGGAAAGTCGGTACTAGGGCTTTGGTGAAGAGGCATACATGCAGCTACGCACACATTTTGGCAGAGGCTTGATAATTTGGGCTCATAAAATTTTCTGAAAATATCTAAGTATTTGAAGGCCTGTTGTGTAAGTTTTTCCCAGAGCACAGAGTGCCCCACTCCTGATCTCCACTCTGAACTCCTTTCAGGTGTTTTGAAGGTCAGCGGCTACAGTTGCTAGTGATGTAATTCTTGTAGAGGTAGATGGCAAGAGACAATTGTTAGCTGGCACTTCTCAACTTTTAGATTTTCTCCCTATGGGGTTACCAAATAGATGTCTTTGGAAAACAAGAAGAAAATAACGTATTTCCCAGAACTGAAGCTGAGAATTGCTGACCTCTCCTCCATGGAATCCACAGTTGAATACTTATGTACCGAAGTATATGATGTACAGTTAATACTCAATTATTTTGTTATTGTTAACCTTGGATCAGCTGTAGATACAGGTGAAAATCAGAGCTTTCACTCAGCAAAATCTACCAAATGATAGCAATGTGTGCTTTTAGCCATTTAGCTTACTTTTTGGTGATTATACCATTTTAGTTACACTTTTGAAAATACTAAATATTGTTTCAAGAATTACTTCAATGACCCTTAGGGATTTGGATTTTCAACGTGAAATACATGACCAATTTCTTTAGCTAATATTTACATCAACTTCACATGTAAGAAAGTATAAAAATAATGAAAAAATGAGAATCTGAAATTTGAAAATATGTTTGTACATTTGCCTAATTAAATCTATTTATTCACAGCAAAGCAAAAAAAAAAAAAAAAAGGTTTAAAAATTATCTTCCTTGGAATAGAAGCCCAAATCACACTCAGATTTGCCTTCTAATTTTTTTCTAGTACTTTGATGTCTCAAATTAAGGATAAAGGGAGTTCCTGCCGTGATTCAGCGGAAACGAATCCGACTAGGAACCATGAGATTGCTGATTTGATCCCTGGCCTCGCTCAGTGGGTTAAGGATCTGGTGTTGCCTTGAGCTGTGGTGTAGGTCACAGATGCAGCTTGGATCCCGTGTTGCTGTGGCTGTGGCGAAGGCTGCAACTGTAGCTTCGATTAGACCCCTAGCCTGGGAACCTCCACATGCTGCCGGTGCAGCCCTAAAATGACAAAAGACAAAAAAAAAAAATTAAGGATAAAAATTCCTATTTTTATTAATTGGCAATTAACAATTGGGTTAGGTCAGTAATGTTTAAAATCTTTTGGTCCTTGCTTTCAACCGCTCAAATACTAGCGAAATGGTTTCAAGTAAGACAGCATTTATATAATTGTAGTTTATATAATGGTGATGGTTTTCTTAATCCCCTCTGTTGTATTTTTTTTTTCCTGCTTTTTTAAGGACGCACCTGCAGCTTATGGAAGTTTCCAGGCTACAGGTCAAATCAGAGCTATAGCTGACGATCCTTAACCCACTGAGTAAGGCCAGGGATCAAACCCACATCCTCATAGATACTAGTCAAGATCATAACAGACTGAGCTAAAACAGGAACTCCTACATCATTCTTTCTTGAGAATAGCAAAGGAACCAACAAAGTAGAGCTAACTTCTCACCTTTGCACATAAGATTTTTTTTCTCCTAAGTATTCTTTCTACCCGAGTCAAAGCTTCAGAGGAACTCCTAGATATTGTACAGGCATTTTATATGGAAACAGGCTCAACAGGGGATATTCAACATGTTTTTCCACCAATTTTTTTCCTTTTATTTGGATGGAATTAGGTGGATGTTCACCAGTCTAGTTTCCTTTCCTCAAAATCACAGGAAAATTACATTTGCAAGCCGCCTTTGCAGTTAGGGTAGGCCTATGTCACTATTATGACTAAGCAATGTGGCCCCAAGTGATATAAAATTCTTCTAATCCTGACCCTTAGGATTATTTTGCACACTCTATGTTTATCCAAATGTCGAAGGCAAAGAATTCCAACATGGAGAAACAGCCTGGTTACCTGAGTCACCCCTTGGAGGGGAGCTGTCCTAGAAAGCTAATGTTCAGCATCTTCAAAATGAGAAATAAATACATTTTAAGTAGATTAAGCCGTGAAAATATGGAGATTTATTTTTTGATTGCTAATAAGAATTCCTCTACTAAGCACTTACTTGGTCCAGAAGAACTCAAAGATGTTGTGTTTGGTTTTTTTTTGTTTGTTTGTTTTTTTTTTTTTGGCCATGATGTGCAGTGACTTGATGTGGAATCTTAGTTTCCAGATCAGGGAATGAACCTGGATCACCAGAAAACTCCTTCAAAGATACTATGTATATCTCTTGAGCAAGAACCAGGATCCTGCTTTCAGAGCTGCAATAATGTTTCTTGACTGCTTCTCCTTTGTTTCTACATTCCCTAACTTCCCTGGTTAGCAACTGTTTCAATCTACTCTTTGGTATTCAGGAAGTTCTAGGAGGCTAAAGCCTTTATCCTGCAAATAAGAAACTGGGAACATGGACAGGTTTTTGTTCCCCAGAGGGCCCACAGAATCCTGCTTAGTTTCAGTGCACAGATTAAACCAACTTTGGGTCTTGTACTGCAGTATTTCCTATGGAAAAAAAAAAATCCACGTATAAGTGGACACACATAGTTAAAACCTGTGTTGTTCAAGGGTCAACTATAATTAGCAGATTCATAAGACAAGATCAGGTTCCCTCTACTATCAAAGCAGTGACGATCAGAGTAGAGTATTAATTATTTCTTACTTTAAAGGAAAAGATGATTACTTGGAGTTGCACGGATAGTTATTAACTAACACTGAGTTCTTGATCTGACAAGCAAAGAATTCCAATGTCTAATTAGGGTCACAAAAATCACCTTAGTGAAGGAAATATATTTTACATGAAATGTCTACGTGAAACTAATAAGTGTGCAAATCTTATTCTCTTTTATATTTGCTATAATTTTTACCTATGTTTTCTTTTAAGATATCTTGCTATTCATTGACACGATATTGTATATACTTAGCCAAATGTATGAAGAATCAACACTGCTTTGCTAACAAGTTATAACTATAGTAAATTAGAAAACACAAATACAATTTATTCTTATTGTTAGTAGTTGTTGGGGAGGAAGAAACTTTCCTCTGTCCTTCTAGGTTCTTTTGGATGGTCTAAGAAGTAAATTGACATGAGATAGATTAACAGGAAAAAATCAAACAAAAGTTTAACAATATGCATACTTGGGATGAAACAATGAAGGAACATGTGGGGTCCTCTGGGCACAAAGCCTTTCTGTGTCCTCTGTTACTTGTTCGTAAATTCAGCCTCCTTGACCTTCCCTGAGTTACTTCCCTGACCTCCCCTGAGTTCCTCCTTGACCTTCCCTCAAACACTTGCTAGGGAAAGGAGGCGGATGCAGAAACAAGGGAGGAGCAGTCAAGAAACAATAGTGCAGCCTTGGGGCAGGGACCTGCTTCCTCCTCAGTGTCTTTGAGCTCCTCTGTAGGAACTAAGGCCCTGACCCAGGTGGAGGATGCAGGCTTCATGATGAGCCCAAGATTCCTAGATCTCTGCCTCCTTAACTCACCATCAACCAATCAGGAGAAAAGTTACACACCCAGCAGCCCTCACCCTCAGTTTTGCCTATTAAAACTTTTTCCCCCAAACCATCAGGGAAGTCAGGGGTTTTGAGCGTGATCCACCTGTTGCCTTTGCTTGGCCCTGCAATAAACCTTTCTCTGCTCTAAACTCCAATGTTTCTGTTTGTTTGGCTTCACTGTGGGTTAGACACACAAACTTTGTTCAGTACAGAGGGAGACCCAGGAAGACTAAGTAACCCGCCAAAATGGCCAGGGTCCTCGCCCTAAATATAAGCTTCATCTGAAAACAAAAGAGGAAGTAGGGGGAGCGTGGTTTAAAACTTCCAAGGGGAGAGAGCCAGTTGACATGGGGATGGATGAACAGATGTTTGGTAAACAAATGTTTGCTGGGTCTTATAGAGACAATGCGACCCAGAATGGATTCATCTCTTCATCACACTTAGCCCAGATTCCTTGCAGAAAGGTCAAAACATATTCCTGAGCATTTTGATCCTTGATTGTTTTCAGCTGGAAATAATCTGCATGCCAAAGAGATCATCTGGAGTTACAAATCTTGCTCACCTGAAAACAATATGTAATTCTTCATAATACAAATTATTCATATTCTCTCTCTCACAATACAGACTTACACATGTATATGTCCTTGTTGTTGGCTGAAATTTTGATGAGGTAAAATTACTCTTGCAGGAGAATTTCAACCTGAATTGTGGTGCGGGTACTACAGGTATTATTTTTAGCTCAATTTGAAAATTTGCCCCAAGACTGAGAGCCCAGTGTGATTAGAATACATCTACTGATTCTTTTTTTTTTTATTAAAATTCTCATGCAAAGCAGGCTGTGCTGGCTTAAAATAAGACACAATAGTCATTGGAGATTTCTTTCTTATTCTTAGAGAACTTGTTCTTTTCTTCTTACAGTGAAAGAGGATACAAATGTTTCTAATATGCTAATGATACTTTAACAAATTCTTTATTTTAGTAAATAGCACTATTTCTAAAGATTTCATTTCATGCTGGGAAATACTGAGTCAAGTTCACCATATTGGAGCATTTAGGAGATAAACTGCTGGCATCTGTTAGCAGCAACAGAATGCCACTGTATTCCCATTTATTGAAAGAGGAATTAGACATATCTTTCCCAATCTGAGACGCTCTTACTTTCAGCCAACATATGAGTCCATAGTCTTTTTCTTTTTGTTCTCTATCTGTTAAAAACTCTCTATTCAGCTTGCAACTTTATTGAAAGCATTTTGTATTCAAAACATACGACGTTTCTCTCCCCCACCCCCAAACGAAAACAACAAACCACTTCACACTTCTGTCTCTGGAAGAAGGATTTTATTCCTGTGCCAAGTGTCTGATTTCAGAATTTAGCTGTGTGATACACAAGTCATGACAATAAAGTAATGAAAATGGCTGTAAGAAATGTAGCTCTAGCAGCTTTTGATCAAAGTATTTCAAGAGAAGACATTTCAAAAATGTCATTAGCAATAGCAACCTCATGGGTTGGCTAGAAAACAGTAAGGTCAATGTAGCAGTTTTCATGAAGCTTTCTTGTCAAAACAGCAAGAGAAGTAAGAATTTAGGTAAAAAATTTCAATAATCATAACATTCATTTCTGAGGAGAATATTTTAAAAGGCAGTAGAAGTTAGAACAGCCAGTCCAGAGAACACATCAGGCAGGAGATGCATGATAAAAGGGATATAAGTGATGTAGAACAGGCTTAATGAGAAGAACTTCAACAGAAAAGAGACACTTTTTAAGGAGAGTTTTCTAAAAACCTTCTTATGTGTTTTATGACACAATCTTGATTTTTTCCCTTAAAATATCTTCGATTAAGATTTACATTATTTCTACTGATGACTGTTTGGAATTTCATTGTCCCTCGTTTTGATTTGTTGCTGCTTATTATTATTATTTTTAATTGTTTTAGAGGCGTTTGTGTGTTGTACATGTCTCTAAGGGGAGGGCTCTTGGTTCCAGATGGTCCAGGTATATTCAATACAGTCAACTAGTTTATTATTTGAATCAAGAAGGGTAGGCATTGAAGTAACCATTACCAGAAATAATCCTCCTAACAAATAACCTTGAGTATTTTTGGAAATAAACAATAGCACCCTGATTTGCACCTCTAGCCCAGGATATAATAGTACTGTAGTGGTATTAATCAATTCTTTCTCCTGCTGCTGTCACCCTAATCTACTTTCAAAATAAAATTAAAGAACAAAGGGAAACCACTAGAAGATCATTGCAAAGTCCTTGTACAATTAGAGATTTAGACAAAGATAAAGCCAGAGGAAACTTCTGCTAAAGAAACAGGTATTTTTAACAAAAATACATTTGGGGATTATTTGAACTCACCATTAAGAACAAAGATGTTTACTGAGTGCCAGCCCCTGACTTAGGTGCTAGGTTATGACAAAGAACAAAACATATCGAGTTCTACTTTCAAGAGTTTTCCTAATTAGAGGAATTATAAACAATAAACAAATGCACTAGTGAATATCATATATATTGGATGCTGTTATGGGTATAAAGTGGTAGGATACTGGGTAAAGAGTGACAGTGGACTTGGTGGAATTCAGAGACCTAAAAGAAATGAGGACTAAAGCCATGATGGTGTAAAAAATTAACAGAAACCTCAGTTCAATAGAGTTGGGAGACCAACAGGGGGAGCTCTTATGCTTTGCTACCATAGTAGAGCCCTTCAGGAAGAAGGCTCTTCTTTCCTGGCAAGAACTCAGACAAGGAAAAATCATGGACTCTGTTTACTATGGTCCTCCCAACTTCCTTTTCTCCTCTATAAAAGTGCTCTCCTTCTCTTGTCATGTGGAGCTTGCATGGCTCACCATGGTGGTAGACCCTGAATTGCAATCCCCTGTTGATTCCAAATAAACCCGTCATTGCTGGAGTTATATCTGGTAGTCTGTTTCAGGTCAACCTGGGCATGTAGAGATGGTTACTGCAGACAGAAGTAACAGTCCGAGGTTGGCAAGTTATGAGAAGATGGAGGAATACAGGATAGACAGTGCTTAAAGAACAGAAGGGAAACTGATGCAAGATGAGGAAAGTGAAGCAGGTCATCCAGACCAGGCCTGGTATGCCAGACTCAGGCCTTTCACACTTAGTGATAGGCAGGGATTTAAAGAAAAGAGCAAAATGGGTTTGCGTTAAGCTTTAGAAGGGTTGTTCTGAGTACAGCAGCCTGGAGGAAGACAAGTTAGAAGAAGAGGATGACTTAGGAACCGTAGGATCAAGCTGAGAGATGATGGTGCCTTAGTTAATAAGATGGTCTATATTTTGATTTTAGGGCCTACAGCATTTGCTGATGGACTGGCCAAGAGAATGTGACAGGTAGACATGACCCAATCATAACACCAAGAACAGGAATGGAAGCACTGCTATCTGCTGAAAGGGAAAAGACTAAAACGGAAGCAAGTTCCATGAGGTTAGAGTGCGGTATGTGTGTGTGGCTGTCAGTTTACACTCACGATTCCTATGAGACATCATACCAGATGGTCTAATCCCACTGGATGGGATGTTACATATGAGTCTAGTTTTGTAGAAAGACTTTAATATTTATTAGCACAGAGAAGCTGTATAACTCTATTATGTCTGTATGAGATCAATAACCATGTGATAGATGAAGACAAATATGGGACTCTGAACCCTGAGATCCTCTAATGTTCACCTTTGAAAAAATGAGAAAAGAAGTGATACGAGCAAGAAGGAAAGGCTAGGGAAGGAGAGCAGTCTGGGTGAGTTGTGTCCTGGAAGCAGGGGAAAGTCCAGAAAGGTGAAGCAAGCAACTACTATTTGTTTAAGAAAGATAAACAATTTTAAATACCATGGATTTAGCCTAAGAATATTAATTGTTTTTCTAGGATTAGAGGAAAAGAATTCACGTTAAGAGGTGAAATATAATTTCTCATGTGAGAGTAGATTCCAAGGTCATCAAAAGCAAATTCATATCCCTGATGGTAGGCAGGGTGGGCCCTTTTTGGGATTGGGGAGGAAACAAGCAGCCCTTACTGGGAAGGAGGGCTGGCACCCAAGCAGCTTCCAAAGCTCACTTCTCTCCACCCCTCACCATACGCGGAGAACCAGGACCTCACCCCACATTACGACTGCAGAAATCTGCACATGTGAAAAATCCATGAAAGTTTGTTACAGGACACATTTGTGGCAGAGGAGAAGGGGCTGAATATTGGGAGAGCAGTAGAGTCCCTAGATTAAGAAGGTTGCAGAGTCTAAGCAAAAGGTAATGAAGCATACTGAAGAGTCAATGAGTCAAGGGGTTATCCATATGTTATACAATGTACAAATATGTAAATGTTGAGACTTTGTACTTTTTTTTGTCTTTTTTTTAGGGCCACACCCATGGCATAGGACCACAGGTCACAGAAAAGCTGGATGCTTAACCCACCAAATGAGGCCAGGGATCGAATCCACAGCCTCATGGATACTAGTCAGGTTCATTATTGCTGAGCCACAATGGGGACTCCAAGAGACTCTGTACTCTTATAAACATCCATGGATGCTTATTTTGGCCCAGAGAAGAAAAAGGTGATGTTGCTGAATTAAGTGTTTGCATCCTGTTCAGATCACAGACAAACCTTGCTTGTGTCCTTGTAGGATTAGAAATAGAAATGGATTCCCCAAACTTGGAAGTCAATGGGGATAATTCTCCCATTCTTCCTATCCTCCCCTAGTCCTGACTCCAATGAGTAGTATTCTGTCTTTGCTACATGAGAAAATGATGGGTTCTGCCTCAAAGATTACAACAGATTTCTTTTCACAAATTTTGGGCTGAGGTGAAGATACCTAGCATTTTCAACTTTCCCCCTCGTTTCTTTAGAAATGCTCTGGTGACCGGACAGTAGTCCTCATCTCCCACCTCTTCTGCACTGCAGTTAAACAGTTAATTATAAAGAGAATGATCATAATAAAACTCAAAGAGGGGGAAAACACTTCATTTTGTTAACAGCACAATTAGGCAATTTTAATTTTTCTTTCTAAATTACTTCTTTTCTAATACTCCATGAAATTAATATTGCCCAAAGCTCATCAGAAAAATGGCAAAAAAAGAATGATACATGTATCATGATTTGATAAATGGAAGAAGATAAAATGATGCCTGCAGTTCAAGGAAGGCCACAGCTGGAAACTTGAATTTTTTTTTTTTTTGTCTTTTTGCCTTTTCTAGGGCCATACTCGCGGCATACGGAGGTTCCCAGGCTAGGGGTCTAATCGGAGATGTAGCTGCCGGCCTACGCCACAGCCACAGCAACGTGGGATGGGAGCCATGTCTGCAACCTACACCACATCTCACGGCAACACCGGATCCTTAACCCACTGAGCAAGGCCAGGGATCAAACCCGCAACCTCATGGTTCCTAGTCAGATTCGTTAACCACTGAGCCACAACAGGAAATCTGGAAACCTGAATTTAATAGAAGGAATGAGTTATTTAGCTATAGATTGAAAATCTTTTTTGGCATAGCAATCAGCAACCTCTCCAGAAGGAAAGTTACACCTGTGGATTTGTTTATGAAAATAGAAACAAAAAAAATACGTTTTAACCATTTTAAATTGGACCTGAAAATAAAACCTTTGAAACATACCTAGATTTTACTAAAATCCAATTTCACTTGGAGAAAAACTGTTTTTTTGTGTGGGGGCAAAATATTTTACTTTTGCAAAAACGCATAACCATGTGAACACATTGCTAATAGTCCTCCTTCCAGGGTCTCAGGAGGAGTCAGTGCAAGTGAGGGGTTCTGAAACTTGAGCTTCATTATCTTAACCATCAGTTTGTCTCTGGACCTGTCACCTCTTAGCTTTACCAACTTGGCTCTCTCTCCAAAGCAAATTAAAGGCAGCAGTGTCTTTAATGTGACGTACACAATTCACTTTTTCAGTGTGCTGCTCAATGGTCCAAACACAGGAACTGCTTGTCATCCCCGCAACACAGATGGTGACAGAATTCACACTCATGCTTGGATCCATTTTGTTTACTTCTTTACATTCCTGTTTTTTCTGTCCTAAGGTTAAACCTCTGAGCTAGGCAGCCGGGGGTGGGGAGCGTCAAATCCATGCGCTCAGGCAGCGTTGACCACCACCAACTGTGACAGCAGCGTTGGCACCAACTGCTCCCTCTGCTTCTTCTCTTGTTCCACCCCCCCTTTATTTTTTTAAATGACTGGTTTCTTAGTAGGGTACCATCAAAGGGTATTTGATTTGGTTTCTTTTCAACTTTATCATTTACTCAAACACGTTTTACATTTAAATTTATATGTATCACATTAAGCAGAACTAATAACTCTTTTATAATCTTGTCTACCTCAAGAGCCGTGAGTTCATAGTTCTTCCAAATAGGCTTGCAAATTAGAATACAAAAATATGTGCTTATGCTGTGTATCAAGGGAAAAATAGTACTCTGATTTGACCTCGTTTTAAACAAATTAGTTTGCATTGATAAACAATACATACCAAAAAAGGAAATATGACTAATTTACCTTCAATTGTTTCTGAAAAGCAACTTCACTCAACAGCTGAAGGTAGGAAATAAGCTTCTTAATGAGATTTTATTAAGATTACTTGTTTACTTGTGCCAGTCAAATCTGACCTTTATAATACAGTATTTGTTTAGATCTATTGGAGATAAATTGAGTGCACTGATTTTAAATTGAAGATCTATTAAGTAATAAGTAGGATGTAGTTTTATAATCACCTTCAGGTTATAAACAACATTTACCACAAGATCAAAACATGTTGACTTAGAAGAAGCAAATGCAAATTAAAATGGGAGGGCTTTTAGAAATGCAGCAAACAGAATTATAAGATAAGGTGCTATTAAGAACTTTAAAATATCTCTGATTTCTTTTGCCTAACTTGTGATTATGTTCCAGAATACTTACCCAACCAAAATTTTTTGGCATTTCTTGAAACACGTTAAAGTATTTTTGGTTTAATTGTTCACAGTACTTAAGACACAGGTATTTAGATTTCTTTAAGGACTGGAATAATCACCAGTTTTTTCCTACTGCTTTTGGCTTTTAACTTATGTTTGTAAGTGAAAGAAAATAAGTATTCCTCCTCTGATGTCAAGTGTGAGGCCACAGGAGGTGTGTGTGCGTGTGTGTGTGTGTGTGTGTGCGCACGTGCATGTTTGTATCTGTGTGTTGGGGGTACATGTTAATAGGACTGCTGCAAATTCCTCTGTAATCCTACTTCATTATTTTACGCAAATAATTCCCAGAAAGGATCAACTTATTATGAAGAATTAGAAAAAAAATGAATGTCATTGGTATATGGTGGTGGTATGCCAACAAATTGCAAAAGTATACTATATAGGAAACTCTTGCAAGTTACTTTTTTTATTATAGGTTTTTTTTGGAAAAATAATGTTGAGAGAGTAAAGTGATCATGTGATGGTATTCCATTCTTTGTTTAAGGTATAATAAAAAATATGAACAGGAGGGTTCACTTCAAATACTATGCAGGAGTCTATTAATAACTCTTTCAAATATCTTTATTAGTATTTATTATAAATTGAGAAATAATGATTTTTTTCTTTCCTTCTTGGCTGTACCTGCTTCATGAAGAAGTTCATGCTAGGGATGAAACCTGAGCCACAGCAGTGACCCAAGCTGCAGCATTGACAGCTTAACCTGCTGAGCCACAAGGAAATTCTGAGAAGCAATGCTTTTTTTAAGCACCACCATTTCACTATTTAAAGTAGCTGCTGAGTGGAATGTACTGGGAATTTGGGGTTAATAGATGCAAACTATTACATTTAGAATGGACAGACAGGTCCTACCATATAGTGCAAGAAGCTGTATCCAATCTCGTGAGATAGAGCATGATGAAAAATCATATATATATGTATATATATTATATATAAAACACATATAAAATAATGTATATATGTGCATGACTAAGTCACTTTGCTGAATAGCAGAAATTGGTGCAACATTGTAAATCAATTATACTTTAATAAAAAAATAAAGAAAATGACATGCAAGAATTTAAGGGATTTGTTAGACTTAAATACTGTTTAGCTTTATTTTAAAATATTCAGTTGGGATGCCCAGAGGGTTTGGGATGGAAATGCTATAAAATTTGGTTGTGATGATTTTTGTACACCTATAATTGTAATAAAATGCATTAAGTAATTAAAAAAAAATAGACAATACAGGAGGCGGCAAGATGGCGGAGGAGTAAGAGGTTGCGCTCTCCCTCTCCCACAAATACATCAAAAAATGCATCTAAATATAAAACAAGTTGGACAAATCATCATCTGAATGCTGATCAATTTAAACCTCCAAAAACTGCAAGAAACCCCTGAAATAACTGGGTAGAACAAGTGAAGAAAAAAAAAGGTGAGAGAGAAAGGCAATTAGGACCGTAACCAGCACTCCAGGGAGGGAGCTGTG
>PVHT020000008.1:2054942-2068196 GCA_004024745.2 Catagonus wagneri
GGGAGGGAGTGGGGATAACTACTGCTTTAATGATGGAATAGCAAGGAGCTCCAACTGTAATGCACGGGGAACTATATCTAATTACATGTGACAAATCCATATATGTACATGTAATCGGGTCACCACATGGTGCAGTTGGAAAACCTGACAGAAATCTGTAAACCAGCTATAATGCAAAAATAAAAAATAAATAAATAAATAAATAAATAGCACACACACAAAAAAAAAAGTAATTAAAAAAATAAAAAAAATTCAGTTATTGGTAATGTCTGTGACAGAAATTGTTTGACAGTTGGCAGGTAGCAGTATTTCAAGAATAAAAAATAAAACATATAAAACAAAAAAATAGAGTAGCTGCTATGAAATATTTACTCCCTGAATCTGTTATAATAATGTAATTTTAACAATATTTGAAAAACTATACTAGCTCCATATCAACTTTAAGATATAATCCAAACAATGTAAGGTCTCTGTCTATATCTCCAGACTTGTCTTCTAAAATTTGCAAGTAGTACTATCATACTGATTAAAGCATAGTTTAAAAATATAAATAGAAAGCTTAAAAAAAAATCTTTTCTATTTTCAAACATGTGCTTCCCACTGGAGGAAATTTCCCATTTGATCAAAGGCCCAAACTGCCTAAAGGCCCATCCTTCAATACTGAAATTATTATTATTATTGCCCACCAAGCAAGTATGTACTTGATAGATCATCACAGGATTTGTCTGAACAGCAACATCGTGCCTTGGTGAATGGAAATTCAAATGAATCCAAATACTCCCTCACCATCTCCACCCCTAATTTAATCTGAAATGTAAGGTCGATTGGGAATTTTCAGCATTTTATCTGTGCAAAACACACTGTAGACAATGGAAGGGGATATCATTTATTTGTGAGATTTTATATTCTTCTCCCAAGTGTTTCCTCCAAAAGCATTTATTTGCAAGAAATTAACTACAACTTGATTTAATTTGTGAGTTATTTTGAAACCCTTCTCAAGAGTTTCTAAGCCATTGATGCTTTGGGAAGGATTAAATAAAATAAAATTAACTCTCAGGAGTTCTTCATATTTGTTCCCTAGCTAAAAAAGTAGAGATTCATGACTTCTGCTGCCTTTTAATTAAAGCTTGTTTTTTTGTTGAAAGCTAGGGGAGCCCACATGTTTGTTACTATTTGTATTCATACAGTAGATATTAACTTTGAAAGAAAAAGGAAAAACTTTCCTCCTCAAAGAGAAAGATAAGAATGGGGGTGTAAAGCAGGTGCAAGACACAACCAGATGGAAATTATTACCGTTAGCTTGCAATCAGCATCCTAAGAAGAAAAGACTTTAAACATGAAAAGCTACAGTTTTCTTTTCCTGCTACACGCAGCTAATACTGCACTCCTGCACTTAAATACACATCTCAGCAGGTCTCCAGCTATGGGAGGAAAATTCTGATGATCATACAGAAAACAGAATCATTGAAAAGTTCATGCTGAATAGCAAGGCTGAATTTCCGCTTTTCCCGTTAGTAAGCTGCTGCAGAATGTTCTGGTATGTGCAATTAGCTTAAAAATACAAAATCAAACAACAAAACTGAAGGTTCAGAAAGGTTTTGTTAAGATCAGTGCTATAATGGTATATCCTGTACTTTTAACAAACCCTAAATCCGAGCTGAAAAGGGGGTCCTTGGTCATGACTGGAAGTAAACTTTACTGTCAGCAGAAAGCTTAGAAAAAAATATTGCTTATCCATCACCCCTCCCACAATGAAGCATGTAGAAGATGGGAATTTCATTAGAAAAAAGCCAAAATGCAAAGCGTAAAATTGTTTCTTGTGCTCTTCTCCATATAAGATTTTTCAAAGTAATTCTCTTCCACATGTTCCTGGTTTTTTATAGCCTTGGGGAATACGATCTATAAATATGTGGCTTTGTCACCAGCAAATATCACGCCTACACTCGGCTGGTTTAAATGGAGTTATTAGAGGTATGCCCTTGAAAGTTGGAAAAATCACTTTTCTTAGCTTCCCTTACTGTTTCTCTGGTGCTCTTGGTGAGGAATTTGAAGAATATGAGAATTTTATTCATGGTATAATAGAGATTCTTTAGTGATGGTCTACAAAATGTCATATTTCATTGCACATCATCAGATATTCAATAAAAAATATAATATTCACCTAAACACAGGAAACTATTAATTCCTAAAATTGAGAGAATTTTTTGAGTTCCAGAAATGTGCTTATTTGATATTGATAGTTTCCTTATGTGGCTGCTTGATACTGAATTGCCATTTGCTTAATAATCAATTATCATTTAAATACCTCAATTTATAATGTGTTTTTCTACTACTATTAATATTGGTTTAGGTGATTCTACCCAAGATATCAAATAACATAACATAAAGTATGTACCAAATACAAATGTTAGACAAATTTAAAAGCCTTGTGAGAATGTCAAGACTGTTCTCTAATCCTACATAAATAGAAGGTACTTATTTCCTACAACATGTCTGAAAAATTTATTTATATACCATAAAATATTTATATTTGTAAATTATTACCTATACCACTCTCTAATCCTTGTAGAATGCTTTATATTCTTCTTTAGTACTTTAAAGTGATGAGCTACTGAAATTTAACTGTAGTTAAATTAAATAACATATCTGTGCTTGTATATTTAAAGATATAAATTATATTTTTTATTCATATTCATTTGTATATATGTATAGAATTTCAAGTAAATGAAAATATGTGGGGGCAACAGCCTACTGTCCTGCCACAAAACAGGTAAGTGTAGGGAATGCACATGGAATTCATGTACATAAAAATATACATATATAAGGAATACACATGATGTGTTAAGAGTGGAAGTAGATAATTCAAGAGTCCTGCATCCGTCTTGTCAATGTGTCTCCCAGATCTCCTATTGTGAGGAATTTAATTGGCCAACAGCCCCAGCTGCTACACTCTGGACTCTGGCCCATGATGATGCTGGAAGATGTTCTCCCTAAGGTCTGCGTCCAGCCCATGCTTAAGGACAGCGGGCTACTGAGGCATGCCTGTTCCTGACCGAAACTCTAGCTCTGGACCATTTTGCTGAAACTTTAAGAGCTTTAAGACTTTAAGAGCTTTATGACTCTAAGAGCTTCCTTCTCTTTCTTTTGCACAGGGTTTCAACCTGTTTCTCTGATGATGACACCAAGACATCTCCAGCTTTCCACTCCCCCTCCCAGGCATTTTCCCCCCAAATCTCTTGCACTTTAATCCCATCTTCCTTTCTGCTTCTTAGCGACCTAGAGCGACATAGATAGGATGGGAAGAACTCTCGAAGAACCCACTGCTGAGGACATATTTTGACCTCACATACAGGCACTGGTCCAAGCAGGGAAAATGGATTAAGAGGTCACCTTTAATCGGGCATTGTGATAACTAGGAGAGGAACAGAAATCTGTACCTAACAACATCCAGACCTATAGAAATATGTTTATTATTTTATGTAGAATTACAAAACATAAAGAATGTGTAGCCTTTCTGACAGGACAGATCAGAGTATTGTTGGGGTGAGACCTCCAGAGAACTTTCACAAGAGACAGAGAATATTTGAGGAAGGGGAGGCAAGAAGAATCCAGTCATGACAAAGAAGGAGACTTTTTAATGTGCTGAGAGGGAGCACATATTTTTTTACTTGTCTGACAGGAAATGTGTAAGATAGAGTATTTTACATTGATATAGAAAAGTAGATCAGTGTCTTTGAGGGGCCCTAGAATATAATCTAAGGAAAAGAATTGTGGTAAAAACAACCACAGCGTGTCTTTCCATCTGAGGAAACCAGATTTAAGGCAGAAAACAGGGGCTCTAATGCAGTTACATCTGATACAAGCTGTGTAAAATCACCTTGAACACCAGGCTCCTCAGTGAAAAATACAATGGCTGTGAGGATTAAAAGAGATCATATTCAGAAAAAAATCCTAAATCCTTGGCTTCTTTTAGGGCTCAGATGTATCCACAGATTTTTACTCTTTGCTAAACTGTATCACTACAAAGATGAAAGCAGATCCATCTGGTAACGAGAGAGAACTCAAGTTGTGTTTTGGTGTATGTATGCTAGAATGTAGTCTCTGTAGAGGAAAGGATTTGTGTCAGTCTTGTTTACTGATATAGATCAAGGACCTAGGGTCATACCTGCCACACAGATTATGCTCAAGAAATATGCGATGAATTAATAGAAAACACAGCACTGTCCCTTAAGCAAAAGAGTTCGGTGGCTAAATCCCTCCTACCTATCAATATTTGGTACAGGGGTGAAGAAAGTGGCATCATCAGATTTGAAATATTAGAGAGGGAATTCTAGTTGTAATGGCAACTCAATAAATGTTAGGAGCCTAATGATCATATTTACAGGCATATGGGAGTTTTCAACACAAAAACTGGGGTTAGACATGGGATTAACAAGAGGAAGATTGTTTGGACTATATTATCTGTGTTCTATTAAGGTAGGGATCATGAATTATGTGTTTGCAAATATAGAAATAAAGGTTTCCACACACATACAATAAACACACAAGAACTCCCCCAACACTTACACGCACAGCTGCATACACAGAAGAGTGCCAAACATTTTTTTTTTTTTAATTAGCTTGCTATGAAGAGGGAAACTTGTGGTTCAGGAAAAACTCAGGAATAAATGTAGCTTAGAATTCCTTTTGCATCTCAGTGGGTTAAGAACCCACTGTGTCCGTGAAGATGTGGGTTCCCTAGCCTGGGAAAATCCACAGGCCACAGGTGTGGCCCTAAAAGGAAAAAAAAAAATAAGAATAAATGTAGCTAAAAATGAAGTACTAGCTCAATTATACAACCCTGGATGTGTGTGCATATCTATGCAGCTGTCTCTTAAAACTGTGTCTGCACACTTTTTTGGATTTGTCTAGGTGATTTTCTATTTTCTACATTATATTTTATTTAAAGTGAAATTTTCATATACTACAATATATTCTTGTTATATACAGAATATATGTTTGAGTGGGTTCTGGTTATTTTTTTCCACAATCTGATGATGACATCCTCATATTTCATTTGGAAGAACAAACACAAAGATAGGTTATCAAATTGTGCATCTGTCTCATTCTGCAGTTACTTACAGAGCATTTTCATTTAAAGTTTCGAATATGGTTCTTTCTTTAGGTAGCAAAGATTGAGGCACAAACACACGTCATGATTGGAATTTTTTAAATCTACCAGATAAAAGTTTCTTTTCTGCTGTTGGGGCAGGGATTTCTCACTGAGGATTGCACTGAATTCCCTTTTCAAGGATCACTGCAGGTAATCACCTTCATTTCTCTGGTTCCTAAGGATTCTGCTCTCAGCTGTGACACCATAACCCCTTCTTAGTCACTCCCTCCCTACACTTGCACAATGACTGTGACCCAGGTCAGATCTGACATTGTCACTGGGTCCTAAAATTAATGTATGGATAGTCAATCTTCATAGGGAGAAGAAATAGTCCTTGTCTTCTGGGGATGATCCCAGTCTCCAACAGGCTGCTTCAAGCTCAGTTATCAACTCACTCCATTCTCCCCAGTAGGCATTCCTAGAAAGACATTTTAGCATCACTTCTGCTTACCCCTTTCAAAATCTTTTCATCTCTCTGAGCCTTTATTTCCTTCATCTGTAATAATAATTTACCCATTCATCTCACAAAGATACTGTGAAAATAAAAGATGATAGGAAGGAAAGTTCTTTGAAGATAGTATACAAAATACAGTGCTATTATTTTTAAGAAAACTTGGCTAAAATATCTCTGAACTACAAAGGAATTTTGTCAGAAAAAAAAAGATATACATTGGAAGTTTAAAATAGGATTTCTCTGTGATATGTAAAATACCATGTATTAAACCACCTAAACTTGGCCTACCACTGAGCTTATTATTACAAGGCTGCAGTGTTCTGAACATGTCTCCTTGATATAAATCAATCCATTGACCATCATAAATGAACAAATCATACCTTTTGCAATATCTAAAGGGGAAATTCACTGTCTATATGTTTCTGTATTTCTGACACGAGTCAAAATGCTCTACTCAGCTTATCACTCTTAGTAAATTTAAGGACAAAATGCCGGCTTGTAAGGAGTGATATATCAGAGATAGTGTTACCATAGTTTCTTAGCAATTGCTGTTGGGTTACTCTACTGACTTAAAGTTAAGAAAATTATGAAATCTTAGATAATAAATGCTAACTCTGTTTTAAAAGATTTACTGAACACAGTATTTTCCCCCTGGACCACCATGCTCAATGCAAATGTGGTAGACACATTTCGGGATGCTTGTCCAACTTATGGCCTTTAACTCTTCTTTCAGAATTGATCCTCTGTAAAAGAAGAGGTCTAGCAGTCATGTTTAAAAACAATCATCTGGGAGTTCCTGTCGTGGCGCAGTGGTTAACGAATCCGACTAGGAACCATAAGGTTGCGGGTTCGATCCCTGCCCTTGCTCAGTGGGTTAACGATCCGGCGTTGCCGTGAGCTGTGCTGTAGGTTGCAGGTGTGGCTCGGATCCTGCATTGCTCTGGCTGTGGCGCAAGCCAGTGGCTACAGCTCTGATTAGACCCCTAGCCTGGGAACCTCCACATGCCGCGGGTTCAGCCCTAAAATGACAAAAGGCAAAAGAAATAAAAAAAATAAAAAAAAATAAAAACAACCATCTGGTCATAGTTGATTAGACCAAGAGTGGACTCTTGAGAAATGTTAAAACAATAAGATCCTCCATCCTAAAATCTGAACATCTTCATTTGGAATTCAGAAACTGCCCTTGTCATGTGTCTTGAAGTGTATGTGATTTGAAAGTGGAACAGTTATTATTCAGTTTTGCTCCATTATATTCATAAAGAAGGATAAAAGGTTGGTTGAAACACAAATACACGCGCGCGCGCGCGCACACACACACACACACACACACACACAGTGAAAGCCTGAACCAGAGCCACAGTGAAAAAGACAGGAAAGACAGAGACAGACAGAGAGAAAAGCATAGAACCATGCATCAAACAGAAATAAGAAAAAAAGAGCCTGGATTTTCTGATAGATTGAAAAAAGTGGCTCCCTAAAATGTATCCACATCTTTATCAGTTAAAATTGTGAATGGTATTTCATATTTTAAAAATCAGGGGGTAATCATTTGTAGGTGTGATTAACTTAAGGATATTGAGATGAAAGAGTTCTCCTGGATAATACAGATGGGTCCTAAATGCAATCATACGTATTTTTATAAAATGGAGAGATGTGGAGATTGGACATAGAGACTTGAAGAACTTGGCCTTGAAGGCTGGACTGATGCAGCTAAAAGCCAAGGAATGCCAGCAGCCACCAGAGACAGAAAGAAATAAGGAACACAATCTGTCCTGGACAGAGGAAGCCTGGCCTGCCAACACCTCAGTTTCAAACCAACAGTAAAAAGTCAGACTTCTGACCTCCAGACTTCTCTACGAGAGAACGAATTTCTGTTATTTTAAGCCACCCAGTGTATGGTAATTTGTTACAGTTGCCAGAGTAAACTAATACATCCATTGCCATTACTCCTTCCATTTTTTTTCTGGAGTCTCCTTATTTTCTGTCCTTGGATTCCATGATCCAAGAAAACATACACTAATTTCACATATTAAACTTTCTATCTCAAGCTGTGTTCATGCCTAACAATTGACACCCATGAGCAATATACTACATGAAAACAAGTCAAGTAAATTAATAGGGAAGTTAAACATATATACCAGAAGTATCAGTTGAGGTTTAATATAGGCTTGGACATGGAAGTTGCTTTGGTTAAAGAAATGTGAGTGTATGAGCATAATCTTGAAGAGACAACATGTTATTGGAATCTTTCTATTTCCAACTTCCATAATACCAATAAAGACAGCCAAAGCTTGCGGCATAGGCCAGTGGCTACAGCTCTAATTAGATCCCTAGCCTGGGAACCTCCACATGCCGTGGGTGTGGCCCTAAAGTGACAAAAGGCAAAAAAAAAAAAAAAAAAGATAGCCAAAGGTATAAAGATAGAAAGATAATTATAATATTTATAATACATCACAGAATACATGACATTTTGAAGAATTATACAGGACCATAAAATTGTGTACTAAACAAAGAATATAATTTTTTGGATGAATCACTAAAAACTCAGAGAGGAATGACATTTTAGAAGGATCTTGAAAAATGGCAAGAATATAGAGAGCTAGTCTTGGTGGTAAAAGTATTAAGAAAGGGATTTAATGAAAACGACACTCCTAATATTGGGTATGTTTGGAAGATGCAAGGGATACATTTTGGGAGAATCAAAGGCATCTATATGAAAATATTTGGATATAAACTCTGTTTCAGAGTTATTCAAAGAAATAGAATCAGTATTGTGTGTGTGTGTGTGTGTGTGTGTGTGTGTGTGTGTGTGTAAAAGATGAGAGAAGAAAGAGAATTTATTTTAAAGAATTGGCTCATGTGATTGTGGGGCTGGCATGTCTGAGATCTATAGGGCTGGCTGACAAGATACAGACCCAGAGGAATGTTAACACTGCAGCTCTGATTTCACTCAAAATCTACTGATTTAAATGTGAATTTCATCTAAAATACAGCTTCATGGTGGCAACAAGACCAAATGTCTGCCCATTGTGACCTAGCCAAGCTGACCAATGAAATTAACCCTCACAGGTAGGTTGTGGTGGACTTCCACTGAATATAATAATTGAAAGCTATTGAATATTTTTGAGTGGGCAGACCCATCAGAGATGCAGGAAGAATCATCAATTGATGAATGTCAAGAAATTTGCAGTGAAGAGCCTCAGTTATCTTCTTTTAAGTCTATTCCTTCCTTCTTAACCAGTCTTATTCAGTGTAATTATTCAGTGTAAATTATGTTTTATACCTTTCCAGAGCAAATTCTTACACCTATATTCACAATATTCCCTTATTAGTAATATTATTCAATATAATACAATATTCTTATTATTTTAGCAGAGTGATTGTTTTTAAGGTTTTAGGTTATTCCACAATTTATATAAGTCAACTTTCAAATATCACTATGTATCTCCAAGTGTCATACAGTTAACTTATTCCAGAGTATTTCTAATTCCTCCTTCCATCTCTTATGATATTGCTGCCAGTCATTTCACTCATCCATGTGCTATAATCACTCAGTTACTACAATTGATTTAATCCAATCATTATCTTTTATTAAATAATGAAAAAATTTCTTCTTACCTCCATTTATTCCTTCTCTAAAAATCTTCCACTTTTATATGAATCTAATTTTCTTAGGTTTATAGCTTTCCTTCTGCCTGGAGAACTTTTTTTTATTTGACTGCTCCAAATAAAAAATGTTGACGTTCCCAGGCCAGGGATCAAACCTGTGCCACAGGAGCAACCTGATCCACTGCGGTGATAATGCCAGATTTTGACCTGTTGTACCACAAGAGAACACTTTTATTTTTGAAGAAATTTTAAGATTTCTTACACAGTTGGTTTTCTGGCAATGAATTTCTTCAGTTTGTACTTGCCTGAGAGTCTTTATTTCTCACTTTTGAAGGATAATTTCATTAGCTAGAATTGTAAGATCTTGGACTTTGTTTTCTTTTTTTCCTTTAAACACTTTTATTTTTTTTTAATTTTTTTTTTTAGGGCCACACCCACGGCATGTGGAGGTTCCCAGGCTAGAGGTCTAATCAGAGCTGTAGCCACTGGCCTATGCCACAGCCACAGCAACGCAGGATCCGAGCTGCGTTTGCAACCTATACCACAGCTCACGGGAATGCCGGATCGTTAACCCACTGAGCAAGGGCAGGGATCGAACCCACAACTTCATGGTTCCTAGTCGGATTCGTTAACCACTGCTCCACGACGGGAACTCCCTCTTCTAACACTTTTAATATGGCACTCCTCTTCCATCTGCCATTAATTTTAGAAAGTTTTAGGCAATTATTGCTTCAAAAAAATTTTTTTCTCTTATTTCTCCATCTGCACTGCCGATTACACCTGTGTTGCACCTTCTTATCCTGTCTCACATTGCTTGGACTTCCTCTCCTTTTTTTCCCATTCTTTTTTCTCTTTACATTTCACTCTGAAAAGTTTCTACTGATATATCTTCAAGCTCCTTCATTATTTTCTTGGTCATGTCCAGTCAACTGGTCAGGTGGTGTTTATTTGTTGTAGTGTTTTTAATTTCCAGCATTTTCTTCTAATTCATTCTTAGAATGTCCATCTTTCTGCTTATAGTATTTCATGTGCTATTACATCTTTTCTACGTTTTCAATTAGATTTTAACATGCTATAAATCATTATTTTAAAATAATGATTCTAAAATCAGTTGTCTATTTGAATCTGTTTCTGTCAACTGCATTCAGACCATGCTTTTGACTTATGTCATGCCTTGTAATGTTTTTGTGGATGTGCTTGCTTTTTAACTATAGATGCAGGAAGTTTCAAGTTTCTCTACAGTCCTTTATTTTGTCTCCTAATTTGGGGATTTTCTAAGCATCTCTCATTAGAGATTCTGTGTCTTGCATGTCTTTCAGTAATAATTTATGGTTATTATTACAGAGCCACATGGTATGGTGATTCAGTTTGGGGAAGAGAGAATATTCAATAATCCAATCCAATTAAATCCCAGTTGTTTACTTGGCCTATGTCTCCAGGCTGTGTCCTTCACAATGGTTACTTCAGTGGTTTAACTTTTTCTCCTGTTATCTCCAACTCACTTCACTGCCCACAGCATTTTCCATCTATTGCTTTATAATCAAGGTTCTCATTGACTATGTTTATTTTTCCACCTTGGAAAGGACAGAATGATAGGATTGGACTGATGTGAGAGAAGAATCCCTTACCTCTACCTTGCTAAGTTTTAGTAAAATATTTTACCTTAGAGCACACGCCTTTTATTTTCTTTTTCCTTTATACGGCTGCACCAGCAACATATGGAAGTTCCTGGGTCAGCAGCTGAATAGGAGCTGCAGGTATGACCTGTGCCACAGCCACAGCCACATAGAATCCTTAATCCATTGAGTGAGAACAGGGATCAAACGCACATCCCCACAGAGACCTGTTGTGCCACAACGGGAATTCTATGCCCTTGTTCTCTTGAAAGCTCAGAGTGTATTTGACAATGATTACTCTTCCTCTATGTCATCAGACCCACTAGAATTTTGTTCTCTCATTTTCACTGTAAAAACTTGTTGGAGATTGTTGAAGTAGGTCAGGAAAGTGTAGGTTTTGCTAAATCTGCAGCCCCAAGTCGTTTCCCAATCTCCAACTCACTTCACTACCCACAGCATTTTCCATCTATTTCTTTATAATCAAGATCCTCACTGACTATGTTTATTTTCCCCCCTTGGAAGGGTCAGAATGGTTGGATGTGGCTGATGTGAGAGAAAAATCCCTTACCTCTACACTGTTAAAGTTATGGTAAAATATTTTACCTTAAAGAGTATGCCTTTTTTTTTTTTCATGTTTACAGCTGTACCAGCAATTAAAACACAGCTCACCCTTTAGTAACATGGGTCTGAATTGTGTGGCCCACTTACACATGGATATATTTTACTGCACAATCCACAGTTGGGTGAGTCTGTAGATATAGAACCATAGATGTGGAGGGTCAACTCTAAATTACACCTGGAGATTCTGCTGAGCTGAGGGTGAGCATCCCCTAACCCCCATGCTCTTCAAAGACCAGCTGTATGTTACCAGTGAAGTATTTCAACTATTTAATAGTTCTAGCAGCTTCTCTTTCAAATAAGTAGATCTCAGCTTTGTCTCTGGGTATACCTGGCTCCCCAGATATCAGGGTCATAGTACAGCTGAAACTGGAAGGTCCGTTTTGAAATATATTAAATTATATTTGGTACCTTCAGCCTCACTCTACATTTCTCCCTGCATTATAACATACATTTCCATCAGACTTTTAGATAATTTGGGGTATTTCCTGTTCAGGCTTTGCTTTCTTTCTTTCATTGACAACCACCTGCCACTCACTCATTTTCCACCTACAGATGGTCCCTGATTTATGATGGTTTGATTTAAAATTTTTTGACTTCACAGTGGTGTGAAAGTGATTTGCATTAGGAGAAACCATACTTTGAGGTTTTTTTTTTTTTTTTGTTCTGATGGCTTTTTGGAGCAATTTATTTTTTATTTTTAAATAACAATGAATTTTATTTCAATTTTAGGTATACAAAGATCATCACAAGTCCATATGATAGATTTTGTGTCCCAAACCCACAGTGCGTCCCCCCCCACCCCCCAGATTGTCCCACTTGAAAACCAAGGTTTTCCAAAATCTGTGAGTCATTATCTGTTCTTCAAAGAAGTTCATTGTGTCTCTTTAGCTTCCACATGTAAGCAGTAGCATTGGGTGTTGCTGTCTAATTGTCTGACTGGTTTCACTTCGCATGATAATTTCTAGGTCTATCCATGTTGCTGCAAATGCTGTTATTTTGTTCCTTTTAATGGCTGAGTAATACTCCATTGTTTGTATGTACCATATCTTCCCTATCCACTCCTCTGTCGATGGGCATTTAGGTTGTTTCCATGACCTGGCTTCTTCCCTCTCTAGCTGCTTTAAATGTAAAGTTAGGTTGTTTATGGGAGCTTTTTCTTCTTTCCTGAGGTAGGCTTGTATTGCTATATACTTTCCTCTTAGAACTGCTTTTGCTGCATCCCAGAGGTTTTGGAGTGTCATATCTTTGTTGTCATTTGCTCTTTGATTTCTTCAGTGATCCATTGGTTGTCTAGTAGTGTGTTGTTTAGTCTCCACGTGTTTGTATTTTTTGCCATTTTTTTCTTGTTGTTGATTTCCAGTTGCATACCATGGTAGTCAGAGAAGATGCCTGAAATGATTTCAATTTTCTTAAAGTTACAGAGGCTTGATTTGTAGCCCAGGATGTTATCAATCTTAGAGAATGTTCCATGCACACTTGAGAAGAATGTGTATTCTGTTGCTTTTGGATGGAATGTCCTGTAAATATCTGTAAGTATATGCCTTTCCTGGTGAGCCTTGTCATTTGTGGTGTTTTTGTTTCTGGTTGTAGCCTTTGCTTTTCCGACTAGAGAAGTTCCTTTAAGATTTGTTGTAAAGCTGGTTTAGTGTTGCAGAAATCTCTTAGCTTTTGCTTATCTGTAAAGGTTTTGATCTCTCCTTCAAATCTGAATGAGAGCCTTGCAGGGTAAAGCAATCTTGGTTGGAAGTTTTTCCCTTTCATCACATTAAGTATATCATGCCACTCCCTTCTGGCCTGCAGAG
>PVHT020000008.1:2068296-2123184 GCA_004024745.2 Catagonus wagneri
TTCTGCTGATAACCTTATTGGGGTTCCCTTGTATGTCATTTGTTTCTTTTCCCTAGCTGCTTTCAAAATTTTCTCTTTGCCTTCAATTTTGGTCATTTTGATTAATATGTGTTTCGGGGTGTTCCTCCTTGGGTTTATTTTATATGGTACTCGTTGCACTTCCTGAATTTGATTGAGTGGTTCCTTTCCCATATTAGGGTAGTTTTCGGCTATTATCTTTTCAAATATTTTTTCTGTCCCCTTCTCTCTCTCTTCTCCCTCTGGCACCCCTATAACACAGATGTTGGTGCGTTTAACATTATCCCAGAATTCTCTGAGACTCTGCTCATTTCCTTTCAATCTTTTATCTCTTTTCTCTTCTGCATTAGTGATATCCACTAATCTGTCCTCCACCTCCCTGATTCGTTCTTCTGCCTCCTGTATTCTACTATTGGCTGCTTCTAATGAATTTTTTATTTTGGTTATTGTATTTTGCATCTCTTCTCATTTGATTTTTACAGCTTGTATTACTTTGCTCAGTGTTTCCTGTAAATTATCAATCTTTGCCTCCAGTTTATTTCCAATGCCTTATATCATCTTCAGCATCAACAGTCTAAAGTCACTTTCTGGGAGGCTGGTAATCTCCTCATCACTGAGCAGTTTTTCTGGGCTTTTCTCTTTCTCGCTTATCTGAGTTAGAGTTTTCTGTCTTTTCATTTTTATAGGCGTTTGGTGTGCTGACCTTTATGCCAACAATAGAGTTGTAGCCTCTCTTAGTTCTGGCGTTTGCCTCCCCTGTGACTAAAGGAGGTATGGGCGGGGCTTGCTGTAGGCTTCCTGATGGGAGGGGCTGATGCCTGCCCACTGGTAGGTGAGGTTGGTTCTTATCCCTCTGATGGGTGGGGCTTTGTCTCTGGATAAGATTAGAGTTTGGCTGTGTGCCTGAGGGGTCTTTAGGCAGCCTGTTTCCTGATGAGTAGGGCTGAGATCCCACCTGGATTATTATTTGGCCTGGGGTTTCTCAGTGCTGATGGGAGGGAGCATATTTTCCCAGAAATGGCCCCCTCTAGAGAAATACAGGCTGATGAATGTTCCCAAGAGCTTAGCCTCCAATGCCCTTCCCCCACCACAAGCCACAGTCACCCCTGTTTTCCCAGGAGATCCTCCAAGTATTGCAGTCAGGTTCCACCCGGATTCCTATGGAGACTGCTTTGCCCTGGGACTCAGTGCATGTGAAAGTCTGTGTGTGCCTTTCAAGAATGGGGTCGCTGTTTCCCCCAGTCCTGTGGAGCTCCTGCACACAAGCCCCGCTGGCCTTTAATGCAGATGCTCCGGGGGCTCTTTCTCCCTGTACCCGATCCCCAGGCATGGGGATTTGACGTGAGGCTCGGAACTCTCAGTCCTGTAGCTGAGTCTCTGTGATGCAGTTACTTTCCAGTCTGTGGGGCTTCCCACCCAGGAAGTATGGGGTTTTTTCTATTGCGTAATCGCCCCTCCTACCTCTTGATTTCGTCTCCTTTTTGTCTTCTGGAGCAGAATATCTTTTTTGGAAGTTTACAGTCCATTTGGTTGAAGGCTGTTTGGCATTTGGTTGTAGTTTTGTTGTTTTTTGGGAGAGAAGTTGAGCTCCAGTCCTATTCTGCCATTTTAATCCAATCTCTCCCATACTTTGAGTTTTGACTGTTGATTTTTCCTGGCTAGGCATACCTGGTACCATATTCTCTGGCACTGCTGGGCAGTGGCAGTGAGCCCCAGCTCCCAGTCAGCCATAGGATCCTGAGGGTAAACAACTGACTCACAACTGTCTGTCACATACAACCATTTTGTTCTTTACTTTCAGTATATTATTTCAATCAATTATTCAATACATGAGATAGTCACTTTGTGTTAGATTTTTGCCAGTGGTAGACTTTACAAAGTAAGTGTTCTGAATGTGTTTAAGGAATGCAAAGCTAGGCTATGATGTTCAGTAGGTTAGGTGCATTAAACACTTTCTTGGTTTATGATATTTTCAAGTTACAATGGGTTTATTGCTACATAACTCCATCATATGTTGAGGGAGATCTGTATGTGAATGCCACAGTCATTTACACTTGACTTTTCTAGTGTTTGGAATGTGTTTATGGGCTAGTGAATTTCCATTCATTTTCCATTTCCAGCTCCATCATGCAATTTACACTGAATTCTGAAGAAGTAATTTTGAATCCTATATTTGCAAAGTATGCATGTTTCTATTTTAGCACTCATGATTGGTATTACACCTATTTTTATGCATCTGTCACTCAACTGGAAATTGTTTCATGAATACATGACATTTGATCTGGTATCTAATAGACATCTTGATATAAAAGCCCATGAAATATGATTATATTGACTTGATGATGCTATTAGGAGAGAGTGAGGTAGTGATACCAGAAGAAGAAAGAGAAATAGGGAGAATATTAAAATATCCTAAATAAGGAGAACATAAACTAGCATTTCTTTTTTTTTATGGATGTAGGAATGAGGTTGATATTTGAAATACTACATGAAGAAGAAACTATTCTTTTGTGTGTGTGTGTGTGTGCCATGCCCACAACCTGCAGAAGTTCCTTTTGAATTATAGGATCCTAAAGTTCAGGATATATATTGAGGTTTAGAAGGCAGTTGCATCAAAGAGTTTACCATGTACAAATTACATGAAGATGACATGGTGGAAAAGGATATCATAAAAATAAAACAGAGGCATCTAAAAAATCTGTACAATGAATGTAAGGGGTATGACTTAAAAACAAGATAATGCTACATTATTAAAGTCAACAAAGGGGAATATTATAAGAAAGGATATTAGGAATAAAAATATTGATTTCAGCAAAAATTTAAAAGTAAAATTTTCCTTTTTTTTTTTTTTTTTTGCCTTGTTGCCACTTTAGGGCCACACCCACGGCATGTGGAGGTTCCCAGGCTAAGGGTCTAATCGGAGCTGTAGCTGCCGGCCTACACCACAGCCACAGCAACGTGGGATCCCTAACCCACTGAGCAAGGCCAGGGATTGAACCTGCAACCTCATGGTTCCTAGTCGGATTTGTTAACCACTGCGCCACGATTGGAACTCCTAAAAGTTAAATTTTCAAATGTTATATAGGCAATAGGAATTTTATACAGAAGACTCACATCACCATAGACCTGTAGAATTTGTATGTATACATAGTGAAAAAAATAATTCTCCTTTAGGGTGACTTTCCACTCATGTAGAGAAGGAGAAAGCAAATAATTTTCAGAATAAGCAGGAAAAAATTCTAAAAATTGACAGAAAACCACCAGAAGCCAAGTGAGAGGCATGAAACAGATTCTTTTTCATAGTTATCAGAAGTAATCAGTTTTACTGATTCTTTGATCTTGAACTTCTAGCCCATAGAACTGTTAGACATTTGTGTTGCTTAAGCCACCCAATTTGTCATGATTTGTTAAGACAACCATAACAAACGAATACAGATTTTGATACCAAAAGTGAGTTGCAGCTGTAAAAAATACTTAAAAATGTGGAAGTAGCTTTGGAATTGGATATTAAGCAAATGTTGGAAGAACTTTGAGGTATGTGATTTGAAATGTCTAGATGGTCTTGAACAGAGTGTTGGTAGAAATTGAATGTTAATGATGTTTTTGTGAGAGCTCCAAAGGAAAACAGGAGAGCTATTCAGAAAACTTCTATCATCTTAGAAAACACATGTGCCATCATAAATAGGAATACGAATGTTAAAAACTATTATGGTAGATCTCAGAGAGAAATGAGAAACATGCTACTAGAAATTGGGGGAGATATATTCTTAATATAAAGAGACAGAGAATTTATTTTAATTGTATTTTGCTGGATGGAAAGTAGACTGCCAAAGATAACTTGGACATTTAGCTTAGGAGATTTTCTAAGTAAAGTGTTGAAGGCATGGTGTGGCTTTTCCTTTCTGCTAATAGTGAAATGTAAGAGCAGAGAAATAAATTGAAGAAGGAACTCCTCCTCAGCAGAAAGAAAGTATCTTTTGACTTGAAAGATTTCATTTTATTTGGATAGTGTGCTTTTCAAAGAGTCAAGGATGTAGCAAGAAAACCATCTGCTAAATAGGTTAGGTGTATGACACATTATCCAATCAACGGAATGATCTCTGGAGGATCCTCTGGTAACCTGTCTTGGATCTCTGTGAATTGCATGAGAGGCTAACAAGGTGTTTGAGAATTTTGTAAGAGCACAAACACGGCCAGCCTGAACTGACAGAGACAGAGATGAGATGAAATGAAGAAAGAATGACTTTGAGGAAAGAGCCATTAAAGGAAAATATTCTGTGAAGGGGCAGCCATGGATCTGGTAGGCAAAGACCACTTCCTTGGGGTTCCAGAAGACAGACTGCCATTTGGGGTTTAGGGATTAAGGCCATCAGCAAGGGGGAAGGTGGGTGTGGATGGAGCAGGACTCATATCCTATAGGGCTGAGCTGCTTTCCAGTTGGCCCAGAAAGCAGAGCATCATTAAACCAAGGAGGATTAGTCTCAAGCTCTAAATCTAATGGAATTTGCCCTGCCAGGTTTTGAACTTACTTAAGACCTATAATCCTTTTTTTCCCCTCTTCTTCCTTTTTTTTTTTTTTTTGATTTCTCTCTTTTGGAATGAGAACATATATCCTATGCCTGTACCAGCACTGTATTTTGGAAACAGATAACTTGTAATCTGGTTTCACAGGTTCACAGATGGAGAGAAAATTTGGTCTAGGATGAATCATACCCCCAAGTTTCACCCATATCTGATTTAGATGATACTTAGAAGAGATTTTAAACTTAAAGTTGATGCTAGAATGAGCTGAGATCCCTGGGGGTGTTGGGATCTCACAAATGTAGTTCACAGCTATAAAGGACAGAAATACTGAGAAGCCAGAAGACAGATTGTTATGGGTTGAATTGTGCCCCCCCCCCATGCATATGTTAAAGTCCTAACGTGAGAATATGACTTTATTTAAATATAGGTTCTTTATAGAGGTAATCTAGGTAAAACAAGGTCATTAGGGTGAATTATCATCCAATGTGATTAGTATTATTATAAAAGGTGGAGATTTAGACACAGACAGGCACAAATGGATAACACCAGGTGAACATACAGAGATCAAGGCGATAGTCTCCAAGACAAGGAACACCAAAGGTTGCTTGCAAACCACCAGAAGCTGTAGGAAAGGCATTAAACATATCTTTCCATGGCTCTTGGAAGGAACCAGGAGGATCAACACCTCACTCTTGGACTCCTACCCTATAAGAACCTTGAGCCAATGTATTTCTTTTGTTTTAACCACCCAGTTTATCAACACTTTGTTACAATCAAATTAATGTCACATGGAAAGATAAAACAAGAACAGTCTTATCTTTAAGATCTAAAAAAAATACTGAAATGTATACACCTTCATTTACTAGTTGAATTTCATTATTCTTAGTTTATTTTGACATATCTTAGATGATACTAAATTCATGAAGTATTCTAATGAAATTTTATTAGCATGTCTTTTTAATAAAAGGTGTTTTTAATGTGTGAAAATATGAGTGCTTCAGAAAGATCATTAGCATTATTTTCTTAAATATTTTGTGTACATTCATTTGACAAATATCCTCATCTGTTAATAATATTGCTAAAGTAAATTATTAACATTATTGTATTAAATATTTTGGATACATTCACCTGATAAATGTCCTGTCAAATGTTAATAACATAGCTAAAGTTACTCTAAATTTTAATCTTTGTGGAAATGTTATAATTTGATATATTTATAATCTTATATATATGAAGAGGAGTATTATACCTCAGGAGCACTGATGTTAAAGATCTTTTGTTTTGTATTTAATTTTCAAATTTTGTTTATTTTATTACCAGTACCAAAGATAGTTTTGAGCTTCTATCAAAACTGCCCCTTCCCCATTTGACCATTATAACTAAGTTTCTTCCCACCTTTACTGAAATATAATTTACATAATCATTTTAAGTTTAAGGTGTACAATGTGTTGATTTGATACATTTATGTACTGCAAAATTATTACCACCACTGTATTATATCCCATCAGTTTACACAATCACCATTTCTTTTTTCTCAAGAAAACATAACTGACTTTATACTATCCACAATAGGCTTCATCGAGGTGAAGGTGTATCTCTTATCTATTGGATCTGATTGCAATTTCATTTCATTTTAGTAGTCCAATTTCTTTTGCAATAAATGTAAGAATTTGCTTACATTCTAAATCTGTGATATTTTCAATATTAAAACATAATCAAAGCAGAGGTACTTTAATCCCTAAAACAACCATCTGGTTTTATTTTAATGGGAATAAAGGAGCCCCTTTCCAGTCCCTACCCTTGAATTTCATACAGTTATCTGAATATTGCTTTAGTTTTATTTTATTCGTTATTGCTGTCCAGATTCACAGTCACAGTTAATGAGCCTAAAGTATTGATTTTCTGCATTATTACAGAATGGTTCTTATTGCCCATTCTGTATAACTTTATATACTTAACACTTTAGCTAGTTCTTACCTATCAAGCCCATAAGAAAACTGAATTCTGCAACCTTAGACTCTGTTTCTAAAAGAAGACAAAACAAAATTTTACTAAGAAAATTGCAGTAAAATAATAGACTTTAAAATTCTCATTTACTTTCTATACTTAATTTTATGGAGAAAAAAAGAAAATTGCAGGAAAATAAACCACTGTAAGATATGTTTATCTTAGACATCACGCAAAACTTGCCAGATAGAGATCCAACAGAATTGTTTAAGGTCCTTAATTTACTTTTAACCACTGATAGCAACATGATCAAATGATGACTGATCACCATCTCTGCTTTCAAGTTATCTGTTTTTATATTAGTCTGTTTCCTCTTGGAGTTTTTTCCTGGTCTATTTCTCTGAACCCTCCCCCTCAAGGGCATCAGTGACATCTCTCTAGCCACATCCCATGGCCCCTTCCCTATTCTCATTTTGGCCACTCTACTCTTCTAGTATTATATCCTAGAGTCTGGCCACTTAGACCCAATCTCACTGTGCTGTCTTTCCATCTTACTGATCTAGGCTCAGTCCTCCATCAGCTCTCCTTCTAGGTTATCTCTAGGTCCATTGCTTTCAACAGTATCTACAAAGTGATAACTCTGAACTTTGTCTCCAGTTCTAACTCCTGTTTTCATTCCAGATCTCTGTATGTGACCTGCTTACTTATCATTTCCATTTGGGTCTCTAAGTGGCCACAACCTGTGCACATCAAAAATCTCAATCTCCTCTTCTCTATCTAAAGTATTTCTGTGTTTTGTGAATCTTAGTTAATAGCATCAGTATTCCCTGTGTTCCTCAGAACTTAAACATAAGATGAATCCTTGATTGCCTTCTTTCACTCATGTATATTCTATTAACAATATGCATATAAATCCAATAACCTATGTATCAATGAAGGTTCTCTAGGAAAAGAGAACTCTAGGAGGACCAATAAAACCAAATAAGTATATAAATGTAAATTAGGGAGCAAGGGAGAGAGAGAGACAGAGACAAAAAGAAAAGTAATTGGCTCCTGCAATTGTGAGAGTTTAAGTTTGTTATCAATAGGGTGGACCAACAGCCTGGAAATTCTAGAACGGGTTGATACTAGCATTTTGAGCCTTAAGGCACTCTGGAAGCAGAATGCCTTCTTTTTCTTTCAGTCTTTTCTCTTAAGACGTTCGAGTGATTGGATAAGGTCTACTCACATTCTGGAGAGTAATCTGCATTATTCAACTGCTAATTTAGATGTCAATCACATCTAAAAAATACCCTCACAATACTTTCTAGACTGGTGTTGGACTGAACAACTGGACACTATAGATTTGCTAAGTTGACGCACAATATTAATCATCACAACCTATGATTCACTAACTCTTCTGATATCATTCTAGTGCAAAGGATGACCACCTTTCGTTTGGACCATTCAATAATCGAACTGATCTCCATGTGTTCACTTTTGCTCAACCCTGTCCATGGAGCCATTCTTCAGATATCACCTGGTGTGAACTTTCAAGTTTAGAAATTACTACAATTATGTCATTATCACACTTAATTTTTCCCCATCATGTTCTATATGCTTCCATCTGACCATATCCTCCCTCACTCACAGTTTTCTTCTGGTGTTTTCTCATTCAGGCCAAAATTATTCTCATTTCAGGGCATTTAATCAGCTCATTTCTCCTCCTTAAATAGTCCTCCCCAAGATCTTTATATGGCTGGCTCCTTTTCTTCACTGCTATCCTGCTTGGATTTTGACAAATGAAGAGCTTATCCTGACTTTCTCCTTAAAACAGTAGCCCCTTGCTCTCAGTTCAGTTACCCTTCATTTACTTATCTACTTGGACTTTATTATATTGTGCTTTATTAGTTTTTTTTTTTCTTTTGCCACACCTGTGACACGTAGAAGTTCCCAGACCAGGGATTGAACACTTGCCACATTGTATCGCCATAACCTTAACCTACTGAGCCACAACGGGATTTCTTCTAGGTAGTTAACCACTAATGTATTCTTTGTACATAACTAGAAGACAATTCCATGAAATTAAGTCTTCTTCAAATACAATTCTTTTTTTCTCTCTAGAACTTTAAAAATGTTTAGAATATCATAAGTACTTAATAAAAAATTTGCTAAACAAATGGATAGATTATGCCTTAACAAATATGTATATTCTTATGACAGGCAAATAAAAATGGTTTTATTTACCACAATTTACTTACTAAGGCTAAAACTTAAATGCTGTGTATAAAAGTTTTAGTAAGCGGCAGAAATAGAAAGCTAAGTCACTGAAACTTCAGTTAATTAAATATGTATTAAATAATAATATCATATTTACTAATTTATTTCAAACAAGTTAAAATGCTCCTTGTGAAAGTAGCATACTCAAGAGCAATTATTTTTCATAATTTTGAAATAGACTAATTTCTATTACTTGGACATTATATACTACTACTTATGAATCCATTACCACTGTTCTTGACCTCAGTGAGGAAAGACTGAAAAATAAAAACTATAGTTGTATGTATTTATTCATCCATATGTTTATTTCTAAAAGTATGCACACAGTTCCATAAGGCTTGCTACTATGAAATACTCATCATGGTGTCTGTAACAAAGTTTGAAGTATCTCCAGTTAAAGAAAAGTATGACTCTAGAAACACTGCTAAAGGGAAAATTCCTAATTCATTTTCAATCTTAAGATACATAAATGATTACATTATATTTACAAATTCTCATTGTCTGAGTTTAATTTGCATAAGTTTTATGTTTAATAAGGTTGATTCAAAGAGAGAGTACTTAGGGATTTGATATTACAAAAACTGCTTCTTTTCTTCTTGGAATGTTTAAAATAAGCATGCAAACAAATATAAGCAGTGTTTACACCAAGGCATTGCAACACTTATTAAACAGAAATAAACTTATTTCATTTCTGTACCCTCCAGCTCAGCCAGAATTGTCATTAGAATATACTTTTTAAAGTAGGATAATTGATTCACACACACGCACACACACCATGGAACAAGAGAGAATTAAAAAAAAAAAAATCACAAACACTTTAAGCTCTATAAATAGTTTTCTTCTCAATTTATATCACAAGAGCCTAACGTTAGAAACATTCCAGACTTGATGATATATAAATTTATCATACATTGAAAATTTTAATAAATGTTAAGAATATATAAATTTCAAGGCCATATGTTTTGAAAATGTTTCCTTTTGTTTCAATCTCATTTCTCATTCCTTTATATGGACCTTTTCCCTGCACTTAATCCCAGAGTAGAAATGATTTTTTTGTCATTTACTGTTAGAATTTTCTTTCTCCATTTGGAACAAGGTCCAGAAGGATTTTCCAATAAACAGATACAATATTAAACGAATATTAGGAGTCCCCGTCGTGGCGCAGTGGTTAACGAATCCGACTAGGAACCATGAGGTTGCGGGTTCGATCCCTGGCCTTGCTCAGTGGGTTAACGATCCAGCGTTGCCGTGAGCTGTGGTGTAGGTCACAGACGCAGCTCGGATCCTGCATTGCTGTGGCTTAGGTCAGTGGCTATAGCTCGATTAGACCCCTAGCCTGGGAACCTCCACATGCCGCGGGTGCGGCCCTAAAATGACAAAAAGCAAAACACACACAAAAAAAGAATATTAAAGTGGGGGAGTTCCCATCGTGGCGCAGTGGAAACGAATCTGACTAGGAATCATGAGGTTGCAGATTCAATCCCTGGCCTCTCTCAGTGGATTAAGGATCTGTCATTGCCGTGAGCTGTGGTGTAGGTCACAGATGAGGCTCGGATCTGGTGTTGCTGTGGCTCTAGCGTAGGCCAGCGGCTACAGCTCCAATTTGACCCCTAGCCTGGGAACCTCCACATGCCAGGGGTATAGCCATGAAAGGACAAAAGACAAAAAAAAAAAAAAAATTAAAGTGGAGAATCTTCATTTGTTTTTGCTGTTGTCATTAAAAACTGAAAACAAATAAGAGAAAAAACTGCTTTTCAATGTGAATTGCATAACCACCTATATAGGACTTGGAAAGGGGATTTTATGGCTTCTAGACCAACATCCAACTTTAGAAGTTAAAATCTTTCAGGCTAAAGCAGCCAAATGAGTAAGATCATTGAGTAAGGAGTGTGTGTGTGTGTGTGTGTGTGTGTGTGTGTGTGTAGGTTGTGCGTGTGTGGGGGGAGGGGTTGGTAGGTGGAATGGGGCACCCAAAAATACTCTTAAAAGTTTTCTTTGTTGTTGTTTTTTCCTTTCTACTTTGTCACAAATACCATGTCCTACATCCAGAAACTGAGTTGAGAATTTCTTTATTGTTCTATCTCTGTTTTGATCAGTCAACACAAAAGTATAACACTGGCCGCAAGCTAAGTAGCCTTATAGAAGCTAATTACTTTAGTGATTACGTGCTTTCATTTTCCGACCTGGTCATCCTCTCTTTTCTAAAACCCAAACCATTCTGCTTTGTCATTTGAATTCAAGCCTTTATTAAAATCAGCTTATCAGCCAACCAATCAAATAAACAAACAATTAAACACACAACTAAGCTCTGTGTGTCATTTATGATAGAGTTAGCAGTGGTACCAAAATTAACTCTGATTCTTTTAATGGCTTTCATTCCATTAATGTTTACAGGATCAGATAAATAAATAGGTCAGTGTGGTAACCCTCTCATGCAGTAAATAAAAGACCCAGTCCCAGAAAAGCAATGTCATGTTTAATATAAGAATTTCAAAGTCTTCCTAGGTGGCATCCCACTCCAGCCAGGCAGCCAGAATGTGAAAACAGCATGGAGAAGTTAGCATAAGCAATGTCACAGGCTGGGTCTGGAAGAAGAAATGTGAGTTTCATTCACATTCCATAGATTAGAACTTTGTCTCAATGCAATTTTTTATTGCAAAGATATCCAGTAAATCTAGCTCCTGTTTGGGAAGCCAGTTCCCCATATTAAATTGACAATAGGGAATATTGGTAGATGATCACATTCTCAGAGAGTCCCCTCTATTCCTTTGACCAAATTCTGACATCTCTGAAGATCCTATTTCTCATTGAGGCTCTCTAGGGATAAATTTTAATCTCTCAACTTGTCTATCACAGAATCAAGTGGCAAGTCTTCACTCTCATTGTTCATTGTTGTCTTAAGACAATTACTAGTCTACAGTTTTTTCGACACCTGTAAATCAGTAAATGAACAAAAAATAAAGTGAAAGCAATGAAGCAGTAAGTGAGGAAATAATAAACTAGTAAATGAAAAATGAGCCTCGCCCTTTTTTGAGAAGCTTACATTTGACTTTAATATCTTCTTCCTGTTCACATTTCTTCCATATGCCTATTTTCTAGCAAATTTGCTTCTTGTATTCAATTCTGCTCCCCATCAAATTTTTTGATATTATTGTCATGGGTGAACTAACCAATACCTTGAGCCAGATTTCTTGGCTACTTCAGTTTAAATATCCTTCTCCTTCATTTCATCAAATTAATTTTGGAATAAAAATTATTACATCCACAAAGCCACTAAATCATTTCATTTTTCTGCTCACCATCTAGTATTCTTTCAGCCTGCTTGTCTAAATACTCTTGCAGTTCATTTTTGCAAATAATAACAATAATAGTAATAATCTTATGCATAAATCTTCTTTCCAGTATTTCATCATTTTCATCATTTTGTAGGTTATTCAGTATATACAAACTCTATTAATGCACTTACTCCATTTTTCTATGATAAAGCCTCCATAAAATAATCATGCAATAGGACAGAATAGTGTCACTATAAATTTATTAATTTCAGCTATGTTCCAAATAAATTATGATGAACTCATCCGTATTCTAACAATTTCAGAACTTCCCCAGCCTCATCGATATCCAAATCCTTCCCATAACTATCCTCTCACTTCAGGCAAGCCCTCTCGCCTCCTGCTTAACAGAGGACGTATTAAAATAAACATCAGCTGGGGATGCTGTTTTTCTGTTGTTTGGGGGTTTTTCTTGCTTGCTTTTTTTTAGGGCTGCACGCATGGCATATGGAGGTTCCCAGGCTAGGGGTCTAACAGGAGCTGTAGCTGCCGGCCTTTGCCACAGCCACAGCAACACGGGATCCGAGCCGCATCTGCAACCTACACCACAGCTCACGGCAACGCCGGATCCTTAACCCACTGAGCAAGGCCCAGGATCGAACCCGCAACCTCACAGTTCCTAGTCGGATTCATTTCCACAGAGCCACAATGGGAACTCCTTTTCTGTTGTTTACAAATACAAATCTGAAGTTTTATTCTCTCTTTTTTCCAGTTTCAATAAAGAAAGGGTAATATCCCTATCCTCCACTTCTTACAAAGACCCTTACACAAGCGATCATCCCTTCTCATACTGTCAAAGGATTATTTGTTAGGATAATATTGCCCATCAAAACTTGAACAGGCTTAAATGCTTTAAAAACAACAGGATGCAACAAAAACAATTAACAATTGTCATCTTGTCTATCCTCCATCCAGCAATAATAGCATGCCTGTTCACCTTCACAGACAAACTTTTAAAAACATGTCGTGGCTCGGCGAAAGGAACCTAACATCCATGAGAACACAGTTTTGATCCTTGGCCTTGATCAGTAGGTTAAGGATCCAGCGTTGCCATGAGCTGTGGCTCAGATCCTGTGTTGCTGTGGCTGTGGGGTAGGCCAGCAGCTGGAGCTCTGATTTGACCCCTATCCTGGGAACTTCCATATGCCACAGGTGCGGCCCACCAAAAAAAGAAGACAACAAAATGAAATTAAAAATGAAAATATGTCTACACTGAAATTTCTCAGTATACATTCATCTCCCACTCCCTCATGAATCCTTTCCAATAGTTACTGCCCCATTAATACGTGCATGCAACTCTTGATGGAGCATTTTATTGTCCATGTTTAAAGAGCAATGAGCTTTTATATCTTACATTATTTCATTTTTCAGCTACAGTGAAAACTGAAGTTCTCCTTTTTGCAACACTCCCTATACTCTGTTTGGCACTATTACTATGTTGGATTTATGAATTTCTCCTCATGTGACTATCTCAGAAGAGAGATATTATAGGGACACACATCCAAGTTACGTGGTAAGTGGTATTATTGATATTGCATGTTAGTCACATCTACTCCAAGCAATACAATGTCTAGAAATGGGAACAAAAGACAGAGTAAAAGTTGTATATAAATTTAGTTGCCATCTCCATCTACACAGAATCCCCCAAGACAGTCTTGATTTCCTTTTTTGACTATTTGGTGAGAAGAACACATTTTTGACGGATACTCATTAATGAGTTGAGGAAATGGGAAGGATTATTCTTTCTATTTCAAAAAGTCTACTCTGCAGACCTTGACCATGGTAGTATTTTCAGAGCCATCCACATTTTCTTGTAATTTCTTTGTCATCTGAAAAACTTTAACCATCGTAAAAACTGACAAATGGAGGAAGAGGAAAGAAGACCATTAGGAAAAAGAAAATTAAGATTAAAAGTGGACAAATTAAGCCACTAAATTGATTTTGTGTTCATCCCTGCTGTCTTTATTACAATTCAGAGTTGCCCACCCATGGCTTTTTAAAAGATGTGAATATGTAATTACATGGGAAGCTGGCAAAAGAGGTTGATGACTGTATCTTATCTTGGAATGTTTTATTCAGTGGATTTGAAACAAGGTCTAAGAACAGATATTTTCAACCAGTTCCGTGGGTTATTTTCATGACAATGGTTTGAGAAATTTAGTTTCAGAAGAACCAGGTTAAAGAACTATAAATTCAACCAAGAGAAGATAATCAGAACATTATGATACTGTTTCAATTACTTGAAACTGTGTTATGAGAAAAAGAACAGCCTCACTCTGTATTTCCAGGAAACTAGAGCAGATCTTAGCAAAGGTACATTTTAGATTGTTATAAGAGATTTCTAAGATCAGAGATATTAAAAATATTAAAGCTTTTTAAAAATAGAGATAACATTAGCAAATTGGGATAGACATAGAGAAGCCTAGGAAGCGATTATGGTCAGGAAAATGTTTGCATTTGGAGAGAGGAAACAGACTGTAATTGGAATGGAGCACAGAAAACACATTTAGAAATGAGTATCATAGTCCTATTTCTTCATCTACGTGGTGGTTGCAAGGGTAGGCATCTTTGACTTTTTTCCCCTTATAATAATTCTTTGTTTTATATTTGTTTTATAATGGCTGTATGCATATTAAAGATATTTCTATAAATTGTTGAGCTTTGGTAAGAGCTGTAGTGTAGAGATCTAAGACAGAGCTCTAAGCCAACACCCACTTCAAATCTTAAAATCCTGGTCATCATCGAAATGCATGATTTTGGAGCTTGACTGCCTTTTCTACATTGTAACATACTTTGAAATAATCACATTGACTAAAAACAGGAGTTCTCCCCAAATCATAATTTGGCCATCCTCTTAGCTCTAATGAGGATGTGATTTCATAAATTTTATTTTCTTAAATGCAGGTTTTAGTTTTCTGATGACCCCATCCTGTCTTCAAAGTCAACAGATCTTATTCAAAAGGATTTAGAAAGTGTCTTCATATTTTCAGTAATTTGTGAATACTATGAATGAAGATTTAACACTTCAAGGCATTAACACACACAAGCCAACAATGGAAATCGTCTCAGAGAACAATCACTGGAAATACAGGATATCACTTGAGCTGAAAATCAGTGGTTAGTGTTTTTTTTTTTTTTTTTTTAATAAATGACAGCAGTTAGCAAGTTTACTAATAGCCACTGAGTCTAGGAGATCTATTCAGACTAATTAAATTGCATTTACTCTTAGAAAGTCATTCAAGAAATGTTCCTCACTCTGTGAAACTAAAATAAGAGGTTAGGAACAAACAAACCTTAATGCTAAGGACTTTTTGAGGAAGTGAGAAACTATACATTAGGTTCAAGTGCAAATTACAAACTATAAACAGATAAATTCCTTTAAGACATTCTATTCTCAATATTGGCATTCCTCAAACATCTTTATCATCTTTATTATATTGTACATTTGTTTACAGAGTCTAATATCAGAAATAAAGTAAATTGCATTGAGTTCTGGAGTACTTTCCTTGAAGACTTAAAGATTAAATTTCTCTTTTAACAAAAGGCTGCATGGCGAGTACTGCATTTTCAGCTAGTTAATCCTTAGAATCTATTGCCTAATCTCAATTCCCACAAAAAATAAAAGCTTGTTAAAAGAAGATAAGAAGTTATCTTCTCACGGAGGGCTAATTCTGAGTCTCTAAAAAATAAAATAAAATCTTACTCTAATGAAATTCTCATGTAATTAAATTAAATGTAAAAATGCACTTAATAAATACAAGATGGTTCTAAAAAGATTAGTAGTGAACTGAGATCGCCATACTGCCCCAGGTAACTCAGTTGGAGAATGCTGTTTGTGAAGCCAGCATCATACACTGTTGTAGCTCCCTGAGGACTCATTAATTTTGCTTATAGAAAACTTGTTTCCTCTTAACTAACTTCAATAGAAACAGCAGTTGCACAAATATGAGTCATTTCTTGCAAACAAGAGGTGAAATATTTTTGATAGATTTGGATAAATAAGTGCTTTTTAAATACTTTGAGGTTATAGATGGCAAAATATGGTCTGACAAATAGTGAGGTCCTCTGCCTAAAAAAAAATGTATACAATTTTGTATAATTCATCGAACTCCAGGGTCCATCCAGGCTGCTTGCCATTCAGAGAAAAAATACCTTGAAAAAATCCACTCAGTGGAAAAATAAAAAAGACAAAGACAAAACTAGGATTTCTATTCTCTTACTCCGTAAGTTTGGAGTAGTTTTATTTTCATGTATAGAGAAGGCATATTAACACATATCACTTACTTTAAAAATACCACAAAGGTTATTAAAGAGTTACAACAGCTCTAGGAGATCAATGGAAAATGTTCCCAAGGCGGTGATTTATTCATTTTTAGGTATTTAATTCAACAATTTCCCTTAGGTTTTAACATATGAACAGATTTTAATAAGAAGCCATTCTTTTGAAGTTAGTAGGAAATCAAAACAGTGATATAAATTCTCCATATGTCCTCACAAAGTACAGCATGCTGACCTATTTGCTTATCTCATGAGAATATTTCATGCAAAAATTAGGACCATTATCAATAACAAACCTATCTGCAATTTGTTCTCTGTTATCCCAACATCAACTCGCCTCTGGTCATCCAACAAAACTTTCTATCTTATAATTGACTATTAATCAGGGATGCTTTTTGTTTCATAATTAATACTTAATTTCCCTAATTAGAAGGTAAGTATGGTAGAAGAGCAGCCAAAGCCTATTTCAGCTTCCAATTATACCCTCCTGGACTGCAAAGTCTAGAAATCCAAAATTTGCATTGTCAGACTTTTTTGCACCTAGTGTTTAGATGAATCCCTGGCAATCCAGATTGGTACTTCTTGACCATCAGAACAATTTATATGAAATTTGAATTCAGAACGTAGTTAAGCAGAAAAAAAGGGCTCCAGATTGCCAAATGACTTATAAGAATCCTAGGAGTTCAGCATAGTTCTGAAGCTAAAAGAAGTTAACAATAAGTCAGGAGCTTCCCAAATTCAGATTATAGACAACCCAGGGAGAGTAATCTTGGAACCAGAAGCCACGACGGTGCTCAGGAATCAGTGATCAGACCATCTGGTATTTAAATGGTTCAAAAGTAGCCCCTCCAGTGGCAGAAAGACTCTAGGTGTTATTCAAAGTATTCATACAGCCCAGCCTCCTAGAGTCTGTGTTCTTCAGCGTTTCCAATATTTGTAAGTACCCAACTCCCTGTCTTGGTGTCATATCTACCAAATCTACCAGTTTATCCTCCATTATGTGCATCAAACATGGACTGTTCCACAATGAACAGTAAGTAAGAAAATAAAAAGAAAACTAGAGTGAGTGTAATGTAAAAAGGTGTCTGCTAGGACTGCCACAACAGAATAATGCACACTGGACAGCTGAAATAACATGATTTCATTTTCTCATAGTTCTGGAGACTAGAAGTCCAAGACCAAGGCATCCGCATGTGGTTTCTGGTGAGACATCTTTTCCTGGTCTACAGCATGCTACCTCTTCTCTGTGTTTTAACATGGCCTTTCCTTTTTGCTTGTGCAGAGAGAGAGGGATTTTCCTTTTGTAAGAACATCAGTTCTCTCAGATTGGATACCTCCCACTTAAATCATTTAATCAATATTACCTCCAATAGTCACATTGGAGGTTAGGGCACCTAACAAACAAATTTGGAGAGGGCTTGTTTCCATATTTTATGTCATAGGATGCTTTAAATACGCACACGCGCGCCCACACACACACACACACACACCACTACCCCTTCTCAGCTGAAATAACACAAGAACAGAGATTGTTACAACCATTTTACCCTCTCTTCCCTCTTCCAGTAATAGACCAGTACATTTACCATGAATGACACCAATTGTTGTTAGTTTATTTGATATTAGAGTCAATTTTCTCAACATGGTTGAATATGCTATCATGCCTAGAATATCTGGCTAGCAACTTCACTTCAGGTTTTTGCTCAAAAGCAAACCTTCATGAATAGTCCTTGTCCATGTAAGAGTTGATTTATATAAGGACAATTTGCTTGCTTGCTCTTTATCATGTATATTATTTGAATACTTCTAAAGATTGTCCAGCTATATCTATGCCCACCATTTGTTCTATGTAAAGTTCTAAATATCTAAAATGACAACTTTAATGCTAATTCAGTTTCTTCTATATTTGTACAAAATATGTTTCTATAATAAAAATTTTGAGAAGAACCAAATACTTATATTCCACTTATCTTTAAAAGATGTTTATGTTAAGCTGACATATATGTATTAACTTTGTTTCTTGGTTAAAGCCTATATTTTTTTTTCTTTTAAAACACCATTAGGTGTGATGGAACATGAGAGAGAATAAAGTGAAAAAAAGAATGTGTATGTATGTATAACTGGGTCACTTTGCTGTACAGCAGAAATCGAGAGAACACTGTAAGTCCACCATAATAAAAAATTTAAAAAAAAACACCATTAGGCTTACTTTACATTTAAAAAAAAATTCCCATCATAGATGTTAGAAAATGTTAATTTACATACCACTTCTTTAAAAAAAGCAATAAAATTTAAGTTTGTGATGAAGTATATGGAAAGATAGGAGTACAGATATCAGTAAATCTAACTTATATACTGATATTTACTGAATAAAAACACATGGAAAACAGAATCTTTACCTTGAAGAATTTAAATACTCTTTTTAATATCCAGCAGGCTATGAATGACCTGCAGAGAATCCAGTGATAATGAATATCATTTAAATGTTTCCTTCTGTTGAGTGTAGCTATTTCATATCTCAGATCATTTGCCTTATCAATGCCAAACATGTAACAGGGTTAAAATTTGTTAAATAAAATCAATGTCTTACATAATTATAAAGTTCTTTGCCCATGAAGGAGCTGATTTCCTTTTTTTTTTTCCTTTTGACCACACCCATGGCATATGGAAATTCCCAGGCCAGGGACTAAATCCATGCCACAGCTGTGGCAATGCTTGGATCTTTAACCCGTAGTGCCACAGGGGGCACTCCAAAGTAGGTATTGATTTCTTTAAGGAGGATTTTGCTGACTTGTTCTTTTCATTTATACATGTTAAATGCTGTGTAAGACTGTATAAAAATTTGTAATTATGATTAATTTGGATTTTGCAAAATTGTGGAATTGTGCATTGTAAAAGAGGATTAAAATAGAATGCAAATGTAAGAGGTTCAAAGGTATGTAGTCATTACAGGTGAGACCCAGCAAACAAAAACTTTTAGCTCTGCTATTTAAAATCTGAATGACACAATGATAGAAAATAACCTGTCTGAACAAACCAATTTCAGGTATCTTGTAATGTCAAATTACTAACTTGAAATGGAAATAAAACCCCCCACATTAGATACTGAAATAAGGGCTCCATAGTTCTAATAGAACTATTTTATAACTATTCAGTTATATGCAAACACTTGGCTATTTCTACAAAAATGATACGTTCAGGGTCAGAGTATGGAGGCTGAATTTTGTTGGCTACTACTAAGGGTATGACACAGTATCTTCTCTGAGCCTACGTCTGTAGCTCAAAGACCAAACCAGGAAATACTCTAACCAAAACTGAGCACTGAAACAATCTGAGCGATATGTGGATTTAGATACCTTTCTTAGGAAAAAAAGGAAGCTGGTAATAATGAACTTCATAATTATGTATGTTTGGACCTAATAATAAAACTTTCAATTGTTGTTTTTTGTACTGGTCTGCAAGATTATGTCTTTATAAGCCTTTCCTACATAAAATGTTTCATATGCACATGGAATTATAACCTGCAAATACTAAGTAAAATAATCTTGTTTGTTTTGTCCCCATCAATTTGACAAATAATATATAATTAAATTTGTTTTATAACTTAGGAAAGAAGGTAAAAGCATGGCCTGTATGATGGAAACAGAATAAAATCCAAACAAAATTAAAATTAGAGTAAAGAATTAAAGGCCTGTGATAAATAATAAAGCAAAGTTCTTTATCACAGCACCCAGCTTCCAGTAACAATTTTTGTTTGTTATCTATCAATGTGTAACAAACTGATGCAAAATTTAACTGCTTATAACAGACATTAGAAAATTCTAGCCTGAAAGTGTAATTAGGTGCAGCACCTGTGTTGGTATACCAGTGAACTACAAAAGTTGTTAGCATTCTTAAATGGTTATAGAATAAATTTTGTGACATGTGTAAATAAATTAAATTAGAATTCCTGTCTCTTAATAATGTTTCATTAGGACACAGCCATGTTCATTTGTTTACATACTGTCTATGTTTGCTTGTGTGTTACAAGACAGAATTGAGCAGTTTTGATCCACAAAGCTTAAATTTTTTTTTATTATTTTTCCTTTACAGAAAGTTTGCCTAACACTGATTGGAAAGAATTCTGATTTTTTGATTTTTGTGATTCTGTGTGTTGCCTGGGCAAAGTTCAGTGTGACATGGCTGAGGTCATCTGCGTGGTTACAATCAGCTAGATGCATTGTTGGTGCTAGGACCTCCACACTGGTCTCTCTGACTCCTCTAGCTTTCTTTCTCTATCTTTTCTCATAATTCACCAGTATTTTCTTTTTGCAGCATAGAGGCTGATTCCTAAAAGGGAACCTTTCTAGAGAATACATCACAGTGTACAAGTACTTACCATTTATCTTGCTTGCATATGCTTGCTAATTTCTCAGTGACCAAAACAGGAAAAATTGCCAAGTCCAGAGTCAATGTGAGAGATGGCTCTACGAGGACTGACCACTGGGAAGCATGGTTCACTAGGGCAGGCAATGCCCAAGTCTCCTGCAAGACTTAACTGCAATGTAGTTGTGTTTTCATTATCCTTTCTTGTTTATAAATAGCAAGAATACTTAATGTTTATTCAGTTTTTTAAATTTAATTTCAGACTTTTTTTCAGTCTGATTCAATGTTCTGCTGTTTCTGCTGACTTGGACTTGTCTTATTTCTTTGCTTATTTTCTGAGTTTTTAACTCTGAGCTCCTCTTCCATGGAATTTACCCATGATGGGAATTGTTTGGGATAGGCAGAGTGCCATCAGAGTGACTTGTATTTACTTTAGATGTTTAGAAAAACAACCGTATCAACTGAATTCAGAAAGAAAAACTTATCATTATGATTAAAATTTATCGTTGTTATTTTTAGGGAAGGCTTTTTCTTTCCAGTGAGAATTGGAGTTTTGCACTTGCCATCTGCCTCCACATGGATTAAATCATGAGCCACTGCAGCTGCCAAACCACAGCATCCCCTGAGTGGAACTCAGGGTGGAGATCATGTGTGAGGCAATCTATGCTCTAGGGAAATTGAAGAATGGGTCTTTTGATAGTTAGATATTTCAGAAGATTTTATATGCCCAATCCTTGTATCTCCTCATACCTACAAAAACATTTAAAGCCTTCGTGGTGATGTCGGTTCCTCATGTCTGGTAGTAACCTTTGTGAGACCAGCAACAAACCTGTAAAATGTGTACATGTCTGCATGCACCTCCCCGCTCACCTTTATCATATATATCCCGATATTTCCCATTTCCTCTTTGGGGTAGCATTTCATAGCTCTAGTTAGCAATAAAACAAAGGATGTCACAGTCATCTGTGAATGCAGCCACTTCCAAGGGTAAGAGTGGTAAGCCCTGAGGGAACTCAGGAAAAAAACAAAGAACACCTGCCAACTAGCAGCCATCAGACTACAGCCATTCCTAACAGGGAGCCCTGAGGAAACTCAGGCTGTGATAACACAGGATACTGGCCCAGATGGCTGAGGTGCATATCAAAGGAGTGATTTCAGTGAGCTGAGACCCCTTTTGTTCCTGCTACCTGTACTTTGTTGCAAAAACTCCTATATATCCTAGCTCCCCCCTATCCTCCTTGGCATGGTTTTCTCAGGGCTACCTGAGATGCTGTCTCCTGGGCTTGAGTCCTAATTTTGGCTCAAATAAAACTTAACTCTCAACTTTCAGGTTGTGCAATTTTTTTTTCAGTGGACACCATCTAGCTCTTCATGTAGGGGCAGATAGATTTCTTGACCTAGCATCGGCTGAGAGAAAGTAGCCTTATAGTTAGTGTACTCTTACGTTGAAGTTACAGTCATTTGAATTCACAACTGGAAGTTCCACTAAAAAGCTTACCACCTTGAGTCAGTCCCACAAACATATATATATATATATATATATATATATAAACAGAACTCAATTCACACAGGTTTTGTTTTATAATGCCTTCAGGGCAAGAAGCTGGTTCCAATAAAATGTTATTTATCTCTCTTCTTTCTTGTTTTTAATTATTTTTTTGGGGTGTCAGGATTTCTTGTTTTTTTGCCAGCTCGTTGATGTGATAAGACAGTTGATTTTCACCTTTTGAGTTTGTACAGTGTTTTAAGTATTTTCCAGCAGGAGGATAGTCATGGTATATATAGTTCGGCCTAGGCTGGAGATAGAGGACAAGATGTAACTCTTTAAAAAAACATTTCCAAACTAAATTTTACTGGAAAAAATGTAAATATGTATCAAAGGAGATAGAATGATTTTCTGAAGACTATTTAGATTCAGTCATTATGAAGATTATATAATCTTGCTTCATCCATGCACAGATTTTTTTGAGGTATTTTAAAGTAAATCCCGGACATTGTAAGATTTACCCCATATAATTCTATCAGCATGTTTTAAAGATGTGAAGCTTTCCCTGAATCACTACAATGCCTTTCTCATGACTAACAATATTCACATTAAATTCTTTGTATCATCTAATATTGTTTTCATTTTCAAATTTACACCATTATCTCAAAACATGAGCGTTTTCTTTGCTGTGTAATACGTGTGTCAATAGTTAACTAATTACAGACATTAAACTAAGTACCTGCTACATGGCTGAGATTGTACTCCACTGAATGGTTAGAGAAATGACTAGAGAACAGTCTGTAGACTTAAATTCAAATAAACTTCTTAACAATGGTGACTCAGCAAAAACCGTGAATGTTTACAAAGTGCTTGAATGTTTTAAGAGTAAGCGAAAAAATATTCAGTTGAATATTTTAGTGCTTGTAGTAAAGATATATTTCTGTAATGAATTTCAGGAAAGCAGAAATATTTCCAAAAAATAAACTCTCTTGATTTCAGTTATTTGAATAACTCTTGTAAAACATCTATCTGTTATTTCATTTGAGCTTATTTACACATCATTCTCATTCTCCTTACCTATGATTTGACTCATCTTTCTGAAATGGCTAGTGTGTTCTCTGCCTATATTTGAAAGGATTTATATGTGTAGGCACACATGTGTGTGTTACCTGTGCATGAAAGAAAGAGATTGACTAATAGCTTGTATCTTTGACAATTCAGAAAAAAGGAGAAAGCTTTTAAAGAACACTTGAATAACAGTGGCACAATTAAGAGGAAGGTAAGCTCCAGCAAGAATTCCTTTGGCGAAGATAAATATCATTTAAGATATTTACTACGTTCAGATAAAACTTCAATTAAATGGTACAACCATTTCATGAAAACAGGCATAGGATCTCATATATTGTAAATGGACTTTAAATCAAGCTTAAAATCCAAAATTCTTAAACATTTTTCAAAGTAGCGCAAGGCGAAAAACAATTTTAAAAAACCCACTCCAATTGTGTAATATATTTAACATTTTTGTCGTCATAATCTACCTGGATTTATCATATTTTATGTCATATTTCTGTTATTTGTCTATATTCCTTAATTCTAAACTTAGTAAAATATTATAGTCTATCTGAAAGGATTATGACAAAATTATAGATAGCATGTATTATTAGAATCTATTTCAAGAATTGGATGTGTGGTGATCATTTTAGAATGCATAGAAATTTTGAATCATTATGTTATGCACCATGAACTAACACAGTATTGCAGGCAAATTACACTTCAAAAACAAAAAACTCATAGAAAAAAAAGTTAAAAAGAGGTCAGATTTATGACTACCAGAGATTGCGGGGGAGGAGTAAAGGGGAAGGGAATTGGATGAAGGTGGACTAAAGGTACAAATTTCCAGGTTTGTTTTTTTCTTTTTTTTTGTCTTTTTAGAGCCCCACCCTTGGCATATGGAAGTTCCCAGGCTAGGGGTCCAATCTCAACTGCAGCTGCTGGCCTACACCACAGCCACAGCAACACTGATTCCATAACCCACTGAGCAAAGCCAGGGATCAAACCTGCATCCTCATGGATGCTAGTCAGATTAGTTTCCAATGATCCATGAAGGGAACTCCCAAATTTCCAGTGTTAAGATAAATAAATACACAGGGATAAAACGTACAGGATGATTTTTATAATCAACACTGCCGTATGCTATATATGAAAAATTTTAAGCAAGTAAGCTCTGAGTTCTCATCACAGGGAAATTATATTTTCTTTTTCCGTTTCTATATGAGATGATGAATGTTCACCAAACTTATTGTGGCATTCATTTCATAATGTATGTAAATCAAATAATATTGCTGTACAGCTTAAACTAGTACAGGTTGTACATCAAATGAAAAAAAAATAATTTGAATCAATGTTATTGTCAACTTTAAAACATGTCCAACCAAAAACTGAGAGTTAAGTTTTATTTGGGACAAAATCATGACTTAAGCCTGGGAGATAGCATCTCAGGCAGCCCTGAGAAACCACTCTGAGGAGATGATGTGCGAGCAAGGATATATGAGTTTTGTCAACAAAGGGAAGGTAATAGGAAAAAAAAGATTTATAGAAAACCAAATTTACAGAAAAAGATTTACAGAAAACCAGTTCCTAGGGGAAGATGGAAAGGTCTGAGCTTGCTGGAATCACTCCTTTGATGTGCACCTCAGCTGTGGACCAGTATGCTTTGTTTCTTTCCTGAGTTCCCCCTGGTCTCACCAGCTCACCCTTGGGAGTGACTGCATTGACAGATGACCAGGACGTCTTTTGTTTTGTCCGCTTAATATACAGCCCAGGAAACTGTATTTCAGATAGCTCTGAAATACTGTCCCAAAAAGAAAAGCAGAAGCATCATTTTCAGTTTCCCTCAGAGCACACCTGAGTCATTACTTGCTTCAGTACTTTCAAAACTGAAACGCATAAGACCCCCTCCCCCCAAAAAACCATGCCTTTTGTTATTTGCAGCCCTTGATGTTTTTTAATGACGTAGAGTCAGAAGTGGGAGACGGAGTGACCTGCCCCTTCTCTGGCACCACCACAGATTTGACTAAGGCATCTATAAGAGTCCGTTGTGTTCTGTTGTCTCCTCTGTGGTCCTGAATAGTGGTGGCAAGTCTTTTTAAACCTAATCCTCAAAACGTGGTAGAAGTTTCAATTTATTTGGGTGTCTTATGTTGCTGGTCTCTGTTCTTGGGTCTTTGTTTCTCATTTTCTTATGGGCAATAATTACTCTTGAAATAATGGGATGTTCACTATTTATGGGTAAGGCTTCAGAGGAACCTCCTTTTGGAACTCCTGTGGGTTTTATGTATAAGAACTATGAGCGCCAGTTGTACAAGTATCTGTCTCTTTGGACTAGATTATCCAGGATGATTCATAATTAAATTGTCCAACTTTGGGATCTTTTGGAAATTCCTCAGTCTATCTGTACAGTCAATTAGAAAAAGAATGTAATGGAAAGCCCAAATAGTAAGCTTCTTTCAATTGGCATTTTGAGTCCTCAAACAAGTTAGCAATTCTAAAATTGCTTCCCACCAGAACACTAACTCCAAATTATATGAGGCTAATTCTGAATCATCTCAGAGACTGATTAAACTTAAAAATATTACTAAATATTCTCCTAATATTCACTTGTCTCTACCTTCTATTTCTGCCATTGCCACACCTGCCCTGCTCCTCTTAGCCCTTCTTTTGCTTGCCTATTCCTTTCCCAATCCCTACCATCCTCTTGCCAAACTTCCTTTTCATAACTCCTATCCAGATGATTCCAGAACACCCCTAGATGTTCCTGCCCTCATAGACTCTTCTAAAGTCAAGTCAGCCAAAGGCTCTAATCAGAGCCACTAACTTTCTTCTTACCGCCTTGAACAAAAGCTGAATTCCATGCAGTTTCTAAGTACTTTCCAACTCACAAGGAAGATCTCATTGGTTTTTCAGAAGAATTTCTTCTTACAGTTCAGACTTTCGAGCCAGGATATTATGATCTTTACCGGCTTATTCACATGTTAGTCAGAGAAGATGTCTCTACAGAACGGGTGACATTAGCAGATTGGAATGTGCCAATGAAAGATTTTGCCTGTAAGGGACACACCACCATGTGTGGAGTTTGTAAACTAGCCAGAGGCCTTATGATAATATTCCTGAGGCTCTTCCTCAAATTATTGCCCAGAAAAATATCCAGAGTGTGTTTATACAAGATGAATCCATCTTTGATTATTATGATAGATTTGAGAAAGCCTTTAAACAATATTTTGGCGTAGATAAAATTAATGATGAACCTCAGGAGTTTTTATTTCTGCCCTTATCGAAGGTTTAAAGGAAGAATTTAGGCAATAGATTAGAAAATGACAACTTAATTGGGCCACAATGCAACTGCAATATTTTGTTAACTATGATAAACAGCTTTCCTGAGCTATTCAAAAAGGCACAAAAAAGAAAGCTGAACAAGTTTTAAATGATCATATTTAGGCAACCAAAATAATGCACTTACAACTACAACTTTCTGCTAAATCAAACCCACATGGCACCCAAGATAAATGACAAATAAAAGGGGTTTGCAATTGCTGTCAAAAACCTGGCCACTGGAAAATGGATTTAAACTTAAACAACTACTAGGAAGTTAAAAGCCTTAAAATAATAGCCATTGTCATGAGTTTCAACTTGGCAGTTTCAAGAAAAGGGCTGCTTTAAGGATAAAAGGGGCATATGCCCCATGCTCTTAACTAATTACTTTGGAGAAACAGACTTAATTATTGGAAATGAAGTTCCTAAGGCCCCAACAGATACAGGGGGCACCTTATCAGTTCTTAACTCAACAGACTTTCTGTTCCCCTTCCTCAAAGAACCAGAACCATACACATGGTGAGAGTATCTAACAAACCTCTGAAGGTTTTTTAGTCTCTTCTAGTCCCCTTTTTAATTAGAAGTTATTCAAAAGACTCACCCATTCCTCCTAGTTTCTTTTGCACCCAATTCACCCACTGGGGATAGATTTCTTAGAGGCTCATAAAGCCCATATTTCCTTCTCCCCAAAGGGGGACTTATCTTACATCTTGAGGGATACACTAATCCTGACAGTTTTCCAGGAGATTCATCTATTGTCATCCCAGTTTTCTCAGTCTTTATGTCTGATTCTAACTCTCTTAATATACCATTCCTGATTAACTTTGGTCTAAGAATGCTATTCAAATAAGTTGCATTTTCTCTCTACCACCATAAAAAAATTAGATAAATAAAAAAAAAGCCTCTTTCAGATATTTCACCAATACCTACTGAATGCAGAGGCCATTTAAGGAGTTAAACCTATAATTAAAGATTATGTTAAAAATAAAAAACTCAGAGGCTTTTTAGGACTAGCAGGGTACTGTAGAAATTAGATTCTAATTTTTTTCTGTTGTGGTCCTTCCTTTATACTCTCTCTTAAAATTGATTAGACTAAACCTTTGTTTGAACCAAAAAAAACTCAAGAAGGCGTTATCTTTATTAAAGGAAACCTTCATGACCCAAATACCTTAGGTTATCTTAATTATTAAGTTCTTTTTTTTTCTTTTTGCCCATGAAAGAGAAGGAAATGCCCTTGGCATACTTATTCAGTGCCATGGGGTCCATCAGGGAACATATAGGATATTACAGCCAACAACCTGATTCAATAGCCAAAGGTCTTTCTCCTTGCATGAAAGTCATTGCAGCCACTGCCAACTGATGACAGAATGTGAACTAAATTGTAATGAGGTCTCCATTGACCACTGGTGTCCCTTATTCCGTGAAGCCTTGATCAATTCTCATCATACTCAGCATCTTTCTACCAGCAGACTGGCTTATGAAATTCTTCTGCTGTCTTCCTCTAATGAGACTATTTGCCATTGCAAACCATGAATCCTGCTATCCCTCTCCTCTTGTCAACTGATGAAGCCCCTTATGATTGTTTGATACTAACTGACCAAATATTAGTCCCTCAAACTGATTTGTAGGACACGCCTCTTGAAAATTCTGAGTTGATCCGGTTGACTAATGGATCCTATTTAAAAGATGAGTCCAGCTACTACCAAGCTGGCTATGCTATGGTATCTTTAACAGATATCATTGAGGCAAACACCATACCGAAGTTACTTCTGCTCAACAGACAGGCCTCTTTCCATTAACTAAAACCGGATTTTTAGCAAGAGATAAAACCTCTAAGATATTTACTGACAGTAGATAGCTTTTGGTGCTGGTCATGATTTTGTCATGTTTTGGAAACAGAGATTGTTTTTGATCTCCTTAGGTCAAAAAGTCAAAAACAGCTCTTATGTGCTAGGATCTTAGATGCCATTCAACTGCCTAAATCTTTGACAATAATGAAAACTCATGGATACTTAACAACAGGCCAGTACAGAGAAGAAAGCAAGGGAAACAATTTGGCTGACATGGCTAAGACAGCAGCTCTTGAAATCTAAAATTATACAAGAAGGGCTTTGCCTACCCTTTCATTCAGAATCTGAATTAATTACCAAAGTGTTAGAAGCACAACTTTAAGATAATTCTTTGATTGGGACCAAATGGTAGACCTGTCCTCCATGTTAACAAAAAGTTATCCTAGAATTTATATGTAATGTGATTCACTGGAACACTGATAAAATGACTCAAAGTGGAAAACAGTATCATGGGAAACTATTTCCTAAAATGTCTCAGAAAATGTATCAAAGTTGTAATTTTGTGCAATCATAGCCTGAGAAAGCCCATCTATACTCCCACGGGCCATTTATCTATACTCTTGGGACCTTTTAAGGTATGGCAAACGGATCTTATTCAAATGTCATGTCTCAGGGTTATAAATATGTTCTGGTAATGACTTGTATGTCTTTTTGTATGTCTTTCATTGGGTGAAAGCTTTTCCTTGTCACAGAAGGATGGTTACAACAGCAAGTAATGTCTTGTTGGGAAGTTATTCCCACTGAAGGAATACCCTCTGAATGCCACAGTGACAGATTCCAATTTTACTAGAGAGGTGATGCAATCTGTTCATAAAATTTGGTCTGTTTTACAACGTTTCCATTATACCTACCCTGCTACTCATCAGGACTGGTGTAACACATTAATGGAATTATAAAATTCCAGGTAACTAAATTTGTTGAGTCATTTAAGATGCCTTCATGTAAAGCTCTGTGTTTAGTCTTACTTAACCTGAGTCAACTCTCCCTGGAAAAAGCAAGTCATCGCCATCCAGAATCTTTACTTGCAGACTCATGAGATGGATGAAAACATGCATGAACCAGATCTGTTAAAAGGAAAAATCCTTAACCTACTGTGAGGTACTACCAAGACCCAAAGCTAACTCAGAGATTTTAGAGCAATCTTTTCATGGTGGATCCTGAGAGACAAAGATATATAGCATCTTGATCTCCAACCTAGAAACTATGTCTATTGGAAATGACATCTCTTCACAAAGATGCCCTCTAAGCTTATTAGAAGGGAATTTACCAGGTATTATTAATGAAGTTCCATAACTAAAATTAAAGTAATTGACCCACATATCCATGTTTCTCGTTTAAAGAAGACATAATCTCCTGCCTGGACTTCACAGCTATCTGGAGACATGAAGCTTAAATTAACCAGACCAAAGCAAAAATAATGAAGCAAACAAAATCTGTTGTAGACAGCTTTCCTAAAATTTGGGACCAAACTTATATAATCTTCCTTTCTATTTGACTTTTTCCACATATCAATGCTTTTGATTCAAATGTTTTTCTCCTATGGGTGCAATCATATGCTAATTTTAAAAGTAAATTCAATTGTTGAATTTGTAGAAAATTGCCCTTACCTGTAACTTATGGTTTATCTTGGTAGATATCTCCACTACAAGGATTCAGCTGATTTGTTTAGAGGAAATAAATGTCAATACACTCCAGAAACCACAGATTACTATAATTGAAACCAACATGAACATTTCAGTAACCGAACATTAAATGATTCTGGGCATTGGTACTTATTTTCTCTTAATAAAAATTAAGTACCAAGAAAAGAAAGAGACCAGAATCAAAAAGTGTCCCCTCAATACCACTTCACACTGGTCAGAATGGTCATCATTAACAAGTCTACAAATAACAAATTCTAGAGAGAATGTGGAGAAAATAGAACCCTCTTTCACTGTTGGTAGGAATATAAATTGGTACGACCACTATGGAAAACCCTCAGAAAACTAAATACAGAACTAACATATAATCCAGCAATCCCACTCCTGGGCATGTAGCCAGACAAAACTATAATTCAAAAAGATCCATGCACCTCAATGTGTATAACAGCACTATTTACATAGCCAAGCCATGGAAGTAACCAAAATGTCCATTAATAGAGGCATAGATGAAGAAGATATGGTACATACATGCAATGGAATACTATTCAAACTTTAAAAAGAATGAAATAATGCCATATACAGCAACACGGATGGGCCTGGAATTATCATATTACGTGAAGTTAGATAGAGAAAGAAAAATACCCTATCACTTATACATAGAATTTAAATATGTCACAAATGATCCTATCTATAAAACAAATTGATCATAGACAGGGAGAGCAATCTTGTGGCTGCTATGGAGGAGAGGGGAGGAAGTGGGATGGACAAGGAAGTTTGGGGATGGTAGGTGCAAACTATTATATTTGGAATGGATAAGCAATGTGGTCCTACTCTACAGCACAGGGAACTAAAACCAACCACTTGGAGTAGAACATTATGGAAGATTTCATGAGAAAAATAATATATATATATATATATATATATATATATATATATATGCACAACTGGGTCACTATGCTGTACAGCAGAAATTGACATGCCACTGTAAATCTACTATACTTTAATAAAAATATTGCAAAAAATGTTACCTCTTATCCCTCAGAGGGTAACATTCCCCAATTATGGGATGAACTTATATGGTGTTAATACTAGCTTATGGATATCTCAGTACCAAAGCCCCTATACGTTACAAACAGGTTAAGCACACATAGGTGAATTTACCTATTAATATCCAACATCTTTAATGGTGCCATGTGATTCTTGTACCACAAATATCACTTTAAAAACTAGTGATTGGTTGGGAACTAATTGGGATAGACAGACCAGTATTTACTGAGTAGCCTCCAATGGAATCTAATGGCTCTGTGAAAGTTCCTCTAGTCTAAGCTCCCTCCAGGATGTATAGGTCATTGTGACTTAGTATTTACTTGGACTCTAGGATGTATTTGCACAATCCTCAACATTACTCCCATAAGTTACCCCCTACTTAAAAGCAAGATGGGCAAGGTTAGTTTTCTAATGGAACGATCATTTGGTAGCTATATTAGTTCTCTCAATGGGACTTAAATACGTTACTACTCATATAGAAACTTTAACTAATTTTCACAAGTCCTAAATGATAATCAACAATCTATAAATCTTTTACAAAATGAAGTATCTTTAAAGAAAAAGGGATCCTTATAAAATCACTAGCTTTTGACATTATTACAGCCTCTAAAGGGAGTATTGTTCTATATACAAACTGTACTTTTTTAATACTGGATGAATCATCCAACGTCACCCTTTTAATACATCATATGAAAAGTTAGTAACTGCTGTGAATGACACAATATCGAGTCTTGGTTGATTTTTCTCAAGCAGAAGAGTCTAAAATCTTTGCTTATGACATTGGCATTGATTCTCGTGATATCAATGACTGTGTGTATTTTCTAAGCTGATATGCTCTTTATTTCTTACTGCTGCATAGCTTCTCAGAATATCAAATGTATGGTTGCTCAGAAGCTTGAATTACTCAACCAGATGCATTCTACAATTCATATCACAAATGAAAAATGGGTTGAATTTATCATAGGGAAGATGCCTAAGTCCTGCTTTCTGAAAACCTCTTTGATGCTCAAATGTGACTATCCCCTTGTGACCATGATTCTTATTTCCTTTCCCTCCTCCATGTGACATGACATACCAGGAATAAGCTTTCCTGGTGCCAAAGGACTTTTGTTTAGTAATATTGATGAACACTTCCTAATATCATAAGCTAATTATCACAATGGAAAGATAATGAACAAAAGGGGAAAACGTGGACTATGAACAACAAAACAGAGTCACTTATGGAGAAAGGATCAAAAATGGAGCTGGGAGGCCAACAGGAAAGTTGAACTTACACATGTCTGTATGTCTGTACCTGGATACTATTTAAACTTTTGACCCAGGCATCCACAGGCCATCTGGAATTCATTTTCTTCACTCCCTAGAAACCACAGTATGGCAAATAATCTGCTGCTGACAAGTAACTGAAATGCCTGCTGGCATCAATTTTACTTCTGTAAAACAACCTATGTAACTCCTCTGGAAAGTCTTTGTTTATTATTTGCTTTATAAAACCCCTCCATTTTCTACTTCCTTTGGAATGTATTCGAGTTGTTACTCAAATCACCACCTCCCAAATTACAGTTTCTAAGACCCAGAGTAAACTCTTTTCCTTATTTGGAGTTGGGTACATCAGTCAAGGGACAGGGCTACAAAAGGCCATGTTGTGGGGTGGTGGGTAGAGACACCTAACTATACTTTCTCCCTGGTACCTCCTGCCAGGGCACCAACTCAATTAACACAAACAAAAGCAGAGAAGGGAGACGGCCCATACAGGTCAGTTTTATGATGTGGGAAGCTGAATTTAAAAATGTGCAGTGTGGTCCTGGAGAAGCCAAGAGCAAATACCTAGCCTAGAATATTTAAGTATTGATTGAATGGATTAATGAATAATGAATGACAAGTTCTCATTTGTTATAGAGGGCTTCTAACCAAATATTGTGGCAAAATTAGTCATTAATTTTTCAAGGTAAATAAATGCATCAGATGTTTTATTTCTGTGGAGGAAATTATTGTGATAAATACGTTATTTAAATTTTTAAAATTTTACATTTTAGGGTTAATTTTTCTAGATAAAATATCTAAAATTTAAGGTTCATTTAAAAATAAATTTAGAAATATACATACGTATATATTCATAAAGAAAGTCTCTAAGCTATCTCAGAAATTGGTTTTCTCTTTTCTTTGACTAACTGGTGATGTTCTCTACATGCTGTTTTAAGGTAATAATACTAAAACTGATTCAGAAAGCAAGGACATTTATCATAGCAGTGCTAATTAGAGATAATATTTTTAAAGATGCTGATTAATGAACAACATGAATTCCAAAATTAAAAAGCAGTGATGTATTTTGCACATGTATAAAAATTGCTGAATTTGTTTTTGCTGGGTCTGTCAATATTGGTCCAAGCTTGCCAAAGTTTAGCACTTTTTAATAATACACCAATTATAATAATAAGACAAACTGAATCAATCGAGGAAATCAATGCATACTTGTTAATTAGTATGAAATGGCAAAATTAACCATTATCATTGAAAGTAATATAAAATTTTCAAATCTATATAATGATGCCTCTAGATAAATACTATCATCTGTATATGAAAGACAGATATAACTGAAGAGTTCAACATGAATGATCAAACCTCTAGAAGATATTCCAAGATACAGCATCCAGTGAAGCAATTGACCATATAAAAATAGAGTAATATCACAAAATATAGTGGAGCTATATGTTTCTCTATACTTTTTTTCAAGGAAAAGAGTATACTGTTCTATTTTAAAATGACACAAATGTAAAATAAAATGGAAAGTTGTGTTGTAATGTTCAACTTCTTTTACTCGAAATAAAATTTTTAAATTTCTACAAAAAGATTCCTAAACCAAGAAGAAAGTATTAATTTGAATAATCTTCAGTAGGATGCATCAAAATTTTTCAGTAAAGTATAATTGGTTCAAAGTCAGGGTAGCTTTTCAAGTAGCAATAATAATAATGTTTTTAGATTTGTCCTTGGGGGGTAAATTCTTTTAATTGTAAAGGCCGAAAGTTTTTGTTTTTTTGTTTAGGGCAGCTCCTGGGGTACATGGAAATCGCAGGTCAGAGGTAGAACAGGAACAGCAGCCACTGGCCTATGCCACAGCAATGTGGAATCCTAGCTGTGCATGCAACCCACACCACAGCCCACGGCAACCACACCACAACCCATAGCAACACCAGATCCTCAACCCACTGAGCGAGGCCAGGTATTGAACCTGCACCCTCATGCACATCAGTCAGGCTCACTAATGCTGAGTCACAACGTGAACTCCCAGAAAGGTTTTTTAAGTGCTACTCTAAGTTATTCAGAATGTTTTGAGTTATTCAGAATGTTTAGCTCCTGATCCTTTCAAAGCTTGTTTGGCCTGCTGTACTTTACCCATTTCAAAAGTAATCATTTCTGTTATTAAACATTATCAAAGTCACTGAGATAATAAACCCAGTAATATGTAGGTAAAATATCTAATTCTAGATTTATTAATTTTTAATTAAAGAAGAAAAATATGTAATGAATGAAATCACAATGGAAAGTATTTTAATATCCAGAAAAACTGAAGAGCATATTTCTTTAAATTCTGTGGTTTACATCCAAATGCTTGATAATTTGAGTACTGAAGAATAAGTATTTTAAATAGTAAGTTATTTTAGTGTTATATTTAATCAATTTTGATTACATATTTATATATTTCTCTTTATAATCAAATTATCTTGGACAAATTAAACTATTAAAGAAAACTAAGTGTTTAATAAATTAATCTAAATATATAAAATCATATTCTAAAGCACATTAACTATTTCATGGAAAATAGAATCAACATGCAGTTAAAATGGCTTGGCTGGATAAAAGAAAAAATATAGAAAGCTTCATACTTAACCTAAAATTTTGATTTTAGTTAGATTTTCCTATCTATGGAGAACTTGAATATTTAATAGCAATTGCCTATTACCAACCCATGGCCACTAGACTTACCATATGGTCTTTCAAACTAAGATCATTTAAGGTATGTGAGAACTTTTATATTGATAGCACTGTATAAATCTCTCCTCTGAGCTCCAACACTGAACAGTTTTAAGATTTTCACTCTTATATCCCAGAGGGCTGCATTAACATTACACGTTGTTCCTTAACCTTCTCCCTATTCCATTAACATAGTTAATGGTGTTCTTGTTTGCTTCCTCTTGCATTTTTACATCATTCCTTTTAAAAAAATCAGTTGTGGACTCTACAAATTGAAATTCTGAAATGTCTTTGAGACTGTATTTTGAGAGAATCCTGGGATCTATTTAGTTGAAACAACAGACTTTTAGGTGTGATGAATGGGACACTGTGGTTTTCTTGTGAACTCAGCCATTCAATAAATTTTGTTTTAACATGACACTATTTCCTAAGATAAATGTTGGGGGTAGTGGGGGTGGGGTGGGAAGGAATACACGAAAGTAATGATCTTTAAAAGAGAATACAGAGCAGAAGCATCAGTGATTTTTCTTAAAGAAAATTAGCTGATGGAAATACTGAACACAAACAACTGGATTATTCAGAAATTCTTCAGTAAATAAATCTTCAAGTGCCTAATACAAACACTGACCTAGAAAGTCTGAAGCTATTGAAGTGTAAACTCCCCTGGCTGTGGCTCCCACGGAGTTTATTTTAAGGTAAGTGAGAGATATTTATAAACAGAAATTGGACAAGTACATGCATAATAATAAGCTGTGCTAATTGCTCTAAGCCAAATCTTTGGGTGTTAGGAGTGTACACATGAAGGAAACTACAAAACGGATCTCAAAAGTCTTTTTCTCAGGAGTAATATCAGAACCATGTTCCTATCAATATGTATGAATTAACTAAACGAAGGCCCAGAGGGAGCAGTTCAGGCAGAAGATCCTGAGCTGCAAAGTAGGTTGAAGCTGGAGAATGGGGAAGGAGAGGCTGAGGTGGTCTGAAGAGGATACAGAATGTAGGTTAAACACATCTGTCTTGGAGTTCCTGTTGTGGCTCAGCGGGCAACACAAACCCGACGAGTATCCATGAGGACATGGATTTGATCCCTGGCCTTGATCAACGGGTAAAAGATCTGGTATCGCTGTGAGCTGTAGTATAGGTCGCAGATGCTGCTCAGATCTAACACTGCTATAGCTATGGCATAAAATAAACTCCATGGGAGCCACAGTCATGGCAGTTTTACACTTCAATATTTTCAGACTTTCTAGGACAGTGTTTGTATTAGGCACTTACAGCTGCAGCTCTGATTTGACCCCTAGCCTGTGAACTTCAATATGCTGTGGATGTAGCCCTAAAAAGATACACACACACACACACACACACACACACACACACACACACACACACCTACCTGTATTTATAGTAAGAAAAACTATGAAGCCATGGAAGGATCTCCAGCAGGAAAGTAACATGGTCACATTAGCATTTTGAAATGTCACTGATCAGAGTGTGTAGATTAGTTTAGTGGGGATAAAATTGCCTGTGGTTGTAACAAAGATGATGATTATTATGAATAACTGTAATCACAGTACTGGAACCTAGAAAAAGAAATTATTTGTAGGTTTCTAAAGCTTAAAGTGTGTAATCAATTAAAAAAATACACATTTTTCTCAATAAGAGGAATGGGATTATATATATGGATACACATTAAGAATATTTTCATCCATTTTTAATAGTTTGAGTTTAGAAGAAATAGTAATTTAGGTCATTGTAGCTACAACTTTTGAGAAATAAACTAAAATCAAGAATTACCACTAACAACATGATTAAATGTGCAAAAGTAATACATGATTGTGAGGAAATTAAATTTACTACATTAAAAATAACACATTAAAGAGAAAATCATTTATAACTTAAGAAAGCCATTTTTTTTAAAGTAGCAAAAAAATTAATTTAAAAAAATTTATATGGAATATTTCAAAATATATGAATTTTTAGAAGAGAAAAGAGTGTAATGAACCCCCATGGACCTGTCACTCATCTTCAATAATTTTCAAGGTGTGAAAATTTATTTTATCTACATTTTTTCCTTCTCATTCAAATCCAAGTCAGTTTGAAACAAATGAAAACATTATATTAATTTATGCGTGAATACTCCATGTGTATCTTTATTTTTTATTATTTATTTATTTATTTATTTGTTTGTTAATTTATTTGCTTTTTAGGGCCTCACCCATGGCATGTGGAAGTTCACAGGCTAGAGGTAGAATCAGAGCTACAGCTGCTAGCCTACAGCACAGCTACAGCAATGAGGGATCCAATCCACATCTGCAACCTACATCACAGCTCACGGCAATGCCAGATCCTAACCCAATGATTGAGGCCAGGGATTGAATCAGCACCCTAATGGATACTACTTGTATTTGTTTCTGCTGAGCCATGACAGGAACTCCTCATGTGTATCTTTAAATCACAAGAAAGAATCCTCCTTTTCAAGCATAACTATCATCAGACACTCCTGAACAAACAATAAATCCTTTATCTAATGTTTCATATCTAGCCATGCTCATATTATTTATCTAACTGAAACATAAATATTCCTTTTGTCAGTCTAATGTCTGTTAGCTTATATTGTAATTAACAAAAACCTTTCTATTTTATTCTGGATGCCCTCACGGACTTTGTCTTTAAAGTCCAATTATTTTATTAGACTATGGCTTAGACTTAGAACTTCTTGTTTGACTTCCCAGTGCTCTTTCAATATATAGGTTCAAGTCTTGCTTTGCTTATTTCAAGGAATTTTCTTGGATTATAATTTTTAGAATTTGTTTTATATGATTTATTTATTTTTCTCCTTCAGGGAAGACTGTGATGTGTATTTCTAAAATAGTCTTTCTAATTTTTAATTGAGTTTATTCACTTCTGTTTTCCCATCTTACTTTTCTCCAATCCCCTCATTTCTGATCTTTTACAGTTCTGATTTATGCTATTGGCCCATAACTGTATCACTTTCTTTCTTTCTTTTAGCTCATTTTCAAAAGCCAGGTTATTTTCACTTGTTTTTTGAGAATGAATTTCCAACACACTTTCTCCATTTGTAAAAGGTTCATCTCTTTCTTACTCTTTTTTTTTTCTGTAAATTTTAAAGAGCAAAGCCACACTCTTTTTCAGCAGCTCAGTTTTAGGCAAAATGGATTTTCATATATTTCAAAGAGAGTAGACCAATATTGCTTTTCTAGTTTCACTATTATACAGTTTCTTTTTTTTGGTTTCACCAAGATTAAAATAATAGAATTCAACTTTCTGAAGTCTTGGTCCTTTTATCTGAACCTTTTCCAGTTCTTTTGCTCATTATTCTATCCAGCTCATTAGAATTCTACTCTCCAGCTTTGACCTGGAGAACACTTTGGTTTCAGGGTACCAACTTCCAGATATCTGGTCTACTTGATTGCTGTTGCCCTTTCTTTGTCCCATTGCACTCACTGAAAATAGGAAGCTTCAAATCCCACTAGCCACCGCAGCTACTACTTTCAGATTATATATCAGGATTGCACATTGAATGTGCCCATTGATTTCCAGTGAGCCCACAATAGTGATTTTCAGTTCTCTGTCTCTCAGAACCATTTCTTACTTCTTCTTATTCAGTTTTGATAACAACTGTGTCTTGTCTATTGGTGTTTATCTCAAACCATTTATATTCGGGAGCTCATGAGAATTATTTTTTTCCTAGTTTTGCTATAGGTGTTGTCCTACTTACTGTCCTACTTGATTTTGCTGTCCTACTTGCTCTTTTTCTCTTTAAGAGTGGGATCTAATAGATTAACAAAATGCACCCCTGTCAATGGCATTTTCCTAGAGTAACTTATTGAAAGAGTATTACAATTTTTAATAACTACAATGAAATAGCTCATTTAAGTAAGAAAATCTTGGAGTTCCCATCGTGGCTCAGTGGTTAACAAATCTGACTAAGAACCATGAGGTTGAGGGTTCGATTCCTGGCCTCGCTCAGTGGGTTAAGGATCTGGCGCTGCCGTGAGCTGTGGTGTAGGGGGCAGACGCGGCTCGGATCCCGTGTTGCTGTGGCTGTGGTGAAGGCCGGCAGCTACAGCTCCTGTTAGACTCCTAGCCTGGGAACCTCCCTACGCCGCAGGTGCAGCTCTAGATAAGGCAAAAAAGACAAAAAAAAAGAAAAGAAAAAAATCTTGATGACGATGAAATCAAGGAAAAGTCTTTATTCTCAGTGCTGGATCAGGTCTTTGTAAAACACGTAGATGTTTTCAGTTCAGTGTAATATGAATTATTGAGCAACTATTGTATGCAAGGTAATATTTATATGCTTCAGCAAATGAAAGAAAGGATGGACACTGCCCACGGATGTTTCAAATTCAAATGGAGAAAGTAAATGTATACATAATTAACTCAAATAAATTAATTATAAATAGATAAATGATTCACTCATTTTGGTGAGAACAAATATTAACATTGTCAAACAGGCTTATTTAAAGAGCTTGATAAAAATGGAACACTATGCAACCAGTACAAAAACATGGATTAATATTTCTCAAACTGTAAATATATCAGTTCTATATTTCTAAAGACAAGCAAATCTGTATACACAACATTCTGTAAAATATGATCTAATTTTTTTTTTGCTTTTTTTAGGGCCGTACCCATGGCATATGGAAGTTCCCAAGCTAGGGGTCAAATTGGAGCTTTGGCTGCTGGCCTATGCCAAAGCCACAGCAATGTGGGATCTGAGCCATGTCTGTGACCTACACCACAGCTCACGACAACACCAAATCCTTAACCCACTGAGTGAGGCCAGGGATTGAACATGCATCCTCATGGATCCTAGTCGGTTCGTTAACCACTGAGCCACAAAGGGAACCCCTTGATCTAATTTTAACAATGACAACATAAGTTGAAAATATAGATGTGTTTACCAAAATAATAAATAGTAATAACCTCCAAATAATGGAATTAGAGAAGTATTTTACATTTCTTTTATTTTTATAATATTTTGTTATATTTGGTTTACTATTTTTTGCAATGAATAAGTCTAACATTTAAAATGGAAATTAGGCTCATTCTATTTTTACAAGCCATGAAACACTGGAAAAGCAGTGAAAAATCTTTTTGCATATCTATCAAAGTAAGATAAATTTGTGACCAAGATAGTCTAGACATAATCTGCTCAAGAAATATAAGCATGGATTGTTTGTCTATGAATACATTTCAATCCTATTTTGAAGAATAAGGAGGGAGTGGAAGAGATGAGGAGAAGAAAACAGCATATGTAACACACAAGCTCAAGTATGGTAACCACAAACACATCAACCCGACACTAGAAAAGATGAGCCTCTGAACCTAATCCTCACACTCCCGCTGCCTCCTGCTATTCCTGGTAATATTAAATGTCAAGGTCAGATTCTTATTTTGTCTTATATTGTTGGTACGTCTCTTTCCAGTTAAAATCTGTATCATAGTCAATCATCACCGAAGGGCCCATGGTTCCTATTGCTGTCCTTTCATGTGCATCACTTTCAAACTGGTTTACCAATAGGCTAGTGGCTCTGTCAGCCCTTTCCAGGGCCTAGTGCTAAACTCTTATTTCTCATTCTCCCAGGCATTCTTATAGGGCTTTGTGACTATTTATAACCAAAGAAATGTAAGTAACTTTGGGTATCCTTTCTATCATAGGGCAGTTGAAGAGAGGATACGTCTTCATCTCTGTCTCATCTCTAAATCTGTGTCTGTCTCTCTCTTCTCCTTGTTCAGCCACCTGAACAGTTCAGAGCTGACCTCAGAGTCTTCTGATGAACATACAAGAGACACAGACAGCATGGGTGGAGCCTAGTACACATTCTTGAATGACTCCAGAAAGCTAATTTTCCTTACCAACATCACTGGACTATACTGAAATAGAACAACTGTCTAAGCCACTGAGTTTTGAAGTTTAATCCTAATTTATTTAATTAGGAATATTACCCTAAAGAATAAAAGCAGTTTTCAAAATCATTTTTCTGACACTCGTTTGAATTTTTCTTGCACTTAATTAAAAACATTTAGCAGCATAAGATGTGAATCAACTATTGCTTTCTGTTTTTTGTTGACTAGGCCAATTATTTTTCCTTCATTAGTTTCACTTCTAAGGAGTGCATAGTTTAAAGAAAATGGAAATAATAGGCATTTTTTTCCCATAACCTTTTCATAGATCAAATCATTTTTTCAGCTACGTTTCTTATTCTCCCATTTGGTTACAACAGAACTGTGACTTTGCACCTTTTGAGTCTTTGAGTAGATTCTGTACAAATTCTTCATCCTTAATTTAATAGAAGAAGGCTAGCATACTGAGTTAAAAGTACTTGGAAGACATTTAAATACAGTTTATGCTTTAAATAAATTTATAAGACAGATGTGAGCTATCTTGCTTCATGTTATTATTTTAATTATGCGATTAAAATGGTGACTTGAAAGTCTTCAGTTTAGAAAGACCCTATTTCTGCTAGCTAAAAATTAGCCTATCTTATTTTTTGGAAACAAATTAACTTTTCTGCCTAAGAGATGCTGGTAAGTTAATTTGCAAAATTGCCCCAGAAAAATATTAACTGACAGAAATATTGTGTTTTCTCAGCTACCAAAAAAAAAAAAAATTTTTCAAGAAAGTCCTTTCAAAATAAGTTTATTTTAGTATTTCACCTTTTAAATTTTGGATTTCTCTCCATCTCTTATTTTTATAAGTAAATATACTTTGAAAATTAAAAAAAAACCTTCATATGATGGATAATATTGGACTTGAGAGAAGCATCAATAATATGAGGTTTTTCTGTTCTATGACTTACTTGATTAAAAGTATCAAAAATTCAATAGCATAAGTTTCACAATTCAGTTAATATTGACAAATTTCCTACAAAGGGAAGCACTGGCAGAAATATAGTGGCTATATTAATAGGTCAAAAGAGAAATATATAAGGCACATCTTCTTTGACCTATATTATTATCTATGACCTTATTATCTAGGTTTCCCAGCTACAGAGTACTGGAAAGAGATGAGAACCAGAGAATTTTTTTTTGTAACTTAGGGTTATTAGCCAATTATTTCCTATATAAATTCAATTTAGAATAAATCGTTAACCTGAAAATAGGAGCACCTAGCATTCCACCTAAACAATTGTGGATTTCTATGGCTAGTGTTTCTGCTTCTCCTCATCAGCTATGATGGTTAATTTTATGTTTCAACTTGACTGCACCATGGGGTGCGCAGATATTTCATCAGAAGTGCTCATGGGTAAGTCCCTGAGACTTTTTTGTGTGTGTGAGATTGACATTTGAATGGGTAGAGTGAGTAAAATGGATTATTCTCCCCAAGGTGGGTGACTCTAATCCAATAAACTGAAATCTAAAAAGAAAAAAATCTGACCCTCCTGCCTGACTGCTGAGATGAGGCATTGTTTTTTTTTTTTTAATGAAGGGTTTTTTTTTTTTTTTTGAGTAGTTTTAGGTTCATAGGAAAACTGAAGATAGAGAGATTTCCTATATATTATTGTCCTCACATATGCATAGTCTCCCACATCACGAATATCTCCCATCAGAATGGTACCTGTATTTCCACCGATGAACTTACATCATAATTACTCAAAATATATCATAATTACTCAAAGCACATCATAATTACTCAAAGCACATAGTTTATGTTACAGTTCACTCAGTGTTGTACACTCAGTTGATTTGGACAAATGTACAATGATGTGTGTCCATTATTATGAAATCAGACAAAGTATTTTCACTGTCCTAAAGATCTTATATGCTCAACCTTACCCATCCTCCCCCCAAACCTCCTGCTCCAGCCACCAGGGGGTGGTAACCACTAATTTTTTTTACTGTCTCCATCATTTTGCCTTTTTCAGAATGTCACATAGTTGGAAACATGCAGTGTGTACCATTTTGGTTTCACTTATTTCATTTAGAAATATGCATTTAAGCTTTATCCATGTCATTTCATCATTGTATAATTCTTCTTCAATATCATATTAGCTATTCTGGGTCTTTTGCCTCTCCAAATAAACTTTAGAATCAGTTTGTTGATATCCATAAAATGACTTGCTGGAATTTTGAGTAGCATGGCACTGAATTTATAGACCAAACTGAGAAGAACTCATTCTTTGATAATATTGAGTATTCCTATCCATGAACATGAAATATGTCTCCATTTAGTTATTTGACTTTGTTCAACAGTTTTGTAGTTTTCTTCATGTAGTTTTCATACACATTTTATTAGATTTATACATAAGCATTTCATTTTGGGGGGGTACCAGTGTAAAACATTCTATTTTTAATTTCAAATTCCATTTGGCCACTGCTGGTATATAGAAAAACAATTGATTTTTGCATTTTAACTCTGTATACTGCTACCTTGCAATAATATCACATTAGTTCCAGAAGTTTTTCTTCACTTATTCTGGATTTTCTACTTAGAAGGTCATATTATCTAGGAACAAAGAGAATCTCATTTATTCTCTCTCAATCTATATACATTTTTATCTTTTTCTTTTTTCTAGAATTAATTTAGAACTTTCAGTAGATGCTGAAAAAGAGTGGTGAGAGAGGACACACCTGCCTTGTACTTGATCTTAGTGGTAAAATGAGTTTCTCATCAAATGCAACATTAGTTGTAGGGTTTCTGTAGATATTTCTCATCATGGTGGGATAGTTCCCCTCTATTCCTAGTTTATTGAGAGCTTTCATCATGAATGAGTGTTGTGTCTCCTCAAACATATTTTTTGCATCTATTTATAGGACCATGAGATTTTTCACTCTTAGACTGTTGACATAATGAATAAAATTAATTGATTTTCAATGTTGAATCAACCTAGGACAGATTCCATGTGGTCATATTATATAATTTTTTGTGTACATTGATTCTTGTGAATTGATAATATTTTGTTGAGATTTTTTTATGTATGTTCACAAACGGTATTGATCTGTAGTTTTCTTTCCTTGTAACGTCTTTGGTTTTGACATTGGGTATTATCTAATATTGGCCTATTAGAATTAGTTAAGAAGTATCCCTTCTGTTCCTATGTTCTGAAAGAGTAAGAGATTGTAGATAATTGGCATACTTTCTTCCTTAACTGTTTGGTAGAATTTACCAGTGAACACATCCAGGCCTGGTATTTTCTGTTTTGGAAGGTTATTAATTATTGATTTAATTTTTAAAATAGCTATAGGTCCACTGAAATTGTCTCTTTGTTCTTCTGTGAATTTTGACAGGTTGTGTCTTTCAATGAATTGGCTCATTTCACCTAAGTTATAAAATTTGTCAACAAATACATTCAGTTTTTGTTTGTCAGATAATTTTTTTTCCCTCCTTCATTTTGAAGGATAGTTTTGCAGCATATGGAATTCTATGCTGTTTGTTGTTGTTGTTTTTTCTTCGCCACCTGGTATTTTAAAATATTTAACTCCTCTCTCTCTCTTTTTTTTAAATGGCCACACCCATGGCATATGGAAGTTCCTAGTCCAGAAACTGAATCCATGCCATAGCTGCAACCTACACCACAGTTGTGGCAACACACCAGATTTTAACCCATTGTTCTGGGCCAGGTTCCAAATCTACACCTCTGCAGTGAGCTAAGCTGCTGCAGTCAGATTCTTAACCCACTGTATCATAATGAGAAGTCCTTACTCCTCTTATTACTTTCATGGTTTATGAAGAGAGAGAAAACCAAATTCTTATCTTTGATCCTCTATAGGTAAGGTATGTTTTGCCCTAGGATTTTTTTTTTTTTTTATGTTCTGTGGTATGAAAAATATGTGTGTAGGTATAATTTTTTTGGCATTTATCTTGGTTGATGTTCACTGAGCTTCTTGGATCTATGATATAGTCTTTGACACTAATTTGGAAACATTCTCAGTCATTATCTCAAATATTCATTCAATTTCTTTGCCTCTTTCTTTTTCTTCTGATATTCCCATTATCTGTATGCTATGTCTTTTATAGTTCCATAGTCCTTGAATATTCTGTGCTGTTATTTTCAGTCTTTGCTCTCTTAGCTTTTTTTGGTTTTTGAAGATTTTATTTTATCCTCTATTTCAGAGATTTTTTTTTTCTGAGCAATATGCAATCTACTAATAAGCCAGCAAAGACATTCTGCATTTCTGTTATACGGTTTTTAATATCTTGCATTCCTTTTGGTTCTTTCTTAGGATTTTCATGCCCTTCCTTATATTGCCCATCTCTTGTTGCATATTGTCCACTTTCTCCACAAGTTCCCCTAGAATAGTGCTTTTTTAAAGTGCTTGATCTGATAATTCCAATATTCCAGCTTTATGTGGTTTTTATGCTTGCTCTGACTCATGAAAAAAAATTTTTTTTTGCCTTTTAGAAAACCTTGCAATTTTTTTCTTGATAGCAGGACATAATGTACCTGGTAAAAAAGATCTGCTGTAAATAGGCCTTTAGTAACATGGTGCAGAGTTTGAAAATAGGGGAGAGTGTTCGACAGTACTACAGTAAAGTATTTCAGTTAATGTTTACCTCTGTTCTGTGAATTTCACCAGTGTTCCTCAGTATTTTTCACCTCCCTTAGATAGGACAGGATGACTAGAGTCAGCAGGGGTTGAATATTTCCCTTCCCTGGGTAAGTTAGACTCTGATAATACCCCAGCAGATTAGCCTCTCGTTAATTAGTTTCCTTTGAGGGAAGGCCTTGTTAAGAAGTGCAGATTGTTCTGGCATATTTCAAAATTGTTCATTTCCTTCTCCTTCTGCCGGATGAGAAAGCAAATTTTTCCCCTAATATTTACTATGTAAAGCTGGTACATCTCACAATATTGTGAGGGCCCCTTTATGAGTAGGTATGCCTAGAAATTTTAACTCTCAAACTTGTCCACACTGAGATTCCAGCAATTTGGCAATTCTGATTTATGTTTTACTCCTCTCACACTGGTTCCTGTGGCATTTTCCATTTGTGAGTCCCTGCTCTAGTAAACTGTGACTCCCCGTATTCACTCATTTATCTCTCTAATCTTGGGCAGTGGTTTACCCTATGTCCTCCCCTTTCTTACAGATCCAAGAAGAGTTGCTGATTTTCAGTCTGCTCAGCTTTTTGCTTGTTAAAATGAAGAGGCAACTTCCAAACTTCTTATGTGTGGAACTGGAGACCAGAAGTCCAGGATAACTTTTTACTGCCTTCAGAGTCAATCTGAAAAATTGGCTTTTCTTGACTTTCAAGCCTGTGAACTCACAGACTGGACTTACACCATCAGTTCTCCTAATCCCCCTGGTTCTTAGTCTGTGGACTTGGACTTTAATTATACCATCTTCCTTTCTTGGGTTTCTAGCTTGCCTACTGCAAACCTTGGGACTTCTTAGTCTCCATTGTTATGAGCCATCCCCTTACTATAAATCTGATGAATACACCAGTCTTTAATTTTCTTTTCTCTGTTAGCTGGTTGAAGATAAATGAAACAGCTTCTTTTAACTTCTAATTTAAAAAAGATTATGAAATACCTTGAGTAGGTGTGAGAGTAACTTTTCTTCAATAATTAGTATAAACAGAGTTTCTCTCGCCCTCCCTCTCCCTCTCTCTTTTTTTCTTCCTCTAAAGAAATAAGTGTCCCACTTTTATCACACACCAGGTGGCAAAACAGTGAGTGGAAAATATGTAAGAAGAGTGGGTGTGTACAGAAAATAATAATAGCACCTTCCCCTACACTGTAATTTGTAGTCTTCAAAGCATTTTCTTATAGACTTGAGTCAGATAAAATAACTAGAGAATGGGGAGAGTAGATATTTTCATCCTTTCCAGGTGAGAAAATCAAGGCATTACTGAGAAAAGTAAGTGGAAGTACTAAATTTTCAAACCGGGTTTTCTGACAATAAATCAAGTGTTCTTACAACTGAATGACTCTGCTTGTGGACAGAACTGCATTAATTACATCTTTCAAGAGAGAGTTGACAGTCACTCAAAAGACAAAGGACGAACAAGACCTAGTGGATTTCTGCTCCAAAAGGCAAGAGAGATGATTTAAGCTTAGATAAACTAATAGCCATATTTTTTTTTAAAAAAAGGAATATGTCAGGGTGAGTTGTAGGTCATTTGAAAGAGGTGTTTAATGCAAGTACTCTGTGAGCAAAGGTAGTTTCAACAAGAATGCTAATGAAAAAGTAGTAAGATTAACAACAGTAGAAGAAGTCTGCACTTTCTGAACAAATGTTAAATTTGAAGAATCTCCCAGGAATTTCTGTTAATTCTAAAAATGACTTGGCAACAAAAATATTATTACCTCATTTCAACATATTTGATCAAACAGACTGAGAGATGAAATAACCTCATCAAAATATATGACATTAAGAATATGTTACGCTGACAACCAGGAGTATTTTTAAAATGAAAGGAAAACAAACCAGCAAACATTTTTGAGAAGTCTGAAGTTATTAAATAACTCACAAAGTACTTAATTTTTTTTTCACTCATTACAAATGTAGTATTTAGAGCTCAAAAGAAAAGCAGGAATTAGCAATATTACATACTGCTGTCACAAGTTGTCTTCAATTTTGTTCTCCAGAAACAGATCAGAGACAATGATTCGTGCAAAGTTTATTCATTAGGAAGAATTGCCAGGGACCTAAAATTGGTCAGGGAGATGGAAAGTGGGATTAGGGAAGGAGAAAGGCAAGGAAGTCAAGCAAGGTCCCTTCAAGATTAAGTTTGGCTCAATCTGATACAGGAAATTTGGAGAAAAATGTCTATCATCTCTTAACAATCTTCATTTGGGGAATATTTATCCCCCGCCCACTTCATTCATTGGTTTAAGGTAAGAGTGCACAGGCAAGCTGGTTCCAGTTCTTAGACTAAAGACCAAGAGGGTTGTGGCAGCCTGATAGCAGTTTTTAAAAAACAGAGGCAGATGCTGGCTATTGGGTGGAAAAGCCACCAGAAGCCAGCTGCTGATATATACAAACATGGAGAAATTAATTAAGGATATAGGCAGAGTCTTGACACAGCTGTCACTCCAGCCAAGTGATTATTCAATAATGGCTTTATATGAAGTACACGAACTTATTCATATTCATTCTTATCCTCTTCATTTCTCCTGCACTTTCCCCTGCCCATGGGTCACTGATCACTGAGGACGGTTATCTGAGATGAAGGAGGTAATCTCTTTTGGTACAATCTAAATTCCACAAGGGTACAAATCTCCTAAGGTAAGTGCAGGTGTTCTAGATCATTTCTCCAGCCTCCATGTCTCAAACTATATGAAATCAACAATATTCAAATGTGCTAGGGTGTTACTTTGGTGACCCCCAAATGAACACCTTGGGTTATTCTTTCTAGTGTTTTCTCAGGGTTTGGCAAGGGAATTTGCTTTAGTCTATGGGAATTAGAAAGTGCATGCACAGACACTTGATAAGCATTTGCATATTTGGAGCTTGCCTGCTTAAAAGAACCACTTTTCATATCCAGCTGCCAGGTATAAGAAATTCCAGAATATTTTAAGGGGGAGAAAGGGGCATATTGAGAGGGCTTGGAGGTTAAGACACTGTGTAGAGTAAAAGATGTCAACAAAGAGAAGCAAAATGTCTCAGCTGACTTCTCAACTGAATGCAATGGTACACATGGCCTCAGTTAATAACTTGAGAAGTGATATGAATAACACAATCATAAGAAATAACAAATCATTCTTGCTTCAAGCTACAAATGTTGATCTGTTTTGTTGCACAGTAAAATATGATTAATACAGTTTTTGCTCTATAGGAACAGTAACTTCATATGATTCAAATGAAAAACACCAAAAATGGTAATAATCACACCAGTTCTCATAGGCAATACTACCAGTTATCTAGTCTTACTTTGGTTAATGTACCCTGTTAGTGTCTTTATCAATTAATCATCCAGTTAACTTAGGCTATGAGATAGGTATTAATGCCTAATCCCAGAGCTGAAGAAATTGAGCCTCAGAGAGGTCAAGTGGACTAAGGACACGTAGTTATCTGCAGTTATAATCTGAATCCACCTTAGCCTGGATGCAGGCTATCTCTTTCCTACTCTGCTGCAAATTGCACTTTTATATAAGGATACCTAAACATGACAGTATAAATTGTCATTAGGCCTATACATTTGCCAAATATAATCCATATGGGTTGTGCAAATCTGTCTTTGAAAACCCTTTACATCCTGGAAGAAGGACAATAAACCTGTGAAAATGATCTTCAACCCCTTCCACACAAAAATGTGTTCATCATAAGAATTAATAGTGAACCCAAGAAAACATTACATCTTTTGGTAATCTGAATAATTTGCATACTTTTATTAATTCAACTCTAGTTGTAATAATGAGGAAATATAAATTTATAACTTTCCCTAGTATAATGGTGATATATAGCACTGAGGAGTTTAGGCTATAGAGCAAAATGCCTGAAGTAAATTATGATTCTTTCTCTTACTAGTTCTATGACTGTAAGCTAGTTATTTAACCTCTCTGAGTCTTCAGTTTTTTCATCTATAACATAATAATAGCGATAATTCCCAACTTATTAACGTCACAAGTTGTGAGATTAAAACAATCACTATATGTAAAATGCTGAGAATAGCACCTGGTATAGAGCACACTCTGTGTCACCTGTTATAACGATTACTATTATTGTTTTTGTCATTATTATTAATTTCCTTTAATAAATCAAAAAAACCTTATATTCATGGATACAAAACCACTGTAAAAGATTTTGTCAGAAGTTTAGTTTTCAAACAACAATTTTGTACAAGTACAACAAATTTGACAGAATAAAGGCCTTTTTCATTTAAAAAGGACAATATTAATGTGCATTTAATTTTATTAATATATTAATACACTATATATTTTTATGCTTCTTCTATCTTCTGAGTTCATCCTAGCCCTGGACTTAATGAAGAAGAATAACAACTAAATAGAAACAAAAATGAAGACAGTAACAATGAAAACAAAAAGAAAAGACTATAGCTTTTGATTTTGATATTACACTATCTTTCATAATAAGGAGTCTTTCCTTATCTGTGTTTTCACAGGCCCTTTGCTTTCCTTTAATATAGTGTTTTATTGTATTTTACAGAGATTCATTTGCTTGCAATTTTCTCATTAACTTAACTAGTTGTTCTTTGAATCCAGATACTGCTTACTCAGTGTTGTTACTTTTGTGATAAGATGCGTGCTTGGTACTGAATGTCAGTTCAGAAATTATTTGCTGAATGAATGAGCAAATAAACCATAAGTTGGATGATTCATTCATCATTAAGCATACGGTTCTTTTGGTTAATATAGATTTTATTATATAATTCTTTTTTGAAATTTATGATATCAATGATTATTATAGGAGAGAATAAAGGACTGACTTACATGAAATTAGACACACTAAATTCTAAATATTTTCTTTCTTTGAGTGACATTTAGAAACAATTTATTCTTAATTCCTTGGGAATAGATGATGACAGATATCCAGATGGTGACAGATATACAGTAGATTTAATCCACCATGATGATGAAATGTTCTCAAAGTTATTGACTCTAACATAGTTTTAACTTGAGGGAACACACATCTGGAAATACAAGCCTTCAAAAACCATGTGGGCAACTGGCCATACTACCCAGAGCAATCTGCAGATTTAATGTGATCCCTATCAAATTACTCATGACATTTTCCTCAGAACTAGAATAAAGTAATCTCAAAATTATATGGAACCATAAAAAACCAAAACAAAACAACAGAAAAAATGGAATTGCCAAAGCAATTCTGAGGAAAAAGAGCAAATCAGGAAGCATAAACCTACCGAACTTCAGCTAATACTACAAAGCTAAAGTAGTCCAAACAGCATGGTATTGACACAAAAACAGACATTTGGATCAATGGACCAGAAGAGAGACTCCAGAGATAAACTTTTATACAGATGTTCAATTAATCTTTGACAGGTGAGGCAAGAATATAAAATGGGAAAGAGATAATCTCTTCAGCAAGTGGTGTTGGGAAAGTTGGACACACCCTTATACTGGGTACAAAAATATATTCAAGATGGCTTAAAGACTTAAATATAAGACAAGATTCTATGAAACTCCTAAGAGAGATCATGGGCAAAACATTCTCTGACATGAACTGTACCAATGTTTTCTTAGGTCAGTCTCCCAAGGCAACAGAAATAGAAACAAAAATAGACAAATGAGACCTATTCAAACTTACAAGCATTGGCACAACAAAGGAAACCATTAACAAAAACAAAAAAAAACCTACAGAATGGGAGAAAATATTTTCAAATGATGTGATAAAGGGCTTAATTTCCAAAATACACAAACAGCTCATACTACTGAACAACCAAAAAACCAAATAACCCAATTGAATTATGGGCAGAAGATCTAAATAGACATTTCTCCAAAGAAGACATATGGATGGCCAGTAGACACATAAGAAGATGCTCAACATTGATAATTTGAGAAATGCAAACCAAAATTGTGAGGTACCACCTCATACCAGTCAGAATGGCCACGATTAAAAGTCTAAAAGATTACAAATTCTGGAGAGTGTGGAGAAAAGAGAACCTTCCTACAAAGTTGGTGGGAATGTAAGTTGGTGCAGTCACTATGGAAAACAGTATGGAGGTGCCTCATAAAACAAAAATAGAGTTACCATATGATTCAGAAATCTCAATTCTGGGCATATATCTGGGCAAAACTGTAATTCAAAAAGATACATGCACTTCTTTGTTCACTGAAACACTATTCACAGTAGTCAAGACATGGAAATATTCTAAATGTCCATCGACTGATAAACGGATAAAAAAGATGTGGTATATATACACAATGGAATATTACTCTGCCATAAAAAAGAATGAAATAATGCCACTTGCAGAAACATGGATATAACTAGAGATTACCATACTAAATGAAGGAAGTAAGAAAGAGAAAGACAAATACTGTAAGATGCTACTTATATGTGAAATCTAAAATATGGCAAAAATGAACCTATCTATAAAACAGAAACAGACCCACATACATATAGAACAAACTTGTGGTTGCTTATGGGCAGGGCTGTAGGGGAGGGATGGACTGGGAGGGTGGGGTTAGTAGATGTGAATTATTACATACAAAATAGATAAACAGCAAGGTCCTACTGTATAGCACAGAGAAATCTATTCAGTATCCTGGGATAAACCATTAAGGAAAGAATATAAAAAAGAAGGTATATATATGTATAACTGAGACACTTTTCTGTAAAGCAGAAATCAATACATTATAAATCAAGTATACTTCAATAAGTAAATTTAGAATCTGTAAACAAACAAAAAACAAACAAAAGGGTAACATTTTCCCAATTATATGTGAAAGCTTTAATGAACACATTTTAATGGATAGGCAATGAGACGCCAGGTAAAACAAAGAAAGAAAGTAATCCTCATGATTTGATTATTAATTTATTATCAGTAGTACTCTTCTTGATCTAATAAACCTCCATGATATGATTGGTGAAATCTAATACATTTCTTACTCACTGTATTTTCCTCAGATAACAGCTCTGTAAATCTTCTCTCCTGCTTTATTTTTGTATTTCTTTTCAGTGATCAAAAAATAAAATCTTCTCTCTAATATAAGCTTAAGGGAGCTAAAACTGTCATTCTGCCTCTGCATATCAGAGATAATATGTTTCTGTGATAATGAAAATGAATGTCAGCTTATGTGTTTGGCCTTCTCAAATTCTCTGAGCAACTCACACCTCAGAGTGATTTTGCTAGGATTAAACTGAAGCTAAATGTATGGCAAACATATGTATGATTTTTATGCCCTCATAATTAATTGGCTTAATGAAGACGTTTTAAATTGTCTCTTTCCCATTGTTGAAGGAAATCAGAAAAATAAGCTCTCTTTAGAAATCACCAAATCAGAAAATCAATGTGATTTAAATTAGTAAAAGGGTCCACTGTGTATTCTAGTGGAGGAAACACGGCCTTGGGTCTGGAGGTAGTCCCTTTTCTCAACTAGGTGTGTGACCCTGTACATCTTAATTAGGCTTTGGGTTCCCAGTTGCCTTATTAAGATATGCCTGCATTGCCTGAGAGCAAAGAACTAGACCTCGATACCACACGTTTACCTCTAGATTCAAATTCTATTAATTTGAATTATACCAATGGGGTTCGTTAAAATAAGAACTACTCATTATTTATTCCATCATTGGTATGTTTATTATAGTTCTCTCTCATCTTGACTTCCCAAGAGATATCCAAGAATTCTCAATAAATAGCAAATCTACTCACCAATTTTTCAGGCTCAAAACCTTGGAGTTATTCTTGATCCCCTCTTCATCTCACACCCCATGTCAAATTCAGTAGCAAATCTGTCAACTCTGTCATCCACATATGTACCAAATCAGATCATTTCTTATCACCTTCACTGCCAACATCCTTATCCACACTCCCCTGAATGTGACATGTAATATTAACAGTAGCATTTTAAATGATCAACATACATCCACTCTTGCCCTGTCCCAGTATATTCACAACATAGCAATTGAACTGATCCTTTGAAAAACAAATTATATTATGCCACTCCCCTGCTCAGTACACTTCGATGCAATCTGTTGTTTTCCCCTGTTACTCAGAATAAAAGCCAAAATTCATGCTCTGACTTCTAAATCCTATGTGTCTTCGAATTCTCTAGCTCTTTGACCTTATTCCATAGCACTCTCCCTGGTGTTCACTTCACTTCAGCCACACTGAGTGCCCTAATGGTCCTGGTCACTTTCTTGTATGAGGGGCTTCACCACTGCAGTACCTTCTATTGATATCTTCAGAGCACAATTTTCACATCTTTAAAGTCTCTGCACAAATACAATTTAATCTGAAAAGATTCCTCTTATCACATCATGTAAAATAGAGCAAAGCCCACCATTCTTTGATACTGTGCACTGCTCTATTTTTCATAGCATGTACTAACTTACGTATTAAACACACACACACACATACACAATTTGTTTTCTGTCACAAACTCACTCTTCCACTAGATTTTAAGTGTTTAAGTCCCATGATAGCAGTACATTTATATGCTTTGGTGTATTTTATACTCAGTGGTTAAAATAGTGCTTGATGTTCATGTGATAAATATATTGCTGAGTTTAAAAAATGAATAAAACAACAAGAAGAGAAGAAAAAGGAAATGGGACTGAAAGCAAAAATGGAAATAGAAAACAGAAGATTCAGGTATGACACATCTATTCAAAAACAGTGTGGGAAACTCACATGCAAAAAAACCGTTGGCCCCTTACCTTATACCATAAACAAATGTTAAATACAAATAGATCAAAAACATAAACTGAGTTCATACTATAAAGCTATTAAAAGAAAACATAGCATAAAGAAGTTTATGACATTTAATTTGGCAAGAGTTTCCTCGATATAACACCAAAAACATAAGTAAAATGAAAGAAAAGATTTCATAAAAATTAAAATCTTCTGTGCATCAAGTTAAAAAAATGTGCACTATCAACAGAGTGAAAAGGCAACTCAGATGATGGGAAAAATATTTGAAAATCATATATCTAATAAGGGATTTACATCCAGAACATATGAAGAACTCTTTTAACTCAATAGTAACAAAAAAGAAAACGAGACAAATCATAAAAAAAAGTGAGGGAGACAGGAAGGGGGGACCGCGGCAAGATGGCGGAGGAGTAAGAGGTCGCGCTCACCCTCTCCCACAAATACATCAAAAAACGCATCTAAATATAAAACAAGTTGGACAAATCATCATCTGAATGCTGATTAATTTAAACCTCCAAAAACTGCAAGAAACCCTTGAAATAA
>PVHT020000008.1:2133381-2175167 GCA_004024745.2 Catagonus wagneri
AATGGGGATAACTAGTGCTTTAATGATGGAATAGCAAGGAGCTCCAACTGTATTGCACAAGGAACCATATCTAATTACATGTGACAAATCCATATATGTACATGTAATCGGGTCACCACAGGGTGCAGTTGGAAAATCTGACAGAAATCTGTAAACCAGCTATAATGCAAAAAAAAAAAAATGAGGAAAGACCTCGAATGGATGGTTCTCCAAAGAAGGTATAAACACGGCCAAGAAACACATGAAAACATGCTTAATATCACTAAGCGATAGGGAAATACAAATCAAAACCACACTGAGATAGTACATCATGCCCATTAGAATGACTTTATTAAAAAGAAAAACAAAATAAAATGAACACCAGAAAACAAAACTTTTGGTAAAGATTTGGACAAATTGGAACTTTTGTTCAAGTGCTGGTGGGAGTATAAATGGTGCAGTCACTATGGAAAACCATAAGGTAATTCCTGGAAAACTTAACATAGAAAAGTTAGCATAGAATTTTCCCATGGCCCAGCACTTCCTCTTCTAGGTATATACCCCAAAAGTGAATCCAGGAATTCAAAAAGATATTTGTACACCCATGTTCATAGTATCGTTATTGACACTATCCATGAGGTAGAAGAAATCCAAGTGTCTATTAATGCAAAGATGGAGTTAGAAAAATTAAATACATAAATGGCATCTAATTCAGCCTTAAAAGGAGGGGAATTCTAACACATGCTATAACAGAGAAAACTTAAAAAACATTAAATAACACAAATAACACTAAGATAACAATTTTCCCAAGATTACATATATAAGCTTTGAAGGTCTTATTCCAACCTAGATGTACCTTGGCTAAAAATTCCATGGTCACTGCTACTTTCCTTGTCTGAAACCAACAAGTAAATAAAGAAAGCAAAGAAAGTTCTTTTTTTGTTGTTGTTATTATCCAATGCATGCTAGCTTCTATGTGAATGTAAAGTATTATAAGAAATGTTATCTTTGTCTTTAATTTTGAGCTGTTTTCCAAAATACTATGTAATTTGTTACAATGAAGTTGTTAATGTGTGTAATCAAGTCTGAGAAAGTTGAAACTTGGAGTACTGAACTTTGTCTTATAAACACCAAAATAGTAACCACTGCATTATTTTAGAGCAGTTTGTTTATGAAAAAATACATATGGCCCCAGATGTTAGAGATTTTTCTTAAAAGTGAAAAAAGTACATAAATAAATATGCCTAATGAAAATAACCATTGTTCCAAAGCTTATTAAAAATATAAACACGTACTAGAATTAGATTACAGGGTTTTATGTCTTAAAAATTGCCACCTGGATAGAGAGAGCAGATATACCAAGAATTAATCCTCTGGGAACAATTAAAATAAAAATAGATTGTTAAGAAATATCACATATTGAAGTAACTAGATATTTATCATACTTAATTTTATATATTGTACTTTGTTGTCTCTACTATACCTTTACTTTGCAATTATAATTTTTCCAATAAAATATAACATTTTATGAAAATGTCACTTAATTATTTACTTAATCAATGTAATGACATCTGGCTAGATTTTATCCTCTTTTTTTTTTCTTTTTGTCTTTTTAGGGATTTACCCATGGCATATGGTGGTTCCCAGGCTAGAGGTCGAACTGGAGCTGCAGCTGATGGCCTAGGCCACAGACATAGCAATTCCAGATCCTTAACCCACTGAGCAAGGTCAGGGATTGAACCTGCATCTTCATGGATACTATTCAGTTTTGTTTCCACTTAGCCATGACAGGAACTCCAAATACTATCATTAAGTTTTTTTTTTTTTTTTTTTAATCGCCATACCTGCAGCATATGGAAGTTCCCAGGCTAGGTTTTGAGTCCGAATTGCAGCTGCAGGCCTAAGCCACAGCCACAGCAACACGGGATCTGAGCTGCATCTGCAGCCTACACCTCAGCTGTGGCAGCACGGGATCCTTAACCCATTGAGCAAGGCCAGGGATCACACACACATCCTCATGGACATTATGTTGTGTTCTTAACCTGCTGAGCCACAGTGGGAATTCCTATCCTTAATTTCTACTCTGGTAATGATCTAAGAAAACACAGTTTGAAGCCACAGAGAGCCAATGTGTCTTAGAAGACTGAAATATCTGATTCAGATGTGGCCAGCCAATTAAATGATAGAGAATTATTCACATATTGGAAATTTTTTTATTCCACTGATCACTCCCACTTCTTTATGCTAATCATTCCTACTCCAGAACTGCACTTTCCCTAGCCATGTCGGCACCATACTTGACATTTTCAATTTATTCATCATCATTACCATTGTCATCATCCTCATCCTCAAACAATAACACCTTTTCCTTTTACATGAAAAGTTTAAATGTTTGTGGGTAATGTATCCTCCTATTTTCAAAATGAACAATTTACTATGTGTCAGGAACTGTACTAAGTATCTTATGCATTCCTATGAGAGGGAAATTATCGTTCCTTTTTTTTGCTGTTAGAACTTAAATAGCTTGCTTAAAATTAGCCAGATGGCAAATAGTGGGAGTCACATAATAAATCCAGCTCTCACTGACTTATTACAAGGTTCTCTTCGAAGTTTCCATTCACTAATTTCCTTGCTCATGGGTCTGACCCAAGTACAGAACCAACTTAAAACCTAGGCTACTGATGCTATTTTATGTCTCTGCTTTTCTTATTTTTGCCAGAAAAAAAGGTGACAATTTCTTTCTTTTCTGTGTTAAAACACATTCCAGTGTCTGAAGGATTGTACTCATAACTTGGAAAGGCCAATTTCTCAAAGTAAGTTCTTAGTCACCTGCTTTTCACTTCCTTGGGTTATCGCTGCACTTGACTTTCTTGCTATGTCTTCAGCTGCTTCCTTTTCCCTGCTTTCTTTCTTAGCTATTGAATACAGAGTCTCTTGACTAATATCTCATTGCTGGCATTTCTTACTCCTCCAATTGCAAAGAATTCCCATCTATTTCACCTAAATAGTTTTAGGAGAATATTATAAAACTTATTTCCTAATTTTCAAGTCACATGGCCCATTTTTGATTGTCAGTTCAATATCGTTGATCACCGGAGTTTAATGATCACTCTCCTCTACTTACAGTAGACTTGTTTACTTTCCTTAATATAATCACCTTCTAATTTTTTTGATATTTATTAACAGCTTTTCCTTTTACATGAAAAGTTTAAATGTTTGTGGGTAATGTATCCTCCTATTCATTACCTACATGACCTACATGGACATCCATTGACATGGCTTTTAAAATCCTCTGTAACAGACGACATTCAAATGGCAATAATAGCAGACTGTCCTGCAAAATCTAATACTATTATTATCTGTATTTTACAAATAAGAAAACTGAGGTACAGACGGGATATATTACTGACATAAAGACAAAAAGCTAGTAAGAATTGGAGCCAGGGAGGGTTATAAGCAAAATAAAGAAATAAAATTCCAAGTACAATTACACAGATCATTTTCCCTTAAATTAGCCATTCTAAGACTGAGCTCATATTACCTCAGCTCTTTTCTTTTACTTGACATGCCAAGTTCAGTTATTAATGTGCCAGTTATTTATCTGTTGTTTCTCGGGTCTACAGGTACATTCTACATATACTTATATATTCTGTACATGTACTCTCTATATTCTGCCCTATACATATCACCCTCTCTATACTGTTCTTGGTTGCTGGGGCTGGACTTTTGCAGATCAAATTTCTCACCCTCCTTTATCCTCTGACTTCTTGTCAGGTTTGGCCAAATGTAAATCATATAGGATGGGTAGAATGTGACAGATGGGGAGAAGAATCTTCTTTTAGGTTCCCTAGACATCAATTCAACAGTAGCAAAGTGCAGAAACAGCCCCTAGCTTCTTTAAACACTCTATGCATTAGATTCACTGGGTCCCCTTACACGGACAAGCAACAACTAGGAATTACCCTCCTCAGAAGTTCAAGTGCAAGTTGTAGGACCTGTTCTCAAAATCCTAGGTTTTGATTACTCTAATCTTCAACCATTGGGGTTAAAGCTGTTTCTCACAGTTATTAATTATTCAGTTACCTCAGTGTTCTTTAAAAAAAAAGAAAAATTTTTACAGCCTACTAATCTCTTTTTAACTAATGGTCTTTTTAATTTCTCTTGGCTTGGATTATTTAGTATGTTTCCTCATTTCCTGACTAAACCCTGACTGATACCCTAACAGTGGCACAGCCTCGAGATCAACTTTCTTTCCTGATGCCTTCCTCACTACATCAACCAAATCCCATCCACTACACTTGGCTGATAGCTCTTCAATCTGTCCCATCCCCTAACTTTCCCAGTTGCTGTGTTAGTTATTTTTTAATCAAACTTCTGGGTTGCATCCATCCTCTATCCAGAGATTTCCACAACACTAAACTTGTATCACTCAAGAATATGATTCATATTTCTTTCCGTATTGCTAAATGAAAATAAAAATATTTGATAGTGCCAAAATTACCATCAACTCCTCCTGGGCCCCCAACAGTATAAATTAAAATCTTAATAGGGAATATGAGGTCTTATGCCACCAGCTCTATTTATTATCTTTCTCTCCTGCTATATTCTCCAACCATACTGGCATTCTCTCTAAAATTCCCTCCTACTTTTGGCAAGTAAATATACTAATCCTTTGAGATTTAGCAGAAATATTTCACCAAAGAATAAGTTTCAGGATTCTCTCTGCTTCCACAGCACCATATGTCTACCTCTGTACTTATTATTTTTGCATTTTTCAACCCACATTTCACCACTGTTTATCGCAGGGATAGCTCACATGATGTTCCATTTTTGTAAGACTGAAACTTCACAGCACATTTAAGTTTTATTTTAATTTTTAAATTTTTTATACAGCATGTTTTAAGTACCAACATGTGTTAATGACTTTTCAGGATTATTTTATTAACTAATCACGAATAAAAATGAGAAAAATATGATGTACTGACTTGGTCTATATACTCCGAAGTTCATCTACTTCTGTTAAACACTTTCTCAAAAATAAGTAGTCATCGATGCCTGGGAAATGTCAAAATATTACCTTATTTAATACTTTCCATTAGGTAACCTTCTTTTGCTTCCAGTTATTCTTTTAGCCATGTTACCTATAAGCCTTTGCATCAATAAAATAAATCTTTGTGACTGTGTTATATTTATCTTTATGTCTTTTCTGACTGATACCTCTGTCTTGAACTGTGGGTTAAGTTAATCGTTGGGTAAAATGATCAGAATGACACTATAAGCATGGAATATCACAGGCAAATCAAATTTGCAAAAAAGCATAATAGTTTTCACATTTATATATGGAAATCTTAAGTTGCTATTGGATCAGCTGGCTAAAGAGACAGTGACTCTGAACATCAGTTATATGAGCATAATACAGAGTCATGGTATTAATGGGCTGAGGACAAGGAAGAGGGCAAGAACTAGGAATAGAAAGTATTATCTACTACATTTGGTAAAATTTTCCATCTATATTCTATTTATAACATTCATCAACTCTGAAGCAAAGTTAAACAAAAAAGAAGTGGTTTGCCTCTTGGCCATCCAGCTGTAAGGTGGATTTTCTGCAACACCTAAACTTCCCTGAACGCTGGACGTGATGCAGGTGATCTGGGTTGCCAGGAGGGATTTTTACCCTCCCTCAACACCCTTACCTGGATTTGTTCTCCTGATGCTAAAAGCCAATTTCAGATTTGCATTTCATCACCATAACTCTAAGCCTAATTTAATTCTTCCCTCTAGGTTTGTTATCCCTAATTAAAACTGTCAGATTCAGTTTCAATTTTGTATTTTCATCAGGCTGCTTTTAAAGTCTGTAGTTGGTCTGATCAGCACACTAAATAATTGTGATTTTTAAATTCCTATATTGTAATGGAAAGTAGAGAGATCCAACACTATAATTTCAATGCTAAAAGTCTAAAATAAGTAATACACTGAAACCTACATATACCTACATCTGGATAAGCAACCAGTTTCACATGAATCTGATCATCATTGTATCTTGAGAACTATATTTCATGAACAGCAGGGCATTCAGTGAACCAAAACACTCAGTTACTTGAAATTATTTATTGTTCACTCTTATTCTAAAATATGACTTTTACTATTTTAAGCAAATAAATATATGCACTATTTGAATGCATTTAATATTATTCATATTTATTCACATTATATCTCTATGATGTCTATACCTGGCTAAGGGGATACTATTTTCCTTCTCTGCGAAGAATTCCATTGCAGAGTAATTGATTTTGTATATTTTAACATTTTATTAACTATAAAGATCTCAGAAAATTACTCGTAAGTTTATATATTAAATCCCCTGGGAGCAGAATTTATTAAATGGAATCAATGAAGGTAAAATAATTCTATAAAATTATAAATGATAGCCAATTCCTTGACTTTATAGACTCCTTGTAATATCAGTGGTTGAGTATATTAAAATATTTAAGTGTATTTTATTCAATGAATAAATATATTAACTTTGAATTTGTTTTTCCTCCCAAAATTTGAGTGACAAAATATTATATACTTTAAAATTCTAATGGACAATAACTATAAATATATATGCGTATATATATATATGATAACTAATAATTTCACAACTTAGTATACATTAGGACATGTTTAACTCAAAGAGTTCACAACATAGGTTACACCTTTTGAGAGTTAACTTATAATTTATCATGAGGCTGTTGTAAATATTGACTCACTTTTACTTAGGCACTTAAAAGGAGGTGTACAGATTCCTAAAACTGAGAAATACAGGAGATTGCAAATTTCTAATAATTTAACAAGTCAAAAGCAGGTTGAAACCAGATGATTAAGAGTGTGCTGAAAAAGTAAATAATATGTTTGACTATTATGGGCTAGCATGAAAATTTAGCTTCCTTCCTAAAAGATATGGACATCTGTTCATCTCCTAAGTCAATGAGTTACAGATGACTGTACATCTGTTTGCATATAAAGTGAGAGACTGATAAGCAGGGTGTTGTTTCTAGGGTTTGTTTTGGTTGTTTGTTTTTCATTATAATTTTCCTTTCTGACATTCAGCCTAACAGTATTATTTTGATAGTTCCCAGAATAAATTTCCATAACGAGTCATAGTTAAGAGTGCTCAATAGTTTTCCAGAGAATATTCTAAATTCTTTACATATGTCAGCCACAGAGGTGCTCCTCATTCCCTTTTTTTCCCCCATATAAGAGACTGAGGTACAGAGATGTAAAGGCATTGCACAAGATCACACAGCTTCTATGTGGGGGAATCCAGAAATTAAATACAGGTAATCTGATGCTGGAATCTCTGTCCTCAACCATTACATTGCTCTATCTCTCAATGAATACTAAATCTGTAGTCCTGGCAAAAGTAAGTCAATTGTTTCAACCTGGAGAAAAAAAGCTTTCACTGAAATCGGAGTTTTGTATACCCAATAATAGCAATACACCAGTACATAGGAATTCAGTGTTTGCTTTTTATATATCTCAACTTATACTAAATAGAGTTTGAAAAGAAGACAATACTTCCTTAAGAAAATTTTTAGTTAGGTTATATATTGAGTACTTGATCAGAATGGAAATGCAGGTGTTCGAATCCGATATTCCTTCAGGAAGCATGGCTACTTGTTTACTCAGTTCACAGGTACGTCGTCTACAAATTCCTCTGAATTGAAGCACGTTTATAGTCCTCTGAAATGTTGCCATGTCAACTTTACAAAGCCACAGAAGTGCTCTGCAGCAGCACGGTCTGTGTGCTTTTGGTGGGCAGTATAGGCCTGGGAAAGGATGGTTTAACCTTAGGAAGTGAAAATTATAAAGCACAAGATTCACTCCCTGCTTCTTCACTCCGCTTGCACTGTATAGCCCTTTTAAAACATTGTAGTAAATTAGTAAACTTTCTAGATAATAAGTAAAATGTATCAAGAAAACAATTATCTTTCTAAATAGAAAATGACAAAGATTTTCCTTTGGTTTGATTTTTAAGTGTCATGTAAATATTCAATCTTCCAAATATCATTGCATGAAAATTTATAGACTCATGAAATTATAGTTGGGGGAAGTAGAAAGTTTTCTAGCACAAATACCACTCACAGTGACAAGGATCATGATTTTGTCTTAGAGTACCTAGCCAGTCTTGCTATTTGCTATTGCTGAGTTCTGAAATTTTGGCATGAAACTTAATTCTGGCAACATTTTTGTTTGTTTGTTTTTTAGGGCTGCATCCATGGCATATGAAAGTTCCCAGGGGTACTTTTGGAGTACAGCTGCCGGCCTACACCACAGCCACAGCAATGTGGGATCTGCATCTATGACCTACCCTATAGCTCACAGCAACTACAGATCCCCGACCCACTGCGTGAGGCCAGGGATCAAACCCGCATCCTCGTGGATACTAGTGGAATTCATTTCCTCTGAGCCACGATGGGAACTCCCAATTCTGGCAACTCCTAAAGCCAGAAAACTGTATGATGGTTTAGAGAGTAAAAGGTATCACGTGCAGGATAAATGTATAAAGGGAATATTTAAAAATAAACTAGAAAAGTATCATCAGAATTCTAGAACGAGTTAACTTATAAATTCTAAAGGAACCAATAATTTATTTTTATAAACATGATGCCAAACACTTCATTAAATCAGAAAATGTCTACAGACATGCATTCTTTCTAGAATGCAGTTAAGTAAACCCATCACCTTTTGTCCTATCTTCAGTTAATAATAAGAATCACGGAAAGGGAATCTATTCTTTGAAAACTTCAGATTTTGAGGCACAATAGATTGAACATCAAGCCTCAAATCAGCAATCAGATGTAACTGCTGGCTCTTTTGCTTACCAACTCTCAATTTCAGAAAGACTATGTGGATTGAATATAGGTATCAATGACTGAATTTTAGAATTTCCCCAGGACTCTGTTCACATGCCAAAAAGATATGATAATGCTTGTTTGATGTGAATGTCATGCAATATTCAGTATCTCGGGAAATCTTGTAATTGAAATTCTTTGTAAACTAGTAAGTTCTATAAAGGTACAGTTGATTATTGTTACTCATTTGTGGTATTTTATATCAAAAAAGAAGCCATACATATTTACAAGGGCCTTATTAAATTTTAAAAACACTTTTTTTCCTTTTTCTTTTTATACCCGAAAGTGCAGCATATGGAAGTTCCCAGGCTAGGGGTTGAATCATAGCTGTATCTGCTGGCCTACGCCACAGCCACAGCAACACTGGATCCAAGCTGCATCTGCCGTAGCTTGCAGCAACGCTTGATCCTTAACCACCTGAGTGAGGCCAGGGATTGAACGCACATCCTCATGGAGACTAGTTGGTTTACATGTATTCCATAAAAGTATTAATTTTCTCATGAGTTGATATGGAGTTTATTTATTATAACTGTTTGCCTTTATAATAATTGTATTAGCTTTTCAGGGCTGCTATAACGAAATACCACAAACTGGGTGGTTTAAAATAGAAATTATCTCACATTTCTGGAGGCTAGAAGCCTGCAGTCAAGGTGGCATTAGAGCCATACACCTTCTGAAACCTGAAACCTGGAGGTGAGAACCCTTCCTCCCCTCCTTAGCTTCTGACCTTTTTTTTTTTGCTTTTTGGCTTTTGCGAGCCGCTTTGGTCCACCTTCGTATGTAGATGTACCCACGCAGATTCCACCTCCTCCACCTCCCTGGTCACTTGACCATTTCCTCCTGTGTGTGTCTGTCTTTACGTGGTGCTTTTTCTCTTCTTATTAAGGACACCAGTCACACTGGACTAGGGTCCACTCCAATGACCTCATCTTATTTCGATCATATTCACAAAGATCCTATTTTTAAATAAGTTTTCATTCACAGTCACAAGTGTGACGACTTCAATATTCAATCTTTTGTTTTTGATGGACACAATTCAATCTTTTTAACAATAGTGAATTCAGATCAGATAAGCATATACATATGGGGTAATACATAAGCATTATTTTTTTAGTACTCTTTATATGTATAAGATGATACATATCCTTTGATGCACCAAATATAAAATAGCTATATATAACAGTACTTTTAAACATATACTGTAGGATAAAAAATAAAAATATAGTACATTCATGAAAGCACATTCATAAATGCACTGTATAAAAACATAGTATATTAATGAGTTGTGTGGATTTTCTTCTGTTAGAGAGTAAATAATAGAATGACTTAAGTAAGATATCCAAATCATATAGAACTTGACCTTGACATTAGATCTGCTATAATTTGACTAAGAAGGACAAACAGATAAGTATATGGTGATAGAGGAAATGTTTAGAGAATAAAATAATCAGAATGTTTTAGGGAAAATTAAGGTGCTCACCTGACTGACACAGGAAGATATTTGAGAATACTCATTGGGAATACATTCAGGTAAAAGTTAGAGGCAATGCAATAAAAAGAGAAAAAAACTGAACTTGATTCTACAAGCACTCAGAAGTCATTATAAGTACTACTAGAGGATAGTAGCATGAAGCAAAAACTCAGGGACAGAAAGTACAACAAGGAAGCTGTTGCATTAATTTGGTTCTACATGCTTGTAGTGATAGCATATGCCTGGAAATTGAGAGCTGAAGTTTTCTGCAACACCACAGTAAATTCACAGAGAGGAGCACCCTAGTATGTCTTAAATTTCAGGGGAAACACAGGGGCATTTGTAAGATATCTAGCAATCTACTATTCTTAGGATATTTGGACCTATTTCTTCCATGAATTATAGGTTTTTAGTCTAGGGCTGCTATAAAAAAATTACTCAAACATGAATATAGCCATGAACCCAAACAGTTTAGAAATCTCTAGCTTATTAATTAAATTAATGAATATATTTTTACTTATCAATCTGTAGCTCTGTATAATTTTATACACTGCTAAATATCCTCCTTATAGTCCTAATTTAGATTATTCTTGACTATAATCCCACTTTTTTATGTTGCTCTGTATTTAAATAACTCAAACTCTTTTTTTTTTTTGATAGTGAAGACTAGGGAAGGAACATTTTTCCACCTGCAGTATCTCTACTTTAGCAAATTTTCTTCTCCTACTTTCAGTTTTCTTTGGCATTTTGCTACAGTCAGTTCCAATATGACTGTTGTTATTTTTATATTTTGATGTTTCCCATTAGCTCACAATTTTTGAGTGATATTCCTCAGTAGCCTTGGAGGAGTAGTTCCAGGAGCTGCTACAACCATTAAATATCTAGGATGCTCAAATCCTTTATATAAAATGGCATAGTATTTGCATATAACCTATGCATATACTCTGTATACTTTAAATCACTCTAGATTACTTAAAATACTTAGTACAATGTGAATGCTATGTAAATAGTTGTAAATACAATATAATTATCATGTAAATGGTTGCTGCCATGTGGGAAATTCAAGTTTTGGTTTTTGAAACTTTCTGGGATTTTTAAAAAGCATTTTTTCTAAGTAATTTTTATTTTTTCCATTATAGCTGGCCAATTTCCTACTATACAGCAAAGTAACCCAGTCACACATACATGTATACATTCTTTTTCTCACATTATCCTCCATCATGCTCCATCACAAATGACTAGGTATAGTTCCCATTAAAAAGCATTTTTGATCCAAGGTTCATTGACTCTGTGGATGCATAAGCCACAGACATGGAGGACCAACTATATTACGTATTGGTATCTCATCCATTTGATTCCTGGGTCAACTCTGATATACATACCTATGAAAGAACATATGATAGAAGTTTACTTATGATCTAGACATGCACGTTTGTAATATATTTTATGGATTAAATATATATGTATATGTGTATATATGTATCACATATAATATATATATGATTATTAAAAACTTTCTATTGATTCCAAGATCATGGGAGACTATCTAAATCAGTCTACATAAATAAAAATAGAGAACTGAGGCTAAATGATCATTATTTCAGGACTCAGGAAAGCAAATTCCTTGTTCATTATAATATATAGAAATATTCCCCTATTATTTACCTTCTTTCCATTACTAATGTAGCTATCCAAATGTAGGTTCTTAAAGCAATTACTCATAACATTTTAAAACAGTTTCCTTTTTGAGCTTCCTGTCTCTCCCAGCAAATATTCATAGTCCTTGATACCTTCCCCTCCTGCCATCAAAGACAATAATAGCAGACTTATCAACAGCAATTTTAAAAGGTCAAAACAACAAACATCAACATATCTAGTAGCTCTTTTGCACACTTCAACTATTAAAGAGCTCAAACTAAAACCAAGTTGATGTGTATGCTTCTCAACCTATGCCAACAGGAGCTGTTCAATTGTACTTTAATTTACAATGTTCTCTGTTTCTGAAATGACCTTCATACTCAGCAATGCTTATTATCACCTCTTCATTATCACTACCCTTACACCTCAGCAAGAGTAGCCCTCTTCTGGATCCTGTGACTTTAGAGGGACCAGCTGTGGCCTTAAGCCAGGGTAGTACTTTGCATCATAGAATGAAGGGTCCATGAAGCCAAGAAGATGTATCCAATAGGGGTTTATACCATAGAACTACACCACACAGATGCTAAAAGAACAATAGAAAGGATAAAGATAGCCAAGGCCAACTGGATTGGCTAAAAAGAAGATCACTGAATTCCTGGTTTAAACAAAAATTCTAATTACACTTTACAAAAGAAAATTCCTAGATAACAAATATCATGGCAATGTCCACACAAACTGATTTAATCCTGACAATATCTCTGTGCTATAGGTTTGCTGAGGCAGAAGAAAATGGAAACAAAATGTTTTACAACATTTGCCTCAGCTATCAATGGATTTTCATCTAGGAAGTGTAGCTCCCCAGCAAAAACGCCTAAGTAATATAGTCACTAGAAATAAGAATGAACAAACTAGAAATACATATCTCTGTTTCCTCAATCAGATGGAACATAAAGTAGTAGGATAAACATAAGGAAAAGAAACAAGATCACAAAAAGGGAAAGAGTACAAAATATTACATTTTCTACAACTGAGATTTAACATACCTATTTTGGTTTCCAAGAATTATGGCAGTCCTTTTTTCCATAGTGTGCTTGCCAACTACATAATTAGGAGCATGGTTTGCGAAAAAAATGACTTAGTTTCCATGCTTATTCCTTTAGTGGAGGGACTCCAAAATAACTAGAATTGTGCATTTTTCTGACACCTTTTTCAGATTTCCTTATAGCCATTTAGTCATGTTTCCTTTTGTTTTTTAATCTCATAAAGTATTCTATACAAAAGTAACTGAAAAATCACATAGAAGCTTTCCGTGTTTGCCAAAATAATGCTAATACTAATAGTATTTCCCATAGATTTATTCTAAGTAATTCATCTAAAACAGTTAACTTTTCATCAAACTTCTTTGATAGCCATCGAATCAAGGCTATCTATGTATAATATCAGAAATCTTCCTCTTGTGATTTTTGGATAAGAAAGTTATAGAATTAGCCAATTTTGATGTGAATGATAAAAATCGGTATTCCAGCGAAAGATTTTCTTCTTTCATATTAGGTCTTTATAAAACAATGCACATTTTTCTGTATCTGCTCATTTTCTGAAATTGCAGAAACTCCAACTGTCATAGGAGATAAATTGAGGTGTCTTTTAACTAGCCCTTTCTGACTTTCAGATTCTCTAAAATCTAGTTTTTATTTTGAATATGTGAAATTACTTTGGCAGATAGTTGCCTCAATCTTGTTTCAAGAAATATAGGTCAAGTATTTAATCATCAAACAACCACAGGTATTTAACAGGCTCATATTTTTCATGATAATAGAAAACCCTAGGGTTATTATGTAGCTGAGCAGGTTATATTAATTCTAGTTCAAGTAACTGTAAATGTTATTGTGTTCAGAATACTTGAGTTCTTGTGAGGAGGGAACATTTGTGTTGGAATATCCACACTGTTTTCATATTTTTAGATTTTAAGCTAAATTCATAACATGAATAAATTTTATATTTGTGCATTACACTAAGCTTGGATTTTAGCTAGGCAGAATTCTTGATTTCCTTTTTCCTTTTTATTCCAAGCTTTTATTTATTACAAAATCAATTCATATTGGATAAGTCATCATTAATACTGATTTGCTATTTTCTGCTACATATATTCCATTCACATGCCTTTTGGTTAAAACTTTGCTGACAGAATGAAATGAATTATCTTTGATTAAAGAACAAATACTGATTCTCTTTTTACTGACTTGATGAATGCTTCAAATTATGACATAAAAGCTTGCCAAAATTTTTCCATTGTCAGTTTATTTTTTCTAATTTGCAAGGATTTGTTTTGAAATGATTATATAGCATTTACAGAGAAAATGATAATATTTTTGAATATTCTATGGTGTCTCAATCAATCACTCTAATATATAAACATATGTTGATGTATGTCCCTGCTCTGCTTACATTCTGTCTCATTTTCCTTGCTCCCTGCCTTTGGCCCCAAAATGTCCTTCTAGCTACTTAAACATGAAAAGTAAAGCCTTTGAAGAAGAAACCCTCTTTATGCTCAGAAGAAATCCTCATCTATTGGGATAGTTCTTTCACTCACATTCTTCAGGTTTTTGCTCCATTGTCACCTCATTAGTACAATTATAGTACATGCCCAATAATTCACTGTCTACCTCTTACCTTACGTTATTTTTTCCCTTGACAATTTTAATTACCTCCTCTGAATATTTTTTTTAAAGGTTAAATTTTTATTGTTATCCACAACCAGAAGATAGCCTCCAATGAAGGAGAACAATATTGACTTGGTTCTGTTCATTGCCATATTCCCACACCTAGGAAAAATGCCTGTAATTCAGTAGATTTAGTATTTGTTAAGTAAATAAATAGTTGACCAGTCTGCTTTCTGTGTCAGGAAAATAGTAGAGAAAAGCAATAAATTTTCCACAATTTCAGCAATAGCCTGTTAACATCACCACTATAACTACTCCCACCACTGCACTCTACTCCAAACACACACACACACACACACAATGGATACTTGCTGAGCTGTAGAAACTCACAGGTTCACAACAGTACCTACTAGTGGAGAACACAAGATATTGGAGAAAACTTGGCATGGGTTTTCCATGAAGAATGGTGATCAGATAAAAACTTGAAGTTGAGTGCTTACTCCTCTCATGGAGAATAGTGAAGACAGTAGGATCTCATTAGAGTTGCTTGTGATGTCAAGGGCAGAGAACCAGTGGTACAGGACAGCATGCATTTGGTGTGGGAGGAATGAATGAAGATCCTATGAGTCAAATGGATGTCTGTAAAAGATGGCATACACTGAACCATCTTGAAAGGAATATGCTCAGCAGGATAAAAGTGTCTGTGAAATGAAAATTAGAAGTAAAATGGAAATTTTTACATTGGAGTATCTGAAAGTAAGTTGCTATTGCCTTAGAGAAATATTCGAATTGCAAATGAATGGAAGGCTATGGGATCTGTCCATGGTCTTACCGAGGGACAGGTCAGAGCAGAACATGTTTGCAGGAAGTTTGGGAGAAAAATAAAAATTTTCTGGTGTAAACAAATTCAAAAATTCTTTTTATATTATTTTACATATCTTGAATCCAAAAACATTTGAGTCTGAAATGTCTTTTTTAAAGGGTAAGTAAAAGCAAATGTCAAAGAAAAGAGCAAGATCTACCTATACACACAAACACACACACACGCACACACACACGCACACACACACACATGGGTTTTTGGAAAGCAAAGATCTGATCTTTAAAAGAATATTTGTTAGATATTTTCAATCCACTAATTGAATTATTTTAAGTAAAAGTGTATAAAATAGCAGTTGGAATTAGCTATCATCGTCATGAATAAGAACCAATTTATACTTGACAATCAAAATTTCAGGTGCATATTGATCTTGAGTGATTATTATAATTAAAAGCAAATGAACAATATGTTAACTTCACTAATACAATTCTTGTTCAAAGGAATCACTTCTATAATGATGTGACATGTCATCGATACACGGTAATTATAACACTTCATTCTCGATGGAGTTGATGGAAGAATTTTCAACAGTGAGTAAATTATTTTAAGGAAAATCTCAGTTAAAAAATAGAAAAAATAAAGCTGTTTTCACAGACCTTCTGAAATAACTTCTTAAAAAAATCAGATATTTTCTTATTGCTTAATTTAGACTCTAGTAAACTAAGAAATAAATATCAGACATATAATTATTTATAGCTCTTAAATAACTATAACAAATCATAAGTTGTTATAAAGTGGGAGAATTATTTACTATCATAATCTAAAAGTATATTCAAGCTACCGAATATATCTATATAATTATAGTAGTGTCAGAAAAGGAGGCAGACTTTAAATATGAGCTTTGCTGAACTACAGATATGAAGTTTTTTTCCTTTACAAATATATTAAAATACATATTGAAATATATTTAGTAAGTTTGTGAATATTCATATAATATTTAAAATACTTTCATCCATTTTATAATGATTTATTAGTAGATTCTACTTTCACAGATGGAAATGAGAAACTAGAAATATTACATAATTTACACAAAGGTAGATATTAGGCCCAAGGCAGTTATTTCAATAAGAAACCAGCACAGTGAATCTCTATATATTTATTTTTTATTTTATTTATTTATTTATTTTGGTGTTTTTGTCTTTTTAGGACTGAAACCACAGCATATGGAGGTTCCCAGGCTAGAGGTCCAGTCAGAACTGTAGCCACCAGCCTACAGCAGAACCACAGCAACACAGGATCTGAGCTGCGTCTGTTACCTACTCCACAGCTCAGAGCAATGCCGGATCCTTAACCCAAGGAGCAAGGCCAGGGATTGAACCTGTGTCCTCATGGATGTTAGTGGGGTTTGCTAACTGCTGAGCCATAATCGGAACTCCTATATTTTTATCATTTTAAACCAGTCATTTAATGTCCATTCTCAGTGCACAGAATCTTAAATTTACCAAGCAAATATGCATGTTTATTTTTGATACTAAATTAATTTAGAAAATGTCTCTAAAACATCTAATACGTAGAGCCACTTTACATATGCTTTAGAAAATAGAAAATTATTGATTCATTCAGGAATGGCTTCCCAATTAATTTTCAGTATTAGTGGAGAGAAAAGGTATTCAGTTACCGAATTAAGAAAATACAATATAAATAGCGCGGTATGAAAACATGTGAAGTCCCAAAAGTAAGGCAGTGATATTATATTTATGAATACACTGTATGAAGAGATAGTACAGATATACTTAATGCAGCAAAAATCATGTTTTTTTTTTTTTTTTTGTCTTTTGTCTTTTGAGGGCCGCACCCGCGGTATGTGGAGGTTCCCAGGCTAGGCAGGGGTCGAATCGGGGCTACAGCTGCCAGCCTACACCTCAGCCACAGCAACACGGGATCCGAACCGCATCTGCAACCTATACCACAGCTCACGGCAACACCGGATCCTTAACCCACTGAGCAAGGCCAGGGATAGAACCCGCAACTTCATGGTTCCTAGTCGGATTCGTTAACCACTGAGCCATGATGGGAACTCCATGTTTTTGTTTTTTGTTTTGTTTTGTTTCTCTTGAGACCTCCTTGGGATATGTACTTTCTTTAAATGCCACTACTTCCCTCTGAGGTGATTCTGGCCTCCATTATTTACTATTTTGTCAAATCATTTTTACTGGCTCTCTTCTGAGTATTCAAACTTCCTCACCAGGAACAATTTGATAGTTTCCCTGGAGCCTGAGATTCTCTGTGTCAAAAAATAAACACATAAAATAAATACTTTTATATTTTATGTACCCTCACTATCCACCACCATCTAACTCATATTCTCTAAGAGTATTTTACTTTTATGTATGTAACTCTAGCTCCACATTGACTGTTTATCTACTCTGGCTCCTGCCCTCAGAACCCACTGAAACTGTTCCATATAAATTTACTACCTACTTTATCAACCTGGAACTTTAAAACTTAATGTCTGTATATTCTTCCCTACCTGGATACACTCTCTCTGATGTGTCCACCCACTCACTCACAGTCATTCTCCTGATTTTAAGGGATTTACATCCACCACTCTTCTTCATACACACATGTACAGACTCTCTTCATGAACCTCCCTTAAGCTTTATTCCATTCAAATCACTGGCTAGACAGAAGCAATGGTCAAGTCTCACCTACCCTAATTCTCCTAGTGCAAGTGTTCTCTGACTCATTTATTTTCTAATCTCTGATCTCTTTCCCCAGCTACTTTTACATAGATACCAGATCCTCCCATTTTCACCCATTTTTTCCCCATCCACATCAAATCCTATAATTGGGAGATCCAAGCCCACTTTCAATATTATAATCAACAGATTGGTTTTATTTTGTCCTTTCTTTTCCATATGTGACCCTTGCCATCATCATTAGTCTACTTACATGCCTCCTACACCTAAGCCTTATATGATAATACATAAAAATCGTACAAATTCTGAGACGATCCATTTGCAAATATATGTTTCTAAGATCAACTTGGCTCTCAAAGCTTTGCTGAAATCTTCTATGTCCCTAGACAACTTTAGGACAAGTTTTTGCAGCATTTATTAAATGAATGAATGAATGAATTATTATTATTTTTTGGCATTTGTCATTTTAGGGTCACACCCGTGGTATATGGGAGGTTCCCAGGCTAGGGGTCTAATCGGAGCTGTAGCTGCCGGCCTACACCACAGCCACAGAAACACAGGATCCGAGCCGCGTCTGCAACCTACACCACAGCTCACGGCAATGCCAGATCGTTAACCCACTGAGCGATGCCAGGGATTGAACCCATAACCTCACGGTTCCTAGTCAGATCCGTTAACCACTGTGCCACGACGGGAACTCTCTGCAGTGTTTATTTTAGCATTCTTCTACTTTCCACCAGCATTCTCATCCAGCATGTACTAACACATGACCAGAGTATTACTGAGCTCTTATTTCATGAAAACAAAGAAGTCATTAACTTGCAAGAATCAATCTTCACCTAATACACACAAATTTAATCCACCCCATATTCACTCTATAACTCATTATTGTACTGGATTATAAATCATTTTCCTTCACATCTAAGAAATCTAAATGAGTAATTTTTTTTCTTCCTTTCCTGTAAGTTCAGTTCCTCTTTGCACTGCCTCTTCCTCTCATTCTTTAAATATATTCAGATCTCTTCCATCAAATGCAGCAAGCAAATGCAGAGTATTCTTAGTCCTATTTTCCTCTGCTGTTTTTCCCTTCTTTACCATAGGCATCATTCCCGGCATTTCTTTTCCAGTTTACTGCTCAACCCATAGCAGTCTGACTAAATATCCTTACCATTCATTTGGCATTGCTTTTCTAAGCCCATCAAAATAATTTATGCAAAATAGGAGTTCCTGTTGTGGCTCAGTGGTTAACAAACCCAACTAGTATCCATGGGGATATGGTTCAATCCTGGGCCTTGCCCAGTGATCTGGCATCGCTGTGAGCTGTGGTGTAGGTTACAGATGCGGCTTGGATCTCATGTTGCTGTGGCTGTAGTGTGGGCTGTCAGCTGCAGCTCTGATTCAATGCCTAACCTGGGAACCTCCCTATGCCACAGATATAGCACTGAAAAGACAAAAGACAAGATAATAATAATAATAATTTATGCAAAATCAAGAGTGCATCAAGTCATGTCTTAGCTGTGTACAATATTTTACAGTATTGATCTAATTTTCTTATCGGAAAAAATCTGTCTTCAGTTTTAATATCAAATTTTGGGTTTTGCTTGGTTTTCCTTCTACCTTTTGGACAGTTCTTACTGCGTTCTTGAATTCACATCTTTACTAACTCTGTCACCTGGTCTTGCCATGTCACACCATGATCTCCTTCTCCCAGAACACTTCTTTAGGGTGGAACATTTGTTTTAAAAATAGAAACACTGTGTGGCCAGGGGTGAGTTTAATGGCTTTGGCTGCTTTCAATATTGTTTTCTTAACTGAAGTCTTTCTCATCAGCTACAAAGCCACAACTTTTGATGTAAGACATGCACTTAAAGGTAGCTTAAGTTAGGGCAGTTCAAATTTATGTAGGGTCCCAAGCCTAGGCTGATTATCTGACTGTTAGTTGATCAATATTTTTCTCCAAAATATAAAGGCTTCCTTACATTCTTCCTTCCTTTCTTAACTTCTCTCTTTCTTTCTTCCTTTCTTCTCTTTCTTTCTTTCTCTCTCTCCCTTTCTTTCCTTCTCTTTTCCTTCCTTCCTTCCTTCTTTCCTTCCTTCCTTCCTTGCTTACTTCCTTCCTTCCTTCTTTCCGCCATATGAGGATGTCAATGGGAATATGGTAGAGAATAAACCTAGACCATATTAACTAGGCTTTACTTTTATGTGTAAGTATATGGAATTGGATTTTTGATTAAAAAGTTAGACTTGAATTTAGAAATACATGTTGTCTGTAGAATAATACGAGAAAAAATTCTTATTACTACATTGTAGGCTTCACATAAACATCATCTAGGCAATTTATTGTTCTGTCTCATTGAATATTCCCAATTACCACTAGTCTCCAAATGCTAACTAAAGATACGTACTGGTTATGACTAGCACAGTGAAGAGATCTACTTCTTAGGTTATTCCATTTATGACCAGAGGTTATTTCAGCTAGAAGCCAAGGCCAGGAAGTCCATAATGTTTGTTCCATTTTGATTCTTTTTGGTACCATTAGGTCATTTAACAGTCTTTCTAAGAAATATTCTTTATCATCAAAATAGTTTCTTCTATTTCAGTAACAATATCTTATTTCTTATCAATAATATACAAAACTAATTTACAAAAGTTATAATTATAATATTTTCATCTTTAGTTCAGTAAAAATTTTGTCTTTTCCTATTTTTTCTCCAATTCTGTTTTCTTTGGACAAGATTTTTTTCTCTCCCTTAGTTATTTACACTTTTCTGTGGTTGTATTTCTGGGCAAGGGGCTCAGTTGGTATAAATTTTGTTTTTCCTTCACATAGTGTCGCAGATTCTGTTTTGAGAGAAGCATTGTAAATTAATATTACAGTGTTACTTTCATTATTTATTTTCTGTAGAATCTAACACATTAAAGTATATTATTTGCAGTACTTAGCCCTGAATAAGCACATAGTTTGGTTAGTTTCCAAGCACTGCAGTTATTAGATTCAATTTTTTTTCTTTAGTATATCAGTCATACCCCTAATATGTTTTAGGAAAATGAAACAGAACTGGTGAGTTTTGCTACATCCATTAGGCACGAAAGTTCTTTATTATTCAGGTTGCCTGATGATCCATACACTGAAAATATACTTTCTAGTCACTTCTTTTCTAATAATTATATGTGTATAACAGAAATTTCTTTGTGGATCAGTGTGGGACACTGATAAATCCACTATACTGGGAACAGGGCTTCTGAGATGCATTTCTGCATCACTCAGTAAGAAGCTGAAAGGGTTAGAGAAATTGAATTGATGACTCTGGGGCCTATAAAACACTAGTAACAATTTAAAATACATTCTCAAATCAAATATACTCTATACTTTTAAAACTCAACCCCCAGTGATTTGATATCTGCTTCAGGAATGAGAGAAGCAAGAATTCCTAACATAGGAATTTATTATTGTTTAAACAATCTGCTTAGTAACAAACAAAACTAGTTTCCCATTAATGAGTTATGACCATCTTATTAAACCTAGTTATATTCCCAGTTATTACTGGATCTTTCTTGATATGCTCACATGTCATATATGTGCCTTCATTTCATATATGTATGGATTACTATTATTATTTTATTTGTGAGATTATATTTTAACCATGGTTTATTTGATCCTTCAGATTTATTCAATTCAAGTGAGTTTGATCATTCCAAGTCTTCTAGATATCAGTTATCTTATTATCTATCACACACAGTTGACCTGAAATCTAGGAAAGCAAAGGTTTTCAAAATTCATGTCATCTGCCTTAATAATTAGAGGAGAATTAGTATTAGCAGAGGAAAGCATTATTGGGAAATTACCCGGATGATACAAATGTGATAAAAATACACCTAGAGAAGGAAAAGGACATGAAAAAGGATGTTAAAATACTATCACTCCTGTGAAATGACTGCTCAATGCACTGAGCAAGAAACTCATCCGTAGCACAGGGCCCCACAGGTGGTCTGGTTTTGAGCTCAGGTAGATTCCTGGCATAGGAAGCATGATACTGAGTTCTCTTCATGCATGGCCATTGTAGTCATTTGTTAAAAGCTCTTTTGCATACAAAATCTCTTCTCTATATAAAACTAAAATTCAGATGTATAATAGATGATGAATTTTAAAATTGAATAACAAAAAAATACATCAAAATTCATCTTTAAGGAGGTTAGTCCCCCCTAGTGGCAAGTCAAAATTCAGTGAAATTCAGAAAGGTCAAAAAAACAGGTTCCTGTTACTTTAGAGATCTATTGATAATCCCATCAATTTATAGTGTTTGAAATAAGGCCTAGAGACATGTACAGATTAAGATGCTGCGTGAGGTCAGAGTTTTTCTGATTTCTACACAAGGCTTTTGAGAGTAAGTAAAAGTGTTGTGGCTTATTTATTTCAAATTAAGACAATACATTTTTTCAATATAATTTAATATATCTATGGCTATATTATCGAAATTAAAATTGCAGTCATAGCAGTAACTTTTTAAGTCATATCAATAGGTTTATGTTTTTAAAAGTATTTGGGTTCTACAATGTAAAGGGGAAAAAATAATAGGCTAGCTTCATAAAAATAAACATTTAAACTTTTCTAAAAGCTTTGTCAAGCATAAAGAAACTTTGCTGTCCTTAGGACTAAATAGCAAAACAAAGAAAGTAATTCTAAAATTGTTTTAATAAAATACATGAAAGCATTTTTCATCTCTCATGTATTTTCTTTCATTCTTTTTTTTTTTTTTTTAAATAAAGAAGGCTCTATTGGTGACCTTTGCATGCAGACTGGGACTAGGAGAAGCAGGCAATTTGAGGATTAAATTTGATGATTTTTCTTACTGTCATAAATGATCTATATGTTTCATTACTTTATGAACTTAAATCCTCAGGCAGTGGGTTCTTAAAGAGGGTTTAAGTTAAACCTACATATTTGAAATAAACATAACTATGTTACAAATGTATTTGTGATACGTTGAAAAAATAAACAAAATCAGTGTCTCATTAACTTTAAATTACAGTTATTTGGTTTTGTTGAAATGCCATTAAAGTTATTTTTTGTTAGCTTAGAATACACACCTAAAATTATTTTGAGGTTGTCTAAGCTTTGAGTAATTTCAACAGTTCTGGATCTGTTGCTGTTTTTATCATTGAGTCCATTTTTTTCCCCTTTATAAAAGCCACCATACCAATTAGGATGTACAGTTGACCCTTGAACAAGGCAGGGGTTATGGGCACTGACCCTACACACAGTGGAAAACTCACTTACAACTTTATATTCTAGCCCTCTGAATGCAGAGTTTTGCATCTGCAGGTTCAACCAAGCGCCTGTGGGCTTTTTGGCACTGTACCACTGTTTTATTGAAACACTGAATATAAGTGGACCAATGGAGGTCAAACCTGTGTTGTTCACCTGTTTTGACTTGATTGTAAGAGCTATACTCAGACAAATATAAATGTTACGTTGATATAATTTACAGTGATATGAAGATAAATATCTTTAAGAAAAAATATAGCAAAACTATAACCTATATTTTGAGATGTTTTACTTTAGTTATGAAATAATTGAAAAGCAGTCTTCAGCTATATACGCTACATTAATTAAATGATTCACTCTGAGGAAAACTTTGGGGAATATTTGACTATTATATTTGTAATGCTGAGTTTGATAAAGAGTACTGTACTATATTTTAGTTTATGAAGGTCATATTTTAAAGGTAATCAAATAACCAACCAGATTCTTCAATAGAAATGAATGTCTTATAAATGCTAATCACAAGTAAAACATATTTGAAATCAGATTAAACAACTCTACAAATTCTGAAGTTAATATCTCTACCTTCCCTAAGAAACTTAGCACACTGACCTAAAATAATCCTTACCAGTGGCTACATACAGAATTGTGTTCCCCCAGAATTCATATGTAGAAGCCCTAACCCCCAAAGTGATGATATTTTGAGGCAGGGTCCTTGGGAGGTGGTTAGGGTTAGATGAAGTCATAAACGGGGAGCCCTCATAATGAAATGAGTGCTCTTACAAGAAGGACACCAGAGAGCTTGAACTCTATATTTCTTTCTGGTATGTGAGGATACATCAAGAAGGTACTCATCTAAAAGCCAGGAAAAGAGCCTGTACCAGAAACTAACCACCTTGATCTTGGACTTCTAGCCTCCAGAACTGTAAGAAAATAAATTTCTGTTGTTCAATATGCCCAGTCTAAGGTGTTTTGTTAGGACAGCCAAGCTAGTTAAGACACTAACTACTAATATCATTATTAATATTTTAGTTCTGTCCAGTTTCCTCAGTTGATTGTGTGTTTGTATTCCATTACCATATGTGTGTATGTGTGTGTATATATATATATATATATATATATATACACACACACACACATATATGTATATATACTTATATTTACATTATAAGTAATAATGTAAATTTACTATATATTACTGAAACACATGCATGTGTACTTATATATATATAACAATTTTACAATCCGTCCTTATTTACAAATTTATGAGATTGATCATCTTGTATCTTGCACTGACTCTGTTCTATTTCAAACTTTCAATGGTTATTTCTTAAAAGAAAATTAGTAAGTATATCACAGCAAACTTCTGTCTTTGAAATTTTATTTATTTATCTAACTTTAAAGCTAGGTTAGCTAGATGCATAGTCCATATTGGCAAATATTGCCCATCAGCACTGTAAATAATCTATTGTCTTGTTTTCTTCTTTTTTCTGATGAGAAATTAATCATTCACCATATGTAATGCCTTTTTTCTGATTGTTTTTAATAATTAATTTTTGTTTGGTTTTTGGTATAATTTTACAAAATACATTTAGGAATGGATTTGTTTTCTTTATTGTCTTTGAGCTTGATATTCTTATACAATCTTAGTATTATCAATTATTTTTGTTTTTCTTTTTCTTTTCCTATTCTGAAAAAATAGTAGTAGATAGATTAGAAAAATGAATATATTTCTCACTCCCTTTTGGATTTTTATCACAGTATAATTTTGCAGTGTTCCTTATCCAGATGTAGAGTCCATTTCTCTATCCCTTAAATGGGATTTGGTGTAGAGTCTCACGTGTTTCAGGGAATGTGGTAGAAGTGATGCCATTCCAGATACAAACCTCGGCCTTGAAAGTCTTTGAGCATTTCAGTGTCTGCCTATCTGTCTGTCTTTGCTGTCTCTTTGTCTGTGTCTCATTTGCATTTACCTTGAGAATAAGCCTATCATCCTACCAGGAAATAAGAGAAAATATGGAGTGGAAAAGCGTCTTAGCTGAAGCAATCCTAAAGCAGCCAGCCCCCAGCTTACCCATCAGCTGACCACAGGTAATGAGTAAGTCCAGCTTAAACAAGGTGATCCAGGCTCCAGTAAGCTGGACCATCCAAGTAGTCACTGAGACCTACTAAATCCTCATCTTTTTTCTTTTTGAATATTCTGTCACACTCTATCTAATACGTCATTTGGCACTCCTATTCATCGTGGTCTATACCTATTCATCTGATTGCCCCATTTAACCACTTTTCATGTTAGTCACCATTTCATCTATAAATGATACCTTCTGGGTAATTTCCTCAACTTTCATTCTTGGTCATGAGTTTCCACGTCAGTTTATTTAATAACAAACTTTCTTTAAAAAATAAATGATTCTTTCTTTAAACTCAAGATTATTTTAAAGGAAAAAAAAACAGAAAAAAGTAAGAGAAAATAATGAACCTAAGACTGGCAAAATCTAAAACTCTAAACCGTAAATCAAAGGGACCATTATTGAACCATCAGGTGCTTGAGTGAAATCGTGATCTCTAAAAATAAATCCCTAGATACTGCATGGACTTGATGTAAAATGTACATTGATTTAAACTAGCATTAAAAGAAGAAATCAACTCTGTGATCGAACACCTATAGTTTATAGTAGTTACTGATTTTTTTTTTAGGGCCTCACCTGTGGCTTATGGAGGTTCCCAGGCTAGAGGCTGAATCAGAGCTATACCTGCCAGCCTATGCCACTGAAAATGCCTGATCTGAACCACATCTGTAACCTACACCACAGCTCACAGCAATGCTGGATCCTTAACCTACTGAGCAAGGGCAGGAATGGAACTCGAGTCCTCATGGTTTCTAGTCGAACTTGTTTCTGTTGAGTCATGATGGGAACTCTAGTATTTATTGAATTTTTATATCATTTTCTTTTTTTTTAAATTTTTTTATTGTGGTAAAATACAACATGAAATTTACCATCTTAATCATTTTTAAGTGTACAGTTCAGTAGTATTTTTTTACCAGTGCTTAATGAATTTTATTACAATTATAGGTGTACAAAAATCATCACAATTCAATTTGATAGCACAGATTCATTGATATCATTTTCTTTATACCTCTAGTAAGCTGTAGAAAACTTTGAAATTTTTAAGAAGATTAATTTTGAAAAAAATTTTTTTTTGGATTTAAAATCCAGAAAAAAACGGAAAAATAGGAAATGGATTTTCCCTCCACTTGAAACAACCAAAACCTAGACAAAATTGACGAGGGCATTCCTGCTGTGGCTAAGTGGTAATGAACCCAACTAGTATCCATGAGGACATGGGTTTGATCCCTGGCCTCACTCAGTGGATTAAGGATCTGAGGTTGCCATGAGCTGTGGTATAATTTGCAGCTGGGCCCAGATCTGGCATTCAAACACATAAATAAAACCGTATTCTTTTTTTAAAAAAGAAGTCAAATTCCACAAAACTCTTCCATAATATTGATTAAGATGGACTATATCTCATTTCAATCTGTAAGTGTAAAATGAAATAGCCATTACAGATAATTATTGTTTCTATAGAATAATACAGGGAGCTAAGACAAAATATTTTAAGAAAAAAAGGCAGAAATATTTCAAATTTGATGAATATTCTGAAACCACAGATGACAAATCTCAACTTATATCAAGTATTAGAATCATGAAGAAAATTACAACTTGAGAGTTCCCCCAGTCTGCACTGCAGTACAGGAGGCAGCAATACAGGATAAGACTGGTGAGCCTACATTATCAAATTGCAGAAAATATTTGATAAATGGAATGTATTAAAAGCAGTTAGATAATACAGAGATATTAGGCAGAGAGGAACAAAGATAAGGAGGACAACAGATTTGTCAGAAATTTTTTCAAATTTTTCAAAGATAAAAATTTTTTAAAAACCCAAATGAGAAATATACACCCAGAAAAATTATTTTTTTCAAAGTTTAAGGCAAAGGACTATCTTCATACACACAACTAAAATTCATAAGGTGAAAGAGAGACAAAGCACAAATGACCGGTATCATGAATGAGAGGGCTGACATTACTAAAGTTTTTAAAAGGTTAATAAAGATGTATTACAAGTAATTTTATGCCAATGAACTTGACAATTTGTATTAAATGAACAAATTCCACGAATGATGCAAATACCAAGGCTCACCTAAGAAAGAAAAGTGAGAAACTTAATAGCCAAATGTCCATTAAATAAATTGAATTAGTATTTTAAGTGCTAAAAGCAAGTCCGGACCCAGATAGATTCTCTAGTAAATTCTTCCAAATATTTGAAGAAGAAGATCAAATTCCACTAAATGATTCCACAATATTGAAAAAGAAGGACTATATCTCATTTCATTCTGTGAGCCCAGCATTACCTTGAAACAAATACACACACACACACAAAGACATAGACATCACGTTATAGATACAAAAATTCTCTCCCAAGAAATTCCCCACATGTTAGCAAATCAAAAAAACTAAAGGATAATATGATGTGGCTAAAGCAGTTTATTCTAGGAATTTAAATTTGGTTTAATATGGAAAATCAATTAAAATGATAATATAGATATCATATTATTTCACCTATCTTTTTTTTAAAGACTTTGGAGAAATCCAACATGCATTCATTCCTAATGATAATTATCTGAAAATAGGAATAGAAGGAAACTTCATCAAACCGACAAAGGGCATCTACAAAATGTGAACCACCATCATGCAATGCTGAAAGATACATGCTTTCCTTTTACCCTAAGGTAAAGAAATATACAAGCATATCTAGTCTCATCGATTCATTCAATATTTTACAAGGGGTTCTTGCAGTGAAATGAAGGAAAAAAGGAATAAAGGGCAAGCAAACTGGGAAGTAAAAATATAAGGTATTTCTTCACAGATAAAATGATCATCTATGCAGGAAATCTAATTGAAACCATAAACAGTGAATATACTTAGTTTGGTAAGATTGCTAGTTATAAAATCAAATACAAAGAAAATCAATTTGTATACTATCCACAAAGGACTGGAAAATTAAAATGCATTGTCAATTATAACAAAACAAAAAATACGAAACAGTTAAGGTAAATCTGACAAAATAGATGAAATATAAAACGAAAACTATAAAACAAATATAAGGATGATTAAGGTATTAATTAAAATAAAGGAATATTTAGTTCATTGTTCAGAAGATGCAATACTTTCAAGATGTCTATTCTCTACAAATTCATCCATAGAATACATATAATTCCAACTGAAATGCCAATAAACATTTTCTTTTTCTTTTCTTTTTTTTTTGTCTTTTTGCCTTTATGTAGAGCCGCACCCGCGACATATGGAGGTTCCCAGGCTAGGGGTCTAACAGGAGCTGCTGGCCTTCGCCACAGCCACAGCAACACAGGATCCGAGCCGCATCTGCAACCTTCACCACAGCTCACGGCAACGCCGGATCCTTAACCCACTGAGCAAGGCCAGGGATCGAACCCACAACCTCATGGTTCTTAGTCGGATTCGTTAACCACTGAGCCACGAAGGGAACTCCTAAACTTTTTTTTAAAACTGAGAAACTCATTAAAATTTACATGGAAATGAAAAAACCTAAAGTAGCCGAATCAATAATAAATAAGAACAAAGTAAGAAAACCGATTGCCTCATTTTAAGACTTATTATAAACCTACAATAAATAAGATAAAGGAGTACTGGCATAAAAGGAAACAAACAGATTAATGGACCAGCACACAAATCCTAGAAATAGAATCCAATAATATATGGGCAACTGATTTTTGATAAAGGGGTCATGACAATTACTAGAAAGAGACTATTCCTTGGCAAAAAAATAATACTAGAAAAAAACAACTGGGTCTACACTTTGCACCATATACCATATCAACTCAAAGTGGATCAGAGACATAAATAGAAAAACTGCACTAAATCTTCTGGGATAAAACACAAGATAAAATGTTTGTGATCTTGAATAACACAAAGATGTAGAACATACGACATCAAAAGTATATAATCTAGGAGTTTCCGTCGTAGCTCAGTGGTTAACAAATCCGACTAGGAACAATGAGGTTGTGGGTTTGATTCCTGAATTGCTCAGTGGGTTAAAGATCCGGCATTGCCGTGAGCTGTGGTGTAGACTGCAGACACGGCTCAGATCTGGCGATGCCATGGCTCTGGGGTAGGCCGGCAGCAACAGCTCCAATTAGGCCCCTAGCCTGGGAACCTCCGTATGCCGCCAGTGTGGCCCTGAAAAGACAAAAAGCCAAAAAAAGAAAAAAAAAAGAAAGAAAAGAAAAATGAATTATTTACAAGTCACTTTTCTCACAAATAATTTGTATTCAGAATACATATATAAGTTTTAGAATCCATGATGAGGGAACAGGCTAATAAAAATTGGGAAACTATTGAAACTAACATTTCACTGAGAAGATATATGGGAGCAAATAAGCACTTAAAAATATACTCAACAACATTAGGTATTAGGGAAAAATAAAATAAAACCATATGAGATATTCCTTTAACTTGCATAAAAATAGCTGAAACCAAAAAAAAAAAAATTGATCATACCAAATATAGACAAGGATGCAGAGGAACTTGAACTATCATACACAGTATATTCTCATACACTGGGAATATAAAACTATACAAAGAATATGTATAGTGTTCATGTCCACTTCATTTGCCATAGCTAAAATCTGGAGACAACTCAAATGTCTCTCAGTTGGTGAATGTTTAAGAAATAAGAAAACAAAATAAAACACAACAAACAAAATACCCTCCAAAACAAATGTTATATCCATCCATGGAATACTACTTGCCAATAAAAAAGATATTAAACTGTTGGTACATATTTCAATATGGATAAATCTAAAGATAATGATGCTTAACGAAAGAAACCAGCCAAAATAATTTCAGTACATATTGTAATTATTCTATCTACAAAGATTCTAGAATATACAAAACATCCTATAATACCAGGCACCAGATAAAGAGAAGAAAAGGCAGAAATGGCTATAAAAAGGGGAAATAGGAACTTCCAGATACTGGTAATGATAACTGCCTTGACTGGGCTGACGATTACCCAGTATGCATTTATTTCAAATAATATCAACTTTTATACTCTAAATAGGTATAGTTTTTATATGTCAATTATACCTCAATGATGTATTTAAAATGATTTGTCATTAAGGTGAGAAGATAAAGATATTTAAAAATCCTCAAATATATCTTCCCAACACTTTGCTTGTATTATCAAGAGTTTCCCTAGATCTGGGTCTTAAGAAATTGATATCTGGCTACAATGTGCACATGTTATTAAATCTGTATTAAGGAAAAAAAAGTACAGAGAATATGGAGTTCCTGAAAGGAGAATTTATGATGTTAGTTAGCAAAATAAAAGTGGAAAAATATATGTACCAGAAGAGAAAATATCAACTGAGTATTTTAAATATAAATTTGAACACAAAAAGGGAGAAAAAAGCATCTGTACCACGACTGCAATTATCACAGAAAAAACAAAATAATAGCATTATTCAAGTGTGGATTTAATTTTTTAGCTTTTTAAGACAATACTTTATGCTTTTATTTTACCATAAAAACTAAAGAGATAAAAAATGAAGCAGTTAACTTTAGACTTTAGTTGGAATTGAGAGGAATATCTCAACATGATTTTGGATTCAAATTATATGTAAGAATCAATTGAGGTATATGGAAGTTCTTTACATACTGAAAATAGTGCTTGTGGGTGAATTTATTTTCTTATTACGTGAAAGAATCCTTCACACATAGGTGTTTAGAAATGCTTATTCACAAGACCTGATAGATTAGCAATTCTATGCATCAATCTGTAAATTTTGATAGCTTTCAAAAATTTTAAATTGATTGCGGGAAGATTTGCTAAGCAGTTATCAATCTTTGAATTTATTTTACAAGTTCAAATGCAATTTAAAATGTGTTAGTTTTAAAGCAACATATTAACAATAGTCTCTAATTATACTCTTTGCTACTTGGATACATTACAACATCTGTAAAGCTACATTAAATCCATGCTGTCTTCCATTTCTAGAAACTCTACCCAGTGAGGGCTAACGATGCATAATCTATTAAAGCTCAGTTACCTAATGTGCTATTGCCAAATGCTGCCTTCTATTTTGTGCTGCTGCTTATTTGCAAAAGAAAGATCTATTACATACTACCATAAAACTGGAAAATTATTCTGTAGAAATCTAATGGCATAGAAAAAACACAAAACTGAGAGAGAGGGATTACAGAAAGATTTATATAGTTAATCAAACAGTGAGATTGGGAATCATTATGTGTTTTCCCCTTTTTTTGCCCTTATATAAATAATTTACCACTCAAATTAGAATCTTTTCTGAATATTTTATTTATGATTTTTCTGAAAATCTAAAAAAAACTATTACATTTGCACTATACCTTTAGGTAATGATGACAAAAATGTTAAATTGAGATATTTTATTGAGATATTTATATGTGTCAGGTATTGTGTTATTAACTACTCAAAACAAACTGTTGTTTATTTCATTTTTTTATAGATGATTATATTCAGATGTAGTTGTCTTTCTTTCTTTCTTTGTTTTTTTAGGGCCACAAGTGCAACATTTGGAAGTTCCCAGGCTAGGGGTCAAATCAAAGCTGCAGCTGCCTGCCTATGCCATAGCCACGGCAACACCAGATCCTTATCGTGGCATCCTCACGGATACTAGTTGGGTCCGTTACCACTGAGCCCCAATGGAAACTCCTTCAGAGTAATTTTCTTAATCTTTATACCTAATAAGTGCCGTGACTGAGATTTGAACCCAGGAGGTCTCAGGTTTCTCTGACTCCAGATATGTTCGTGTTATATGTACTTATCTTACTGGCTGAGAGATTTTAGAAGCAAAGACTCACTGATGTTTTGAAGGCAAAAATGGAAGTTCTATATCCAAAAAATAACAATTTATTAACTCCCTAGAGACATTCACATTGGTTTAAAAATCATGCTGAGAGGCACTGTTTAAACTCTCAATAAATGCTTGTTATCTACATGTGATATCTGAAAGATTAGTCAGGCAGAGGATGAGGAAGTGAAAGTGACAGATTCAGTCAAGGATATACATAGGACACATTTCATACACTAGAACTTTGTCTCAATGAAATCCCTAACTGCGAAGTTACCAAATAAATGTAGTTTCTGTTTGAGTCAATTATAGTTCCCAGCACTGAAATTATACTAGGGAATATTGGTGGACAATCACAACCTATCCGTAAACCTGATTAACAATCATGAACATTTTGGCATGTATATTTTATCTACATATTTTGATGAACTCTTTTTACCACAAATCCTATATTTGAAAAAAAAATCTTCTAAATAGCATGAAGATTTAAAAAATAAAAATAATTTCTTACATAATGACAAGTGTGAAACCATTATTCTAATTAATAAAATGACCAGTCATTCTGTATTATCTAACATGCAGTCTAAGCAGAAATAGCTCTGTCTCCAACTATATTTTTACATTTTGATTGTTCTAAACAGAATTCTGAGACTAAAAGCTGAAAGTGATAGAGATATTCTTTTAACATTGTAAGAAAAAAATTAACATCAAGCAAATAAGAGCATAAATCAGAGCTTAAATAAAATAAATATATTACTATAATAAACTCAGTAATTATGTTTATCAGTGTAACCTGAACCAGTGAAATTTTATATCAGAAAGGCCCCAGTTCAAGGATTGGGTCTTGGGAACTACAAATCCACTTCCACTTCTGATTATCAAATGATGATTCTGAGACCCAGAAAAGGTACAAAAATTATTCAAACCCACACAAGAAGGGTCAAAGAGAAAGCTGCTAATAAAGCCGGACCTCAGGACTCTCAGTTGAAAACCTTTGATAATATTCATTTGAAAATACCAGTGATTCAAATGTTGAGCATTACGCAGTATTTAGGTATTTTCCTGAGAGCATAGATATTTTAAATAAAGACATTTTTAGCATGTAATTGAGAAAAGCAAGTAATTTACCATAAATTGCAAACAACATACTATCAAATAACAACCTCTGTTGAAGGATACTGGAATCTTATGCTTGAAATTTCATTTTGTATGATCTAACTCATGTAATAGAGAAGTTTTCAACATGAGACTGTCAATCAAAGTGATGATATGTAGGCATATGCCAAATATTTTTCTGTTCAAATATGTATCTCTGATACGATTATGAGTCCTGCTAGAGAACTCAGAACTGTTATATTCACTGAGTATCCCTGGGCCCATATGCCCACATTGGACTAGCTTCATCATTTCAACTGTGGAAAATAGCAATGAAAACAAGGTATGTGAAAAAATTGCCTACTTCCATAATGATCAGAAAAATCTCAATTTCTGATAGGTTTAAAAAGATTCAAGAAATTGATTTATGCCTGAGGAAATGACAGAATGCCATATTTTGAACTGGGTAAAAATGAAAGTAATAAAGTTGATTTATGATAAAGAGATACAAATGTTATACTTTTTGACACTATGATTTTCAAAACTTAAGATTAGGAAAATTCATTGAGTTTCTTTGAATTATCAGGATTTTACATAATGTACTACGTTATTAATAAATGTTGTTACTTATAAGGTCCCTTTCTCCACATCCAGATTTTAAAATCATATACCGATGGATAAAGGAAGAACCTAGATAGCTCCAAGGCCAAAAAAAAAATTATATATATATAAAAAATTATATATATTTCTGTTGCCTTTAAGCAACAGAAATGTCTAATTGTATAAAGCATCAGTGTGACAAGGAGCATCAAAACTTAAAAATCTTATCTTTTGGCTTAGTATCTCAGTGGGTGATTCACTGGTGCCCAAGAGTTCATTAAATCAGAACTAAATGGCCATTTGTTAGTAGATACATCTTCAGCTCTGCACAGTGGCTTTTCTTGCCCTTGCAGCCCATGCATTCACACTAAAACTGGACCCAAACTTTATTTTACCTTCTTATAAAACAGTCTGGATACACCATTTTTTTTGCAATAATGTTTCAATAGATGTCATTATATTGCAGCATATTTTAGTTTAAAACAAGTTATATCAAAAGAGGTTCTAAAACATTTTTATATCCCCATAAATACGCCTGGATTTGAATCTCAAAACAAATGTAACCAAAACCAATTTATTTCTATGAGGGAAAATAGGAATCACAGCAATGGGAAGGTAAAAAGAATAGATGCCAAACAGGTCAGTTGTGATAAGAGAAAATACCACAATTACAGCCAGAAAAATCTAAGAATAATGCCCACTGGATCTAGATTGAATTAATAAGATTTATTCTGAAGAAATGGGGATATTAATACTTGCAGATTATTAAAAACACTCAGCCAGATAATAACCTATTTTGCAGCACCCTGGACAGTACCTGACATTGCTATTATGAAAAAATGTTCATGAAATTAAATAACATGATTTGAGATGTTATGGGCACCTATTTAAACACGTCACACCACACATTAAAAACACCTTACATATAAAGCACAATAAAACGTACAAGGGCTATTGTAGAACAGAAACCTTCAGTATTTGAGTCATCCTTGGCTCTGAGTCTTAACTGCAATATGGAATGTAGTTTCAAAAGGGAATAATAGACCACTGATACACCAACTAGTGTCAACACTATTTTTGATTCCCAGATGACAAGACTATAAGAAAAATGACACAGTAATATCTAGATGTTGTTCTGGAGAATAATGGTGAGCCAGAATGACTATAATATTTTGGGAAGGTAGAACAGCAGTACGTGGAATTATAGAAAATATCCATAGATTGCAATAACGATGCAAAGCACAAAATGCAGTAGAGATAAATGACCATTGCTTACTACACAATTTGCCCTTGAGTCAATTCTATAAAACATCAGGTTAAACACATAGCAGTTAAGTGAGAAGATGTGTATAGAGGCCATGTTATGTTTTCATAAAAATGCTTCATAAAAATCCCCTCTTGGATTTCATAAACTTTTTTCAGGTGATTATTCATTATTTGCGTATATCAATGATTTTGCATTGTAATTAGGAAGCAATCTACAAGTGCAGCTGTGTTTTCCAAACCATCCATAGTTCAGTATGATTTTTTGTATCTCTTTGTTGTTGTTTATATTTACTTAAAACACTTTATAGTCACAAATGTACTGATAATTTAATTAAAGGTATGCAAACTATAAGCAAAAAAGGTATAAAGAGACAAAAATTTGCACATATTTTGAAGGAATTTGAAATAGGAATTCTAGTGTTTTATTTACTGGAAAGTAGAAAGTGAAAATGTGAATATATAAGTATAAAGAAACTAATAATTCTAAATACCAGAGTGCCTCTACCATGGTACAAATCTGATCAGATATAACTACATTCATTCTTAATGGTTACAGGCAAACGATTGGTGCCAGAAGGACCCGCAATCAATCCAAGTTTAGCTTCCCCATCAATAAGATGGGGACAATAGAGTTGTATTATTCTAAATAATAAATGGAATTGTGTATCTCAATCACTTAGTAATTGGCTTGGTCTGGGCATCCAATAATTTACATGCATAAAGTGAAAATATATATTGTTCTTTTCAATTAAGGAAACATCACGTGGTAGGTTAACCAGCTACTGTAGACTCAAATTTTTCTGGAGCTCAGTTTAGCCTCCCCACATCCTTCTCATTTTCTCCCCATCCCCTCAGCCACTGGAGCCATGTCAATCACAAATCATTTCTTCAGAGTTACTGCCTTCAAAACCATTCAGGCTAACACTTTGCTAATGCCAATGAGTCAAATCAAGATATTCCTCCCTCGTCTCTCATCAAATCTCTGTTCTCTGACACTCCTTTGTGTATTTCCAGAGTCATACTCTATTAAACTAGCCCTTTATCATTTTCATCTCTTAGTTCAATTCAATTAATATTTACTAATCTATTTATGCCACATAATGAGCTTTACCCAGAGAGGAGAGAGCTTCAATCAGGGATGCAGAAAGATAGAATATAAATGCAAGTAAGTTAAGGATAACTTTACTCCACATGGTTAGTTAAATATCATTTTGAACAGACTCTGTAAGAAGGAATTAGCATTCTGTTAAGAGAGACACCTTTTTGGGAAAAGGAGAATTCTAGTAGTTTAAGTATCAACTTTTAGGCATTATGACAATAATAGGTAGAGATTAGTAGATAATAGCAAAAGGAAAAATTGAATTAACATGAAAATTGATAAAATATCAAGAAATAAGGAAAATAGCTGAGAATAACTACAATTAACTCAAATAAGACATTATATTTTAAAATATTCATTCATGTTTTCAAATAGATAATTCATTTTATCTTCTAAGAAAATATGATTATTTATCAACACACAATAAACATTTTTGCTTTGATTTATGTAAATTAAACTTTTAAGTGTGTAATCACTGAATTAAACAATGTTTCTTATAAGCTTATTTTTTTATGAAATTGAAGATTTTGGTAACAATTAAATATAGAAGCAATAGATTTCACGCAGACTGGCTGAAGGTTATTTCTTCAGTGAGACTGACAGATGTTGAGTCTCAACAGATGACGCTGTTGAGTCAGTGAAAAGGGATAAATGTTTGACTTCAAGCAGCATGGGATGATACCATTCATCAACAAAGGTGAAAGGAACTTGAACGTACATAATCATATTCTTCCTTAAGAACTCTCAACTTAATTCTATCCTCCAGAGGATAGAAGATGTTCATAAATCTGCCATGGCTAAGTGACAAGACAAAAACATTCAACTGAGAGTAATAAGCACACACTATCCTTGCCTTGTTTAGCTATCCGAACAAGTGGCAGCAGAAACGATGAAAATGTCAAGGGCCCTTTTACTCTTTAACATGATAGCCCTTGATGTTCCTTTGCAGAATTATTTCTTTTTATAGTCTACACACATTTCAACAATCACAACTAGAAACGAGAATTTTTATCAGCTCAAACCAAACACAGATAAGCATCAATCCCAGGTGATCTTTGATAGGTAGAGGCCCTGTGTGATTGTTTGGCATCATTTGATGATACGATTTATGCTGTGTACTTAAGGATAAACCTGTGAGCAAATGTTGAATTTAATATAATCATATTTTAGTTGATATTTAATAGCTATCTAAAGGTTTATAAAAATATGCCATTTCTAGTATATTCACAGTTCTCTAAAGTAGTAATCATACATGGCTTTGAGGAGTAAATGAGTTTATAAACACCAATCACTTACTGGGAGGTTTTAATATTAGTTATTTGTAAATATCATATTGATGACTATAGAACTATACAGTCTATTACTTGTTGTTATCAGAAAGTTATGCAATTTACTCGTATTTTTTTTTCTTTTTATGGCTGCACCTACAGCATATGGAAGTTCCCAGAGTAGGGGGGTTGAATCAGAGATGCAGCTGTAGGCCTATGTCTTAGCCACAGCAATAGAGCCATATCTTCCACCTACACTGCAGCTTGTGGCAAATGGGATCCTTAACCCACCGAGCAAGGCCAGGGATTGAACCTGCACCCTCATGGAGACTGCATCAGGTTCTTAAATTGATGAGCCATGAGGGGAACCTTTTTTTTTTCCTACTTAATTTATAACACAATCATATAAGGAATATTTACTGAATTAAGAAAGGTATACGAAAACAGACAAACCAAAACAAACCCTAAAACTGCTGTTGGGTAAGTACAACAGAGAGCTTTTATATTTTATAACATAAACTGTATGAAATAGTACATATTAGAGAAATTTATAGAATAGAAATATATCAGTATTCATATTTAGAGATGAGAAAAGAGAAGGGTAAATATTAAATAACTTAAGTAAACATACATTATGCTATTTCCTATTAATTATAAAAAATAATAATACATTGAAAATAGTATGAAGTAAATTTTGAGTATCCATATGTATAAATTATGTACTCATGTTAGTGTCATTTAAATGTATAAAACTAGTATATTTGGTTGTCTGCCAAAGTTGAGATAATTTTTAAAGTTATGATACAGCTATCAACTATTTTATTACTTAGAATGAAGACTTCATTTCCGTTCCATTAAATATTCAACAGGTATATTTTAAATTCTGTTGTTTTTGTATTTAATTTATTTGTCTATTAAAGACAATTTAATCATAAATTTAAAGTGGACATATGCCTTTCTGAAAACTGTCTTTCTAAGAAAATTTTGCTAAAATGTTTCCTGTGATACTATAGAAGCTAAGTAAAGTATGAGCATTTTTCTGAAACATAAACCCTTTGTATAGGACATGGTTGGGTGTAAACCAGAAATTAAAAAAAGATATTGATTGAGAGGAAAATTATAAACTAACTAATGCAGTCATAAACTTTTTTTCAAGGATCTTTATCTTAAATATGTCTTAATTCATTAAATACTGATATTGTCTTGGTATTTAAATCCTCAATTGTTTTATTCACAATAAAGTTAAAGAAAAACTTATAATAGTCAAAAGTTTTAGTGAAATTTAACTTTAAAATCAATGTAAATATATGATTAGGTTTTAACAGACAAAGATAAGCAATTAAAATCTCTTGCAAGTATTTTTTTCTTCTTTTTTTTTGGTAAGTTGTATTACTTTTGAATCTGACAAATACGCTTAAATTCTCTTGGCAAACAGTATAATATTCTCCATCTTTATACTGTATAGACCTCTGCTTAATTTTGCCCTGAAGCCATGGAAACTTGTACTAAAATTAAAAGTCTGATTAAGTTTTACCTGACAATAAAATATGTGGTGTCCTATTTGCTCTAATAAAACCCTTTATGAAGGTGTGTTATGAATCTTAACTCTCACATACAGGACAAATGATTCAGGGTAAATATAATTCTGTTTACAATTACCTACAATCTTAAGAATGGCATTGTAAAATATAAACATAATAAACAATGCAATATAAATTATACATTAGTGCTTCAATTTTCAAAGTTATTTATGTTTAATTCACATCCTGTAGCATAAAAATGGATGTAAATTTCTTCACCCACACACACGCACGCATGCGCACACACACACACCCTCTGTATTTTATCTGTCATGATAAAGCATCCTCATGATGATAGGTAAAGCCTTATTTTTTATGATTATTTATTATTAAGATAATTATGTATGCCATAAAGCCTTTCATATACAATTATGTATTACTTTTTTTACTCCCATGGGTTCCTGCATCCAAAAAGGCATTTTCAAATAAAATTTGTGTATAAAACAAAAGTTTTGAACCTATGTGATATGAAAACTTAAATTCTTGCTAAGTATTTCCAACATGGTCAAGGTCATGTGGTGTGGAAGCCTCAAGAGGGACTTTACAATCTGAAAATTGTGTTACAATTGTATTGTAACACAATTTGAAAATTATTATTACTTTGTATCTTTGAACTAAATGGAACACAATGGTTTAGATTTTGTTCCTTTTTATAATTAAAGTATCACATGAAAGATCCATATTTAGGTCTAAAACAACATGCACATTATATAATACAATAGAAGTTGCCTTTGAAACTATCAAATGTTTAGTCATATCGATATTTTGAATCCTTTCTGTTGCTATAAATGAGCAGGATTTAATAAGATACTTGCATACTTCCCTAAAGAGTCAGGCGATTACACAGCGTATATGTGGTGCAGTGTACTTTATAAAAGTAAATTAAAATAGTAATTTTGATCTCACTGCTAATATCCTTTAATTTTTTCGTAAGAGATTCCAAGTATTCAAGATGTTTTTTATGGACCATTTTGTATCAGGTCTCATTAGTCACTCACCAAAATTGTAGACAGTGTACTATTATTCTCTACTATCTATCCAATTTTTCAATGTCTATGCCTATTATACTTATTATTCAAACATAAGTGCCATTGTTTTAATAAACTGTATCTATAAAACAGATTTATACAGTAAATGATTATTATTACCTAGAAACAGTTATATCGCTAGTTTCTGATGTTTAGATATAAAACATAAATTCAGTATTCATTACGAAAGGGATCTACATCTAGCAATAAATCTGAATGATTAACGAAATATATATAACCTAATTTCTCTATGTATTCCAAGCACAAACATATACAAAATTACAGTTTAGAATCATTTTTAAATGTTTGAAATGTAGTAATATAACATTCATTGAGAATAATCGATTTTACCTGTCAATTTCTTTCTTGAGCTTTGATTTAAAAAATATTAGAAAAACAAAGGTCAGCCTAATGTCAATATACCTTTAATGGTTCTATGGCATTTGAAAAGTTGCCCGTGAAAGAGTTCCAAAATTTGTTAGGGAAAATAACAGATAATATGTTATCCATTAATAATATAATATAATATACTATTTTTTTTGTCTTTTTGACTTATCTAGAGCCGCACACGCGGCATATGGAGGTTCCCAGGCTAGGGGTCTAACAGGAGCTGTAGCCGCCGGCCTTCACCACAGCCACAGCAACGCGGGATCCGAGCCGCCTCTGCAACCTTCAGCACAGCTCACGGCAACACAGGATCCTGAACCCACTGAGCAAGGCCAGGGATCGAACCCGCAACCTCATGGTTCCTAGTCGGATTCGTTAACCACTGAGCCACGAAGGGAACTCCTATAATAGACTATTTTTAAGGAGCGATTTTTAAAACACAAAAGAAAATTGCTCTACCAAACCTCTAAATATCTCAGAATAGCTATAAAGATCTTGAAGAGGAACTATATGACAACAATTTTTTACATTTTTATAACATTTTTAGTAGGTTACATAGAAAATTTTACCTTGTAATTCAACTGAGGAATATCTGGTGAAATATTTTCTTATATATTGCTGTAACTGGGTCCTGAAGAGGAAGAAAAAGAAAAAAAAATGTGTGAAAAAAATTTCAGCCCTTTTATAAATCTATGCATAGTTATATACGGTAGTAGTTTATTACAAATTTCTCCATAACTCTCAAAAATTCAACTCATGAAAACAAAACAGGGAATAGATAACAAATACAGTTTTTTCTTTTTTTTTCTCTTAATGGATTTTATTTCATAGGTGTGCATAAATCATCACAAGTCAATTTTACAGATTTTGTATCCCAAACCCCCAGTGCATCCCCCCAACCCCCTAGATTGTCTTATTTGAAAAACCAAGGTTTTCCAAAGTCTGTGAGTCATTGTGTGTTCTGTAAGAAGGTTCATTGTGTCTTTTTAGTTTCCACATGTAAGCGGTATCATTGGGTGTTGCTGTCTAATTGTCTGACTGGTTTCACTTTGCATGATAATTTCTAAGTCCATCCATGTTGCTATAAATGTTGGTAATTCGTTC
>PVHT020000008.1:2175267-2189914 GCA_004024745.2 Catagonus wagneri
TGGGTCCTGGTGTCTGCTGGATAGATGCCCAGGAGTGGGATTGCTGGATCAAATGGTAATTCTATTTTGAGTTTTCTGAGGAATCCCCATACTGTTTTCCACAGTGGCTGCACCAATTTGCATTCCCACCAACAGTGTAATAGGGATCCTTTTTCTCCACACCCTCTCCAGCACTTATTGTTTGTAGACTTTTTGATGATGGCCATTCTGGCTGGTGTAAGGTGGTACCTCATAGTGGTTTTGATTTTAAATTTATGGGAGTATACAGTTGACTTAGAATGTTGTGTTAGTGTCAGGTGTACAGCAAAGTGAATCAGTTATTACGCACACGCAGATCCATTCCTTTTCAGATTCTTTTCCCATATAGTTATTACACAATATTGAGTAGTGTTCCCTGTGCTATTCAGTAGGTCCTTATTACTCATATATTTTAAATTTAGTAGTATGTATATGTTAATCCCAACCTCCTAATTTATCCCCAACCCCCCAACATTTCTCTTTGGTAACCTTATGTTGGGTTTCTGAAGAGGTAAAACTCAAGGGACTTGAACTACCAGATTTTTGTTTTCTAGAGCATCTCTTCGGAGATATTAACTGTGTAACTGGGACATTTTAGTTATATTCTGTGAACGATTGTTATCTCAGTTGCTTAAGATAGATGTAATATTTCCTTTTTAGAGGCAAAAGCGCTAACTTAAATGTTATAAGCCATTTGAAACACTTATCATTGTGCCTAATGCATAATCAATATTAAAATATAAAGTATTGGTAGATATTGTAAATAATAAAGTAATGTTTATGATAATAGTAATTAGTATTTTGCATTATTAATGCAATAATTAATGTACTTTGAAATCAACAGAATATGAAAAATGTATCAGAATAGAAGTACATGAAATCTAGTAGAATTTAATGAAAATATAACACGTAAAACAAGTGAGTTTTATAAATCAATGTGAGCCGTACTGTTCTAGTGCTATGACTAATAGATATTTGAGTAAATCAATAATAGCTTTTCATATTTTATAATATGCACAGCATAATTTCTGTTGTATTGAAGTATTAACACTGAAAAGATAATATTAAAAGAAGAAAAATTAATGGTAAATGTGTGATATAAGAGAGTAATAAAGATGTTCCAGAACCTAAAAGTAAAAGGCATGAGAATGATTTCTATTCTTAGTTAAAATCACCTTAATCAGTCTTTAAGTGATGATTTAATTTGATTGATTATTTTTTCAAAAATTCATAAAAATAACACCTATAAAGATTAAATATGTGGCTCAAACACTTTAGGAATAAGTTAACAGGGGTAGATCATTCATTCAACAATTATTTACTATGCACATATTATCTACCAGACACTATTGTTCATACTGGGGATATAGCAGTGAACAAACGAGACAAAACATCCCATCCTCATGGTGCTTACATTTTGGGTAGTAAGAGGGGTGGAGAGACAAAAATATATACTGAAATAAGTAAATATAGATTGTATATCAGATAATTGTAAGTGCTATAAAAAATAGGCAGGAAGGGGTTAAGAATTATTGACATTGATCCAAGGAGGAAACATCAAGATAGATGACATTGACATCCAGAAGAAATACTGGAAGTGAAGAAAAATATTTGAATATGTATTGCAAGTCTGGAAGTGATATCTAAGGATGGAGTATAAATTCCAAGAGCAGAAAGTTAAGACTAACCCCTTTAAGGTCAGAAGAATGAAAAGGAGACATCCTTAAGATGGGAACACTAGGAGTTCCCTTCTTGGCTCAGTGGTTAACAGATCCGACTAAGAACCATGAAGTTGCGGGTTCGATCCCTGGCCTTGCTCAGTGGGTTAAGGATCCCGCGTTGCTGTGGCTGTGGTGAAGGCCGGCGGCTACAGCTCCTGTTAGACCCCTAGCCTGGGAACCTCCATATGCCACGGGTGCAGCTCTAGATAAAAGGCAAAAAGACAAAAAAAAAAAAAAAAAGATAGGAACACTAGAAGATATCTTGGAAGCAATGTGAAGAGAAAGAGATTTGAAATACTTTGGAGATCTTGATTATCTCTCTACCTATTATCTATCTATCTATGGAAAGCAGGAAATCTGGGATTCCTTTTGAACACAAACTTCTCAGAAGCTATGAGTTTGGATTTAGGAACTAGCAATGATACAGTGTTCAGACATCTTGCTGTTAGGAACTAGAATAACTCACTAATAATGTATAATGCATGGAATCCTTGCAACTCAATCATGTGTACATGATTTAAAGAGCAACAAATGGTTTGCAAGGGATAATTTTGAAGTATTGGGTTATTTGAAAGTTCTACCAGATGGTTCTTTTTCTTCTTCTTCTTCTTCTTCTTTTTTACATGTGGCTGTTAAGTTGTTCCAGTACTATTTGTTGAAGAAACTGTGTTAACTCCATTGAGTTAACACAGTTTCTTCAACGAATCTTTGTTAATCTTTTATTAACCTTTGTTAAAGATTAATTGACTGTAAATATTGGGGCAGATCTAAATCCTGTCTGTATTGTTTTCTATTGATTTTCTATTGAGTAGTAAAATCTACTCTTTTATTAATACTGCACTGTCTTAATTATTGAATATGTATAGAAAATCTTGAAGTCAGTTAAGTGTCAGTTCTCCAGCTTTATTCTTCTCCTTGAATTATGGGTTGGCTATTCTGGGTATTTTGCTTCTCCATATAAACGTTAGAATCACTTCAGTGATAGCCACAAAAATAAGTTGCTAGGCTTTTGATGGCATTGCTTTGAATTTATAGAACCAGCTGGGAAGAATTAAAACCTTGACAGCATTGTCTTTCTAACCATTAACATGGAATCTCTCCATTTATTTTAGTTCTTTTTTGATTTTGTTCATCAGTGTTCTTTAGTTTTCTTCATTTAGATCTTGTACATATTTGGTTGTATTTGTCCCTAAGTATTTCTTTTTTTTGAATGCTAATGTAAATGTTATTGCATATTTAACTTCAAATTCCACTTGATCATTGCTAGTATACAAAAGCAATTGACTTTTATGTATAAAATATGTATCATGCAACCTTGCTATAATAACTTACTAGTTCTAGAAGTTTTTTGGTCAGTTGAGATTTTCTGTAGAGACAATCATGTCAACTGCAAAGACAGTTTTAGTTCTTCCTTCCCAATATACATACCTATTTATTTCCATTTCTTTATTTATTGCATTACCTAAAACTTTCAGTGGATTCAAAAGAGGAGTGGTGAAAGGTGACATCCTTGACTTATCCATGATTTTAGTAGGAAAGCTTCAAATTTCTCACGATTAAGTCTGATAATATAATTATTTGGTTGTGCTTTTTAAGAACCACGTCAAGCCAAAAACAAATTCAAGCATTACACTGATTTTTTTTAAAGAATTAGACTTATCAATAAAAATCAGTGAGAAAATAACATATTTAAAGATCTTTGGTGAAGTAATCTCCTCTTTCAAGGCCATATCCTCCTTCCAGAAAAGGTCATATTTAGTAAAGGTATGTCCTTGCAATATAAAGACTTGTCCTCCTCATCCCAAGTGGAGAAAGCACTAAAGCATCACCCTATCATCAGAATTCCTCATGTAGTCTGCTGAGACCTATTTTTCCACTACCGTGTTACCGAAAACTAGACAAGGGAAAACCTCTGTTATACTGCAACAGAAGATCTATAAAACTGTGTCTTGCAGTTATGCAGGAATCATAACTTATGCACGATGGACTCGGACCTTTAACTAAATGCCAAATGTGCTGTGTGGTTTTGTTAGGGGACCACTGACTAAAACTGCTCTCCTTTGCCAGACATGAGAGCTGCTTGCACGAACTGTCTCACAACAGGAGGCCCTGAAAAGGAACATGGCGCTGCCCTGAAGACTAACCGGGAGAACTGGGGAGGGGCAGATAGGAGGGAGGGACAACCAACCTCCCAGAATCCTTGACACTGGAACCCATCCTGATAAGAGGTGCACACGCCACCAAGAAGCACCCTGAGCCAGACCAGTTATGGACTGAGCAAGACAATTAGCCAGAGAGAAACCAGAAACTAACCCCATTCCCATAAAATCTGAGACTGTGAGCCGCACGGTGGAGCAGTTTTAGGTTCCCTTACCCTGCTGCTCTCTGCCTAGGTGCCCCTTCCTGGTAAAGTCCTTTGCTTTGTAAGCACATGTATCTCTTTGGTTAATTCATTTCCTAGTGTTAGACAATATCCAACAGTTAGGTCCTGGAAAGGGTCTCCCTTCCTGTAACAGTTTCTTCTTGCTGATTATATAGTAAAGTGTGGGAGAAGAGAGAGAAACTGAAGAAGACTTGCTAAACAAAAAGAAGCAGAACTGGATGGCTTTAAAGTTATTGGCTTCTCTAAGTGGTAAAAAAATGCTAAAAGTCATAAATGGCTGTTGGAACTCTGGCATCGAGGGGAGAATTGTACAACGTTCAGTTAAAACCTTAGAAAGATCAAAAGGTTGGAGGATTTAGTCACACTAAGCAACTTTCAAGAGATTTAGCTTGTGCTTACAGATTTTTCTCAATCAGAATCGCATGAGGACTGGAGTTCCTGTCGTGGCGCAGCGGAAAGGAATCCATTTAGGAACCACGAGGTTGCGGGTTTGATCCCTGGTCTTGCTCAGCGGGTTAAGGATCTGGGGTTGCCGTGAGCTGTGGTGTAGGTCGGAGACACGGCTCAGATCTGGCGTGGCTGTGGCTGTGGGGTAGGCAGGTGGCTACAGCTCCCATGCCACCCCCAGCCTGGGAACCTCCATATGCCGCAGGTACGGCCCTAAAAAAAAAAAAAAAGCAAAAGGGCGAAGCCAAGAGTCACAAAAGCTTTTTTCCAGGCTTTAATATCCAATGAAGAAAAACCTATTTCGCAATGGTTATGGACCAGTTATTCATATTTCCTTTTTTTCTTACTTTTTTTTTAATCAGAAGGTTCATAACTGTTATTCTGTGCCTGCCCGTCACTGTAAATCAGGAGTGTTGAAAGCTGATAATGTCGCTTTTGTGAATGTGAATAATTATCAATAGAACATTTTTAACATCTTTTTAGATATCTGTAATGCTTATATGTTAAAAATATGAAAAAAATAGAAAAACAAAATGTGTTGAACAATTTTCAATTTAAAAATGAATATTTAACTAATGAAATGTTTTTATAGTCTATATGCATTATCATTATAATTCACCCTTAACTTTACAACTTAGAATGTAGAAATAGACTCTATTCCATAAGTAAAGATTGCCGAAGAAAAATCATAACACACTGTGAGGTTTAACTTAGAAATTTTAACATGAAAAAAATAGAACATATTGACTGAATCGGATTAGAAAGGCATCAGTAGTACAACCTCACCACATACTGTAATTAGGAGAGCAATGAATAAATAATCCTTTGCTCCTTGATACAAGGTGCTGCTCGTTCATCAGTATAAGGGTCATTTGCAAGCCAATTTTTGTTATTACCCTGAAACGACACTGTTGTTAAACTGTGATAAAGGGGAAACCATAAATTGGGGAAGAATTTTAATGGTCATTATCTTCATTAGCTAATGAGATGTGCTAATTATTTTCTTAAATGATAATGATTTAGTGGCCTTGGCATAAAGGGCTCACAGAGCAATAACCAGGCATGTTCCATTCAATGTGTTTTCACAATGTTGGAAGAGACATAGTAACTGAGAACAATAACTATGTATAATATTTTTCATTAAAAATGTCTGCCTAATTTATGTTGGATTTCATGTGTTTTTCCATACGATATATTTGCATAAAATCTAGGACACTGAAAATCTGACATGGAAATTGCACTAAAAATTCATCTCTGAAAGTGTGGTCCCTCGATGCCTGGAGACCCTTGAGACCCTATCAGGAGATGTGTGAGGTTGGAACTATTTTAATAGTAATTCAACGTTATATTTACTATTTTCACCATGCTGATTAATGCTACTGATATATAAAAAAATAAGTAAAAATGCTGGTTTCCTATCATAAATCAAGGAAGGGGCATCCTCCTGTACTAAGAATTATTATAACCCTCAACACTCTATACTTAGAGGGACAGAGAGAGAGAGAGAAAGGAAGTAACGAAAGGAAGTGAGGGAAGGAAAAACATTCAGTTTTCCTTAGGAAAAAAATGTATAAATAAATGTGTACCCTTGCATACATAACATTTTCATATTTTCGTCTGTGTGAAGAAACAGGAAATGCAATTGTAGCACTTCCACTATGGTCTGAAGTGTGATGGTCATCTCCAATAAAGCTATATCTGTGGTTGTTTGAGTTGTGAGGTAAATTGGCTGCTTTTTTTTCATGGAATGCCATTTTTACTCATTACAGTATCAGACAAACTGTGAGTAGCTGGATTTGGCTATTTGTAGATCTTTCCTTGAATATGAACATAGGGAGCCTGCACTTCAATAAAAACATCTGATTGTATTTCTGGTCATTGATTCTTACCATTGAATAATTTTTGCTTGAAGTTAAATTTTTGCTCTAATTTCAAGCAAAAATTAAAATGTTGGAAAATTTATGCTTATCCCCATAAGCTTGACAGCTTTTCATATCTCAAAACTTTTCTGATGACATTAATAGCAATGTTAGCAAATCTGATTTTTTTTAATGACATTTGTCAATATTTGGAAGATCTGCATATCTTGGTGACCCAGTATTTCTCAGGGGACCAATGCATAATATTACAAAATCATGCATAGGTTGTTGAGTTTTGGTGCGGTATCAAAAGAACTCAACATTATCTAAAAAAAAATATATTAAAATGGTTTCTTTCTCCACTACAGATTTGAGTGAGGCCAGATATTTTTCATATACTTCAACTAAGTAGATCATAACAGACAATGTAGAAGCAAGAATGATAAGCCATATACTAAAGAAATTTGAAAAAAATGTCAAATTTACTATTCATTTTAAAAATTAATTTAAAAATCCCTCTGTTTTTATTTCTAAGTAGTGAATACTGACTTATATAAGTCATATGAACCAAAAATCTTTGGGACCTCAATTTTAAGACTCTAAGGAGTCCCGTCTCCCGGTAACTGAAAGTCAGCAGATATGTTGACCCTTTGATGGAAAAATTATTGAAGAATAAAAGAACATAGTTAGAAATGTAGTTTTAACCTCATGAACATTAGGTTAAATGAATTCAATTCTGAAAGGCATGAATCATTAGAAATACAGTGAATAGTTAACAATATGGAAGAAAAATGTATTTGCCTCTTGGAGGAGGTTTATGTGACCTGAGTTCTAGGAACAGGATTGTGATTTAACATGTCCTTTCAACAGCAGGATAAAACCAATTTAGAATATTTTAATTCAATTAAAATATTTAAAAATAGTAAGTTGAGAAAAAATAGTTTGAAATTATAATTCAAATTAAATGCCAAAAATTTGGGTTATATTAAATAAGATGAAGATACTAATGATATAAGTTATTTCATCAAAATAATACGGTGGCTAGTATACCACAAGCATATTGATGATTTTATTTATGAGATCTAGAAACATATATTTAGTTGTTTTTTAATCAGGAAAATAATTTCAAAAATTTTTATCACTAAAATATTTACTATTCAGAGTTCCCATGTGGCACAGTGGATTAAGGATCCACCATTGTCACTGCAGTGGCTCGGGTCACTGCTATAGCTTGCGTTCAATCCCTGGCCTTGGAACTTCCAATGTCAGGGGCATGGCTTAAAAAAAAAAATCACCAAAAAACAATTACTATTAAATAAAATGCAACTGAGTAGGAATAATTTCTGAGAAAAAGACATTTTCTTCATTTATTCTTCGAGTATTTGAATTTTTAATGTCAGATTTACAAATAAGAAATACTTTTTATGGTTTTCTCTTGTCTAATATCTGTTCTTCTCAAGACCAAGGAGTATCGAAGAAGAGGGGAGAATTAAAACTGAGCAGGGCCCTGTGGGGCATCTGAGCACACAAGCTTTTCTGTGTCTCCCATTTCTTATTTTTGGGGAATGGGCTTCAGGCCTCCAAGAAACTCCCTGAGTTTCCAAAAAGCAGGTTCAAACAGATGCTAATCAGGGAAGGGAGGGGATGCAGAGAAGGGGCAGGAACAGTCAAGAGACAAAAGTGCAGCCTCGGGGCAGGGTCCTGGTTCCTCCTCAAGAAATACACATAACAATATCTTTGAGTTTTTCCACGGAATTGAAACCCCAGCAAATGGAAGATGTTGATGAAACATTATTCATTCCGAAAGGATCATCAGAACCAATCCTCAGACCACCTAAACACCAGCTTTGAAAAACAACGCAAGCCCTCATCTACCCTGATCCTTATCAATAGCCCTAGTTTTCACTCCCAAACTATTAAACCACCTCCCGATATCTCCCAAGGGGGGCACAGTCTTTAAGGCATTAGCCTGCTGTGGCCACTTTTGCTTGGCAAAGCAATAAAGCTATCTTTTTTCCCCTCACCCTCCCCTCCAAAAATTATAATGGTTACTCTATTATCTATATGTAATATAAATATGTACTACTATGTAAAATAATAGAATTACTTTTCCAGAAATAGGGCAGACTACATACCCAGAGAAAGCAATTTAAAACCTAGAGAGAATGTTAGAATAAAATAAATATACCCATGAGCTGGTACCAAGATATGAAATACTCAGACTGGAGGGTGAGTCATGTAGGAATTCAGGACGTATTAGCTGATCCCACTGAATCAGCACATAAATATGTGTGAACTTGTGGGAATCAAGTCTCTGAGGACAAAATCCAGGGCCTTATTATGAGTATATACTAAAGGAGAAAATGGAAACAAAGCAACAACAACCACAACAAAACAACAATATCAACACACATACACACATCCTACAAAACCAGGACTGAAAGGGCTATAGTTTCAGAATAATATTGAATTCATAATATACAACTCCCTCTGCTCCTAGAACACCAACAGGAAAACAGAGGTAAAAATGGAAGTTTCTCATAAGAATTTATAGCAGCAAACAGGCCCATATTCACAATATCAGCTGTGATAATTTTTTAAACCCAGCTTCATATACTGTGACAAAATTAATCATAATAAAATAAGTCAAAGTAAATATTCAGCTAAATTGCAAAAGTCATCCTGAATTAAATTAAGTACAACTGAAAACTATTTAAAGGAGACATCTAAAGCATAAAGCTGAAAAAAGGTCAAAAACAGAAGAAAAATGAACAAAATTAAGCAGGTGTCTTGCTATATATACGTATACCATAAAAATGTTGATTTTAGGACAAAAGAAGATAAAAAACTTAGTCATGATAAAAGTTTCAATTTATAAGAAAATGATAGAAGTACATTTATACTGCTACATACAAGTTTTCTACCTTCTCATTGTTGAAAAAACAAAGATTGGATTATTGCGAAGATCTCATTTCTCCCCCAAGTTCACCAACAGCTTCCATGAAATTTCAAATTATTTTAGGAATTTTCCAGTTTTGAAATATCATATAGGTTTGCAAAGATTTAACCACAGTCAAAACACATTTGAAGAATGTGTAATAAATGTGGGTAATAAGTAGGACAAACTTCATCCACATAAAAAGGTAATTTTAACACAACAGTAGTTATTTGGGTGCAGTACTGACATTAGGAAAGACAACACTAGCCAAAAAGAAAAGAGCCCGGAAAAACAATTCAAGCATTTGTGGACACGTGATATATGACTGCGGTGCTTTAGCAAAACAAGATAAACTTTTCAGTAAAGTTGTTTAGATAATTGTCTAAACATACAGGAAAAAAAATAAAACCTCATATTATACTACAGAAATCATACATGCTTTCGGAGTAGGCATTTTCTTTTAATATATCACAGGTTCCTAAATGTAAAGAAATGAATAAAAAACTTAAATTTAGCAAAACTCAGTATTAAGAAAGTGAACACAAACTACATATCATAGATGATATGTTCAACACAAACAGCTTTTAAATGATCAGTAGGCATTCAATATGACCAAAAAACACTTATAAAATGACTCTAAATCATTATACAAAAACCAACAACCTGATTTTTAAAACGACAGAAATTACTGAGCAGGCACTTCACAGAAGAGGAAATAACTGCTCCATAAAAATATAACACAAAATAATCCTCGTTAGTGCATGGATATCTTAACTTGATACTCAATACAAAAAAAATCAATGCAATCAAATGTTAGCAAAGATGTGGATAATGGTCTAATTATGTTACAGATGGACATGAAAATCTCTCCTCATACCTGGGGGGAAGAGTGGCATTTACTCCCTAGAGATTTATGCAAATTCACCAAGAAAAAGAAAGGGAAGGATCTGTGCGGTAATCACTCTTGGGTCCATAACACAGACTGTATTAAGGACAGGAAAAGAGAATGTGGCAGAGTCATGTGATATGATGCTTCAGAGAGGTAAAATGACTGAATCATAGATACATAGGTCAACTGTAATATCTCAGGGGGGAAAGTTAGTAGAGAGAATATACACCAATTTACTTACATAAATTTCAAAAAAAAAATGTGGATTTCAGATACAATTTTGTAAACCTACAGAGAAAGAAAAGGAATTAATGACACAAAATCCAGTTTACTGTTTACTCAAGGGGAGAGGGAGGGAAATGAGTTGAGAGGGAAATCTGTGAAAATTCAGCTGATCAGTGGATAAAGGAATTGTCATTTTACTCTTGTTTTTTATTCGTCACACTTTTTTAAAGTATTCATTTGGAGATATTAAATATTTTATTTCAACATTTAAAAAAGGAAGTGAATGAATTATCTATTTCATTATGGATATGTATGTTCTGCATGAATAATATCTATTGATACACTGGCAGCTCTGATGCCATCATAATAGCAAGGCCTCATGGAGTGCAGCGGTCCACTTTTCTTCATCTCTAGAACTGCACGTTCTTTCCTTAGGAGATAACACTCTATTTTCTATCCAAAAGAAAAGCACAGCCAGTAGCTTTTCTTTTTTTTTAAAGCTGAGTTTCCATAATATCTAAATGTAAAATTCCATCCAATACTTAAAAGAAATGAAGTAATGTTTTTAAAATGTGTTGTTTAAAGAGGATGGCATAAGTATACAGAATCAGTTCACAATGTTCCCAGTGGAAGTTTCCTCCAGTTCCTAAATCCTATTGTAATTTCAAAATATTTCAGTCAGACTGACTCTCGCTTTTCTGTGGAGAGATAAGATAATTAAGAAAATGAATTTTAAAGCTGAGAAAATAGGAAAACTTTTATGCCTTTATGTAGAGAAATACACAAGAAATGTTCACAGAAGTCACTTTGTAATCCAATTTTTCATTCCTGTGTGAGTCTAAGAGAAGGACATGGGAAGGTAGTATAAGTATATTAAATTTCTCCTCTTATGTCACATTTAAGCAACAGTCACATTTTTTTCATGGGTCATTCAAAGACAATAGATCCTTGTACATGAAAACTATAATACTGGAGGGAAAATGACCTTGAAGAAGAGAAGTCTTGTACTTGTTTTCTTGTACCATTAACTATATAACATAAAGATGTGAACTTTGCAATCAAAATTTTTAATTGTCTAGAAAATTCTTCCCACAAATTTAATGCTTTTAAAATTTATCAATCCTTTATTCCCTCAGTTACTTTCTCTTTCTCTCTGTTATTTTGTAAATCTACCCATTAAGTTTGAAACAATCTATTTTACTACAAATGTAAATAATATTTTTTTCTCAATATTTTTCATGTTTCTGCTGGGATCAAAAAACTATTCTTCTGTTTTGCCATATGCTAGAGAAGGGGGCTTTATAAGTTTCCTCAGAAGTGAGCTCTTTCATTGTTTACCACTGCTTGAGAAAAAATGTCATGATTCTTTTAATTTCCCTTACCTAACTATAAAAATACAAACAAATTTCTTTATAAAGTCCTATTATAATTTTAATTTATTTTAATGTGATTTCATAATATAATATGATAATTTTCCTGGACTATTTAAAAGATTTTTAATGCAAATTACAGCTATGATGATCATTAAGCTTAAATGCTCCAACCAAACCAACAATATCAATGAAATAGTGAAAGTTGCCAATGATGATTCTGATATTTGTGACCTATTTGCTGGTTCGCATATTGAATCCTTCAGCAGTTCTTAAACAAAAAATGCATTAAAGTGTAAAATTTATAAATACTAACATACACAATAACTTCAACAAATAATTTTTAGTTGTGAAAAATTGCCCTTAAGTAGAAATGCAAATAGGAGTTAAATACCAAAAAACCATTTAATAGTACATCTATCAATGCAATATCAAAATTTTCACCTTTATTGTGTCAGTTCTAGAAGAAAGATCTTGCTCTTCCTTAGATCCCATAAACCTGAAAATCGGTAATATGCTTATTTTAATTATTATATATCATATCAAAAAGGGACATAATAAACAACAAATGCTAAAATAGGGAGATCTTAGCTCTCTAAACTTTTCTGAATGACTGAATCCATTATTTTATAATTATTCTAAAAAGATACACACAAAATAGCATAAGTTCTACATCTTAAAATTTCAAAATATTTGATATTAAAAAATGTGTCACTGAACAGTAACACACAAGGAATGCTTCTTTGTCAGGCAAGGAGAAATTTGTATTCTCTATGGGGATGTGAGCTGAGATATTCATCAGGCAGAGCTTAAATTCTCCATTTCCCTAGTTGACAAATCTATTGGGATGTCTACTTCACCCAAGAATGATTTGCTAGCGATAAGAAGAAAGATATGAAGAAGAGAAGATTGATATCAGGATATATTTAGAGAGTGTTAAAAGAGATGCCTGTGTAACTTGGAGATAGAATCTAAATAAACCTAGCTCAATCTAAGACAAATGTTATCATTACTCAAAATTTACCTAAGCAAAGATGACATCAGTCATTTACGCTGGATGATATTTAACAGGCAACGTCAACATTATATTTATTTTATACTGATTTTTTAATGTTTATGCCCTTTTTTCTAACCATGTTTCCTGCTAGAACTGATATTGCTGAGCAGAGGTAACTTTTTTTTTTTTGGCGCAGGGTTGGTTTTTGGAATGTATAGGAAGAAAGTCCTTCATTAGAACTATGTAACCCTAAAAAATCAAGAGAAAAAAGTCCAAGGAAAAGAGAATAAACTCCTTTTTTTCTTTTTTGTTTTCTTTATTTTTCTGTGAGTACTAATCATGTTTTTCCTTGTGTGGAAAGAAGACTCAAACACCCTAAAAAATTATCTCTTTAAAAACAGATGGCAGTTTTCTATTTAACCTCAACTATACTATTTCTATTTGACAGAAACATTCAGAATAAAAATGCCGGCTTATTTGAGAATGCCCACGACAATAAAACAGAGGAAGGATGCACCAGATTATAGGAAGCAAGAATCGAATTAATCTGGGTCCGGAGGGGATGTCAAAAATTTTTAAAAATTATATCCAATATATAGAAAGTTGAGCTTGTTTTCTAATATGCTTATCCCTTACAATTCATAAAAGTAAAACAAAAAGAATATTAAAATAAACTCTACTACTTTATCTTTGTACAACAATTAACATTAGTGAATGTCGAAAGACATCAATCCCTCCTTGAACATTAGTAGAAACAAACAATTAGAGAACTTTTTATACAGAGGAAGAACAGGACAATGCTTGAAGTCTAAAAACTTCTCTTTGGTAAATATTTGGAATTTAGGGAATGAGAAATGAAGACAGGAAAATTAGATTATGGACATGGTCTGGAAAAACTACACATGTATATGGTTTAAGTGAACACAGAGGAAAAGGGGCAAGACGTGTCAGCCGTATTTAGATCTATAATATACAAGATTAAATAAATTAATAGAGGAGGGTATGAACTGGAAGATTTTGTCACTTATTCTTCAGATTTATGTCTTCTATGAATAAGCAATGGAAACTTTAATAAAAAACTGGGATTTCCCGTGTGACTCAGTGGGTTAAGTATCCAGCGTTGTCACTGCTCTGGTGTAGGTTTGATCCCTGGACCAGGAACATCTGCATGTTGTGGATATGGCCAAAAAAAAAAAAAAAGGTATTTTAGAAAAAAAATGGGACATATGATTGAGAGTAGGAAAGAAATCATAATGTATACATTTATAAGTTACCAGTCTACGGTATTTTGTTACAGAGCACAAAGGGACGAACAGAATATTGGCACTAAGAAGTGAGGATGCTGTTTTAACAAATATCTAAAAATGAGGAGTAGCTTTGGAAATGGGTAAGAGAGAGAGAGACAGGGAGAGTTTGGAGGTGCATGAAATAAAAGTCCTACATGCTATGAAGAGACTTTAAACAGAATTCTGGTGAGAGCCCAGAAGGACAGGAGAGCTGTAGAGAGAGCCTCTGTCTTCTGAAAAAATACCTGAAGGATTGCGTTAAGAATGTTGGTGGAGGGAGTTCCCGTCGTGGTGCAGTGGTTAACGAATCCGACAAGGAACCATGAGGTTGCGGGTTCGATCCCTGCCCTTGCTCAGTGGGTTAACGATCCGGCGTTGCCGTGAGCTGTGGTGTAGGTTGCAGACGCGGCTCGGATCCTGCGTTGCTGTGGCTGCGGCGCAGGCCGGTGGCCACAGCTCCGATTAGACCCCTAGCCTGGGAACCTCCACATGCCGCGGGTGCGGCCATAAACCC
>PVHT020000008.1:2190014-2222478 GCA_004024745.2 Catagonus wagneri
GTTGGTGGAAATTTGGACAGTAGAGACCACTGTAATGAGATCTTAAATGGAAAGGACCATGTTACGGCACCTTGGAGGAAGAGGTGCCCTTATTATAAAGTGAAAAAGAACTTGGATAAATTGTATTCCTGTCCTCGTGTTCCATGGAAGATGGATTTTGTGAGTGGTGAAATTGGGTACTTGGCTGAGGAAATATCTAATCAGAGTGTTGAAGGTGTGGCTTGTCTTCTCTTGAAAACGTACAGTACAAACTGAGGAAAGAGAAGTCACTTAAAGACAGAATTATTATCAAAAAGCGAGCATAACTTAGCAACATGGAAAATTCTCAGCTTATTCGTATTGCAAAAAATGAGAACCACATGAAGAAAAGAACACTAAGGGTATGGCTACGTGACCATTTGAGAAAGAGATTAGTTTGGTAGCGAAACATGGATTTAATCAACCACTTCAGCAGAAAAACAGCCAGTTGGAAGAGAAGCGGAAAGATATAGATAGGAAAATTTTTGATCCTGGATTTTGTAGGGCGAAACCATGGAGCTGTTTGGCTGTAAACATGTGTTATTCTTTAAGACAAAGGAAGGAGGACCCTGAAGCTGAATCAGAGTTCATCACGGCTTCCTCCTCACTTTCAAAAGTTCTGCACGTAAAAACCAAAACAAACAAAAAACTATGGAATGTAAGAACATACTTGCAAACCATATATCTAAAAAGTAGTTATTATCTAAAATATACAACAAACTCATACAACTCAACTATTTAAAAACATTAAAACATGAGGAACTATATAGGTATTTTTTTCAAAAAAAGAAAACAAAGGGCCAACAAGTATAAAGAAAGGTGCTCAACATCACTAATCATTAGGGAAATGAAAATCAGATGCAAATCACAGTGAGATTTCACCTCATACCTGTTAGAATGGCTGTCATCAAAAAGGCAAGAAGAGAAAAGCATGGGGGAAGATGTGGAAAAAAGGGAATCCCTGTGGCCTCTTTTTTTTTTTTTAATATAAACTGGTTCAGTCACTATAGAAAACAGTATGAGGCTCTTCAAGAAATTAAAAATACAACTACTATATGATCTGGCAGTCCCACTGCTGGAGACATAGTCAAAGGAAGTGAAAAAAGGATCTAGAAGAAATAGCTGCGTCCCGCGTTTATTGCAGGGTCGTTCACAATAGCCAAGATGTGGAAACAACCTACATATCTAAGTGTCCATTGAGGAATGAATAGGAAGAAGATGTGTTTTATATACACATAAATCTCTATCTCCATATTTATATAAAACAGAGTATTTTTCAGCCTCAAGAAAGGAGGAAATCCTGTCATTAATGACAACATGGAGGAAGTTTAATGTTAAAGGGCATTAAAGTCAGAAAGAGAAAGACAAATACTTTGTGATATCACTTACATGTTGAATTTCAAAAAGCTGAACCCACAGATACAGAGAATCAAGTGGTGGTACCAAGGGGCTAAGGACTGGGTGAAATGGGGAGATGTTGGTCAAAGGTAGAAACTTTCAGCTGCAAGATAAATTCTGAGGATCTAATATACAGCATGGTAAATATAGTTAACAATGCTTTATCATACACTTTAAAGTTGCTAAGAGAATAGATCTTAAGTGTTCTCAGCACACACAAAAATGGTAATTACGTGACCTGATACGGCATTAGCTAAGACTAAGGTGGTAATCGTTTTGTCATACATAAATTATCCAATCAACATGTTACACACCTAAAATTTACAATGCTATATATCAATTATATTTCAAAAAAACTGGGGAAAAAAAGAGGTGGGTGGGGAGAAGACAATCACTTGGATTTCAGTGGGCCAGCTAACTCCTTACTCAAAGCCTCGGAGACCTGACCTTTGCCCAGTAGAGCTTTGGGAGTGTGGTTCCCTTTACCTAGATTTCTAAGCATGGAGTGACTGAGGGCTGCACGCATGCAACCCAGGTATGCGAGCTGCCAGGCAGAGGGCTGACTTGACGGCCAGGTCACTGCAGAGGGCCCCTGCTAGAGCAATGTCACCACCTTGACCTCACTCCAGCAATCGGTGTGTAATTCTGCCCTGTGAAACCTGCAAACATGCAAATCTAGCCTTTGAGGTTCTGTTTTTCTTCTTTGATCCATCTCCCTTTTGGAATAGTAGTTTTATCCTGTGCCTATCTGACCACTGTTTTTGTAGATGGATAACTTGTTTGCTCTCACAGTTTTACTGCTGGAAGCCAATTTTCCTTTGATGAACCGTCTCACCCATATCTGACTGAGGTGATATTTAGATGAGATTTTTGAGTTTATGCTGGAATGAGTTAAAGCTCCTGGGGCTACTGGGCTAGAAGAAATGTATTTTGCATATGAGAAGACATGGATCTGGGGGGCAAGAATGCTGTGATATGAATGTTTGTGTCTCCCCCAAATCTACAGTTGAAAACCTAATCCTCAAGGTAATGAATGGTTTGAGGAGACAGCCTTTGGGAAGTGATTAAGTCATGAGGGCAGAGTCCTACTAAATGGGACTCATGTCCTTGTAAAAGAGCCTATGGAGAGAGATTCTTTGCTCTTCTGACATATGAGGATATAAGGAGAAGTCTGCAACCTGAAAGAGCATGGCAACTCTTGCTGGCAAACTGATCTTGGACCTCCAGATTCTAGAACCATAAGAAAGTAAGTTTTGATTGCTTATTAGCTACCAAGTCTGTGGCACAGCAACCTACAAGAGCTAAGATGATGACTAATTTTCTTCTTTGCTTGTTTCATACAGGATGGTGTTGACTGAAGGAACAAACAGCTTTAACACAGTATCTAGAGGCTGTGGACGATTTTTGTTCTTTTCTTTATCTTAGATAAGAGAGAAAAATATTTTACATGTGGCATGTAAAGGGTCAATAGAGAGTGATGGATGAAAATATAGAAGAAAGAGAAAATCACTAGGGCAGCAAAGTCATAATATCGGTTGGAATAAAATCAAATGGAATAGTACAATAATAATACACAGCACATAATATCATTTCCTTTATACGGAAGATAAAGCTGAAGCTAAAATGTAAAATAATAATTTTACTTAAGGTAACTTAGTAACAAATAGCATTAGGTCAGTCAGAGTCCAAAGCCTACTCTGTTTTTCCACTGCCTCATTCTACCTCAGCATATTTGGCAAACAACTTGAAAATATTAATGACTGTATTGGAAGTAAACAGCAATTAAGGTCAATAAAATAATTTTGCTGATGTAAAAACTGAAAAGATTTCCAGGAAATTCTGATAGTCGCTATTATGCTGTCATAAATATGTTTGTCCATGGTATTTGGTGTACATTTTTTCAATGTGATAGTTTAATTCTATGGAAATGAAATAAAGTGAATGCACCCGAACCAACACTAAGAATAAACTAATTTCTATTTATTCAGATTCAAAAAATTTACTATATTTTGATAACCATTTTGGACTGTGCAAAAGTATATTTTATTTAAAGAACAACAATTGCAATAGAATGTAAACCAGGAACTCTATTGCTGTATTTCAGCATCTCCATTACTAAAGTGGTAACTCTTCTCTACTCATCTAGGTGGGGCTTGTTAATTATAAACTGTTATGATAGATACCACCATTCCATGTTTCATCTGTGAGTAAATGTAGATGCCACCACTCAACAAACAGATGTCAGACTCTATAATATACAACATGTTATCTATAACAATCAATACAAAATGATCTTCTGGGTTCAGGGCCTTGTGTTCTTAGGAGTTTATTATGCTGGTTTTATGAAGTTGTTGGGATATTTGAATAGCACAAAGGGTGAGTGTAGTCTATTTTCAAGGTAACATTTATTTATGAGGTTGAGGCAGATAAGATGGGGAAATGAACTGAATGTGGTTTAAGAAGCATTGTGAATTAATAGGAAAAATAGTGATTTGGAGATCAGATTACTGACTGAATGTGCTAATTATTACAATTTTGATTAATGCATGCAATGTGATAATGAAGAACCACCATCATTCAGTCACTGATTTTTCAAGTTTGATGTGACACTTATGTGAAATTTCTGAATTAGCAAACCTTGACAAAAAACTAAAATTCAAAAAAGTTACAGTGTAAATCAAACAAAATGCACATTTTACATTTGTTACAGGCACCTTATTGGCATTTATTGGCTCAGTCATGGGTGCGTCAGCTGCCTATCGTCAATGCTATCAGTAAACAGATGATTACAATAATGGACACCCAAAGATGGCAAGAGTGTTCACCTCAGAGTTATGCTAGGACAAAGCAGACACACTTCGGAGATATTTTGGATCCTCTTTCAGATCATCACAATAAAACAAATTGCAGAAAGCAAGTTCCACTAATTTTTGTCTTCCCAGTACATATAGAAGTTATGGTTATATCATATTGTAGTCTGTTAAGTGTGGACTGACATATGTCTTACAAAACTATGTACATATCTTAATTAGGAAATGTCAAAATTGCTGACCCTTATCTGAGCCTTCAGAAAGTCCTGGTAGTAACATTAAAGATCACAGGTCACAAATCACATAATAAATATAATAATAAAAATCTTTGAAATGCTGTGAGAATTATCAAAATAGGACACAGAGTAAAGTGAGCCAATGTTACTGAAAAAAATGTCACCGATAGACTTGCTCAGAATAGGGTTGTCCCAAACTTTCAATTTGTAAAAAACACAATATCTGCAAAGTGCAATAAAGCAAAGGGCAATAAAACAAGGTATACTCTGTACATTAAAACAGATTAAACATCTGCAGAAGTCAGCGCTTATTGACTAAACTGTGTTTTACAAAAAGGTTTGAAGTTGCACATCATATTTAGTACCTGTGAATATAGACTTATTTGGAAATAGGATCTTTGTATACTTAAACAAGTTAAAATGAGAGTATGAGGTTGGGTTAATCAATATGATTGGTCTTTAAAGAAGAGAAGGTGGCAGACAATGATGTGTATCGATAACACTGCGTGACAAAGGAGTCAGAGATTTCCAGTGAGCTATCTATAAGCCAAGGAGCACCAAGGATTGCTGGCAAGGCAGAAGCTAAGAGAAAAGCATGACACTGATCCTGCCCTAGAGGTACTAGAGAGAGACAAGCCCTGCTGACATCTTGATTTCAAACCACTAGCTTCTGAAACTCGAGAGAATTAAGTTCTTGTTTTAAGCCACCTAGTTTCTGGTATTTTATTATGGCAGAGCTAGGAAATTAGTATCTCTGCCTCTGATCCAGAAAACTTCATGTGTACACTTGGGACAAAAGTAATAAAAATAAATATTAATAACCCAGGATGGTGAAAGACTGAATGCCTTCTCATTTAAATCATGGGCAAGACATGGATGTCTGTACTTCCTGCTTTTATTCAGCATCGCACTCCGGGCTACATCTAGTACAGTAAAGGAAGAAGAAAAACATACAAAGGCATCCATATTGGGAAGGAAGAAGTGGGATTGCCTTTAGCTGCAAATGATATGATTTTCTATGTATAAAAATAGTAGAATGCTACAGAAACTGAAAAGCAAGTTTGGTAAGTCTCCAGGACATAAGGTCAACATAAAAAAGACACTGTATTTGTATACAGTAGCTGTAAACAATTGAAAAAATATATATATTTTTTAAAAATCACAGTATCATTAACTCTAGCATCAAAAATGTAAAATGCTTAGGGTAAAAAAAGATGAAGATGTGAATGGCCTTTACAACAAAAGCTGCATACACTGGTATAGGAAATTGAAATTCTATGTAAATGAAGAGGTATATTATGTTTGTGTGTAAAAGATTCAATGTTTATAAGATATCACTTTTCTCAAATGGACCTGTAGATTTAATTCAAATCTAATTTTCAATAGTTTTTTTTCAGAAATTGACAAAATGATTCTAAAATTTATATGGAAATTTATGTGGAAACAATAGCAAACAATTTTGAAAATGAACCCATTTGGAATAAGAATATTATCTGTTTCAAGTGCTATTGTAAAGCTATAGTAATCAAAGGAATATGGTATTTACAAAGGAAAGCCAAATAACTCTGAAATGGGGTAGGGTACAGAGCTAGACCCACACGTATAAGGAGAATTGATTTTTTACAAAGGTGCAAAGGCAGTTCAGTATAAAAAGGTGTAGCCTTTTCAACAACTGATGCTAGAACATGTGAATGTTCAAACTAAAATGTAGAATATCAATTATACTTGGCACAATATACAAAAATTAACTCATAATGTACTACACAAAAAATGTGCTACACATTTAAATGTAAAAGTTGAAAGCATAACATTTCTAGATAAAAATATAACAGAAAACTTTTGTGACCTTGTGTGACATGTATATGTATGTACGTGTCTTGAATAGAGAACTAATAGAATAATCTATAAAATAACAAATTGATAACTAGGACTTCACCAAAATTAAAACTTTCTTTGCAAAGACCTTCTAAAAAGAATGGAAAAACCAGCCATGGATTTGGAGAACATATTTGCATAGCAAAAACCTAAAAGAAGACTTTTACTCCAATATATAAAGACTTACACAAATTAGTAAAACAAAACAAACAACAAAAACACTTTATGCCCTCTTAAAATGGCCACAAGATACACACATCACATTAGCAGATATGCAAATGGAAAAAAGCCACATGCCAAGATAAGCGGCATCAATGACCTTTAACAAAATGAAAATTAAAATCATGATTAGTTATAACCACATGCATCAGAATGACTAAAATTAAAAAGTCATGTCCTGGCACATATCAGTAAGGATGTGGAAAAAACAGGATCTGTCATACACAGCTGCTGAGAAAGTAAAATGGTAAAAACATTTGTAAAACATTTTGATAGTTCCTTAAAAAAGAAAACACACTTCTACAATATAATTCAGACATTCCACTGCTAAGCATTAATCCAAAAGAAGTGAAACCATATGTCTAAACAGAGAGACTTGTAAACAAATGTTAATAGAATTTTATTTGAAATAGCCAACAACCAGAAAAAAACAATCAAACAAACAAATGTTCCTGAACAGATAAATGAATGCACAGACTGTGTTATAGCTATCTATACAATATAATACAATTTCGCAATTAAAAAAATAAACAGCATGGATGAATCCCAGACTAAGTATGTTCAATGTAATGAACTAGACCCTCCCTCCACCAAACAAACTATTGCAGGACTCAATTTATGTTAAATTTTTACAAATCATTAAATCAAAGTAACAGAAATCTGGTCAGTGTTTACCTGGGTCAGAGGGAGGGATTTCAAAGAGGCTTATAGACATTTTTTCGTTACCTTGATTGAGGTAATAGTTTCATGGATGTGTATAAATGTCAAAAAAAAAAAAGAAAATTATAAACTTTAAGTGTTTGCAGTTTACAGAATGTTGAATATAGTCCAATAAAACCACATAAACAAATAAGAACAAATCTGTGCTTTTGGTAGAGAAGAACACGAATATGTTAGTAAATGCAAAAGCAAAATACAAACTTTACTACCTTATAAGGATGTTATTCTAGGAAACATATTTTGAGATGTTACCACTTGTCCTGGGAGAAAAAAAAACATGTTTGGAAATACTTCATTAAAATATTTAATGTCGTGTTTTTTGTTTGTTTTAATGCAGGACTGAACATTTAGAACCCTCCTTTGCATTGTAATTCTCTAAGAGGACTATGCGGATTGCAATAATTTTCCTACCCTTTTGACCATGGATCATTTTTCTTTGCCTTATTATTATCATTTACCCCAAAGACTGTTCCAAGGTGTCTTCCTGGTTTGGAAGACATCATGACGCTGTTAATGCTTGCATATCTAAAGAATGCTGGGTTCACTAATAAGTCGTCAACCACTTGGAGCCCAAACAAAAGAAAACTTTAAAGATGTTTCTAGGAATCAGCTTTTCCACAGCGCTTCTGAGGAGAAAAAATGCTGGAGCATGTGAATGTATGTTCTATTTGACAGTTGTAGGAGACGAGTACTTCTTAAAGGCATTTTCCACTAAGATTAATTCAATTAATTTTCTTGTTCTGAGTCCATTAAGAATCATTATGATTATAATTTGGGTTTAGTACAGTGGATTTTATGGGACAGAAAACATACATGGATATTATGGTCCTCTTGGGTTATTTTTCCGACTAAAATTGGAAGGATTGCCATTTGAGTTAGGCACTCCCCTTAGACCAATGAACAGCTTATGGTCTGCACAAAAATATGAATTTTCTCCTGCAACTAAATCATTCAGTATAGGACCACAAACCACCTTGATCTCATTGACTTAATGACTGTTTCTGAAACGCTGCTGATTTCGCCAGGGAGTTAACTTTTTGAACTAACACCTTCATAACTTCAATTATCAGAGACTAATTATTGTAGAATCTCATAATGCAGTGTAAGAATTAGAAGTCAAAATGCATTTTGGGCCAGTAAACTCTGTTCTGTGCCATGCCTCTGCTGTGCAAAGTTAATTCTCAAGGATAGCGTATGATTTTTAATGCTGTACTACAATTCATCTTTATGGGTTATTTGAAAAACTCTTCCAAGTCAAAAACAAGCATAAATATTGGTATATTTTGTTTTTGAGAGCCAATTTATCACAGAAGTTATTTTTCAAGACAACAGTGTTTCTGCATTTTGCCTAGTTATGTTACAGTTATCTCATCTCAAAAAGCGAGAGCCCTTTTTGCATTCATTTTGATTTCTAGTGGTAGCTACAGCACAAATAAAATACAGTTCACAGACTCCCTCATAATTAATGTGTACTGATCTCAATGAAAACCTAGAACTTCAATTATATACTTTATCTTTAGAATTGAATTTTTTTGAAAATTAAGCCTGGTTATTAAGATGAAGAAAACCTATTTCATCATTCAGTTTTCCAACTGAATCACATTTAATTATTTTTAAATAATATTATATGAAATTATATCAATATATTGATTTTATTTGTGTTTATATTTATAACACAAATAATATTTTAAATAATATTATATGAAATTATATCAATATATTGATTTTATTTGTGTTTATATTTATAACATATACTTACTTTTTATTACCTATTATATACCACATACTGTATTTAATATTAGCAATAAGTATATTAATTATACATCATCTTTGTACTGAGGGAGTTCAAAGTCTAATGAAATAAATAGGTATATAAGCAAGGACTTATATGCAAACTATGTAGCCCTGGGGATGAGAGCTCTAAGAAGTCATTGTTTACTTTGCTACTACTGTCATTAAAACAACTATTTTATTTTATTTAATGTTTTCTTTTTACAGTTGCACCTGTGGCATAAGGAAGTTCCTGACCTAGTGTTTGAATCAGAGCTGCAGCTGAGGCCTACGCCACAGGGATAGGCAACACCAGATTTGAGCCACATCTGCGACCTATGTTGCGGCTTGTGGCAATGCTAGAAACTCGTCCCACTGAGAGAGGCCAAAGATCGAAGCCACATCCTCACAGAGACTACATCAGCTCCTTAATCTGCCAGGACAGAGTGGAGACTCCAAAATAAGTATTTAAAAATTAAAATTTTGATATTAATGGAGACAGACAAGTTTAATATTGTATATGAACGGTGACTCTGTGCCTAAGTGGGTTGGTTGGTATCTGTATTAGGCAAAATAAGGCAACTAGAGGTGTAATTTTTTTCAATTTGTAGAAAGTTTCACTAACTTCACTATGACATAATACTTAAAAAGAAGTTCATCTTACTTTATCCATAAAGAATTGATCATGGTCTCTGAGTTATATACTTTAGAATGTTAGGCATAGAGAAAAATAAAAAAAAAAAAATTATTCAAATGTGATTGAAGGATAAAACTGTGCCTCATTCTCCACAGGTGCCCCTGATTCTAATATTTGATTACTTTTCTGTTCATTATAAGTTTCAAAAGTAATCTAAAACTTTTCTGCTTTTATTAGGGCCCTAAATATTTTCTAAATGCAAGAATTACAAGTATCTTCAACATAGACAAACATTAAATACTCACAGCCTCAGAATTTGCTGTTATTTATAATATTTAGATATTTGGGTTTTCAACTCAAACAACATACCATTCAAACATACACACATACTCGCAGACAGGCACATATATACATATTGAATTATTATCAGCAATTAATAATAGAAACAATATTCTCTAATCTGATTGGAAATCTGACTGGAAATATTCTCTAAATCTGATTGGAAAGATTTTTCTTAACACTATAGAACAAGGAGCATTCACATGAAAACTAACCAGCATTACAACTTCTCTATATCACATTTAAAATGTAATAAAATATATCATGCATTTCTCATGCCAGGGAATAATAGAAGAAAAATGACATCGACGAAACTGACCTGAACAACATTTGTTTTCAGAAATGGATCCTGTGCAAGCAGCTGAAGCCCTGGTGGCAGTTTGTGCATTTGATGTATAAAGCATTGCATAAGCAAGAAAGCATATCACAAGGTCAGAAATGAAATACATCTGAAGCTGCTGTTAACACTCAGCAAAATATACTGCAGATATTCTGTAATCATTTTGTTTTCTGTCACTATGGATCAGATGCCATGCAACCTACATAGAAAATGATGGCGTAAATTCTCTTTCTGTAAGAATGTACTTTGCAGTATACAAGGAATGAACTGTTACCATTTAGATGCAAAATTTCACTGCATTGCATCTTCTCAGGTGACTGAAAACTTTAACTCTACAGAATTATTTATAAAAGATCTAAGCATGTCTATGAAAGTGAATGTCCAAGTTTAAATACGATGAAGAAGATTTGGTTGAAGTTAATCTGCTCTATAAAAGACAAGCGTTTCCTTTCTAAATTCAGGATTCAAAAAAAAAAAAAATGACCCAGTGATATAAATTAATATGCGTTGGGCCATTTTTTTTCCTTCCTGATCAGAACTTTTGTTATTCTTACCCTAGGTGTAGCATAACCCCACTCTAATTTCATGGCACATAAATTAGTGTGTTGTGACGTCAAAATAATTTGTCTATCAAGAAAAAGAGACATACATAAATAAAAATCATGGAGTATAAAGAAGGAAAACATAATTTTATCTTAATAAATTCTTTGTTGTGATAGTAACAGATACACAAATCTACACACACGCGCCTACATATACACAAATGGCATATGCTTTTATACTTGAAAACAAACAATATGTATTTTATTTCAGGAGAAAATATGGATTTTATTTCAGGAGAATGGAAATTTGTAAAACATATATTTTAAAATAACTATAAGAAGTTTCAGAAGAATAAGTCCTCACATTTCTTAAACTTAATTTGACTTTTCCAGACATTAACCAATTTTTCTATTAGACTTTTTCTTTAGTTTTGATGTTATCTTTAGCAATCTCATACGAATTCTATTGGATGCCTTGTCATGATACCTGTATCATGTCACATTTTCTCAACATTCTACCTGATCAGTGGCATCAAATCATGTCCACAATTAATCAACCTCTTTCCTGTTCATAAAAACCATTTTTGTCTAATCTCTCTTCTGAACTAAAGCTATGTTCCAGAGTCCAAAATCTGTATAGTAATTCATTTAATATTCACACCATCCTTGTTCCCATTTTACAAGTGATAATTATGAGATGATAACCATAAGTACATCATGAAATGTTAACTCACACCCTCAGTGACATACAGTGAGTAGTTATTTGTTGAGCTAAACCTGAATTGGTGAAGTCTGGCTCTAAAAGCTCTGTTCTTCACAATTACAAATATTGCCACCGAAGGTAGCAGTGTCAGCATGTCCTGTGGCCAATTTAATTTACATAAATCAAATTTGATCTACATATATCAGTACCCATTACGTCTGTTGAGTGGTACATTTAAATGCCCACTAGATTAAGTGACAGTTTATGAATTTAGTACCAATTTTTGATCTTTGGAGTCATAAGAACACAGTCAACATCTTTGTTTCTATGAATCTAAGTGTTCTCATTTGTGAAATGTGCAGAAAAATATCCAACTTGTTAAACTTACTAATTTATTATGATATCAAATGAGATCTAGAAGAGAATATATTTTTAAAAATATACCTTAAATTTTTCTCAAATTTAAATTTGTACTAGCAGTAGGTATAGTGCAACCAAAGAAGATTCTATAGACAATATATATACATTAACCTATAGATTCAATAAATATATAATAAGCAGGGGAAAGGCAATGCATTTAAAAGGGATGGGCAAAGGGGGACCTGCAGAAAGGAATGCTTAGCTGTTTCTATTTTCATATCCTCATCACCTAATCCTGTTGCTAATATCACTACTATACCCATAAGACACATAAACACATCTAAGTCTGAAACTTTAAAGGTGAAAAGGAGTAACATTAATTGCACAAAGAGACTTCAAGTATCTTGCCTGACTGTTCCCCAAAGTCAGGGGAAATAACTTTTTTCTTCCCTGTCAACTACATTCCACACCAGTGTTTTCCAGAATCATCCTGTTGAAGCAGAAGCACCTGGGGGCTTGTTAGGATGTCATGAACTCCACCTTGACCACTAAATCTACACCTTTGGGGATCAGTCCAAATTCACTATGTTAACAAGCTCCCTAGGTAATTCCTATAGACACTAATGTTTGAAAATGACTCCTGAATACACCAAGGCAACACCCAAGAAACCATGCTCTTCTTGCAGTAGAGTAAGAAATATGCCAATAGTGTGTCTGTAGCTCTCCAGATGGATGTGTATGTATATGAATATCCCAGGTGTGAGAAAGCAGAGATGACCACATTTGTCTAATAAATATTCAAAGGCCTGCTCTAGACGTCAACCTAGGTTGAGTGCTGGGGTCACAAAAGTAAATGAAGCATGAGCCCTGCCTTTGTGTAACTCAAGAAATTAACCTAATAATGCTGGCTCCCAAATCATGACACCTAATCAAACCTGGAGGGATTAAAATAAATCCCAAGAAGGTGATATTTTGAGCATCATCTTGACAAGCATGCCAACTCTTGGAGATAATCTAATGAACAATGTTTGATTGGAAAGGCAACCCAAGCAGAGGTAATATGTTCAAAGCCATGACAGCCCGAGGAAGTCTGGCTAACTTGGAAAAATACAAGTAGTGGTTCCATATCCCAAAATGAAAAAAAGCAGATGCAAAAGCTGTGAGATAGCAATTGGAGACGTGGACTCAGTTCAGAATGGTGCTGTACAGTGTTCATCATCCTATGAATCTGGAGTTGATTTGCTATTGCTTATTAGTGCCACTGAGAAGTGTCAAGAAGGATGGCAATATGTTAAGGTTCTAGGCTTAGGAGCAGAATGTAGGATGAATTCGAGGGCAAGACTTGAATGCCAAAGTGTCCAATTAAGATGGCACTGAAAAAGACAAGGAAAAATAAAAACAAAGTCCTAAACTATGAGATTAGTGGTATGAATGAAAAAAAGTAGGTTTCCAGAGATAGTTGTCCATGCCATGAATACAATTTACAATACAAGGAAGGTATATCCTTGAGTGGAAATTGATTTAGTTTGGAGCATGACAAGTTTCACATTGCTTGTGTCTTAGTGAATCCAAGAGTTTTTAATTCAGAGGAAAATTTTGGGTTAGAAATATTAATTTGAGAGCCATTAGCAAACAGATGATAGCTGATCACATAGCTATCATCTCAAAGAGATTGGCTGCCGGAAAGACAGATTAAGAGAGAAACTGCGGAGGGAGATCATGAAGGAAGAGAGTGAAAGTGAATGAGAGATGGTCTTGAGAGTGCTGATGGGTAGGTGAGCATGGAAAGAGTATGTAAAGTTTTCAAAGGGTTCCACCCCCAAAACTGCATTGCATTTGACAATATAAGGACCATGGAAGAATCAGCTCACAGGATCAGTTCAGTAAAGCAGGAGAAGCTGAGCAAATATTCCAAAGAAGGTTGAAGAACAAAAGGAAATCATGGGACTGAATAGAAAGGCATAATTTAGAAAGAGCATGGGTTTGTTTTGTTTTATTTCTATTTCTGGTGAGGGAATAGTTTTTAAAGCCTGGTTTTTAAAAGATGGGAGGATTTTAAACACGTTTATTGAATGTCAAAAGGAGCTAGCAGAAAGGGAAAAGGTTTAGTTTCCAGAAAGAGGTAATAATTAAAGATAGAAGGCAAACCGTCAAAGCATCCAGTTGTGATTTTTCATGACAAGTAGGCCCCCAAAGCAAAACAGTCTAAAGCAATTTATCAAGGCACCTATTGATCCCAAGCTGCCTTTCTTTTATTTATTTTACCATAGGGCAGATTCTTACGTACAGAAGATCTCCTCTGGCCATACAGACTTTTCTAGTTCTACTGCTTACTCAGGATTCGCCTCAGTGATTTGACCTCCACTCTCCTGTAATTTCTTTCACAGCCTCCCCTCTGTCAGGTCATCACATCCAATTTCTAGAACTCTAAATTCAGTAACTCTCTGAAGTCCTGGGATGCCCTGCTCAGCTGAAATAGACTGAGCCCCGTACTGGATCTTCTGTAAAGGTCAGAATTAGGATAGTGATAGTGAGGTAAGAATTACATCAGGGATGGAGGCATCTGCTTTTGGCAGAAAATGAGAGTATTTTTGTTTGTTTTTATTTCAGTTTGTTGTGAAAATAGGAGATTAGAATGAATGTGGACAAACGCAGAGACAGTAAGTTCTCACATGATGCTTCACTTTCTGAGACTGGAAAATACTGTTGCTGCCAAATGTAGTTGGGATTGAGGAAAGAAAGATGTTGAAATGAAGAAATAAAGGAGAGAAATGGCTCTAGTCAAAGATGGAGAGAATGATCCCCAAATGCCCAGACTGACTTACTAAAGCTGTGGTGGAATTATCTTCAATGCCATTTGCCATTATTTTGAAAGGGCTCTATATTATGATTGTAGATGTTGAGGACGCTGGTGGCAGTTGTATTAGTTTCTTAAGGCTGCTGGGACACAGAGCTACACACTGGTGGGCTTAAAACAGCAGCCCTTTTTATTTGCTCCTGATTATTCAATGTCAGTTGACTTCAGCTGGGCTGTTTTTTTAAATTATATCTGGGGTCACTCATGTGGTGGCAGCTGCTTGCTGGCTCCCTGGTAGTTGGATAGTCCAGAGAACCTCACACATATTTGGTGATTAGCTGGGGCCATCAAAATTTTTTACTTTATATAGATGCATATATAAAATAATTTTATATTATAAATAAACCCTGATTTTTTAAAAAAAATGCAATAATAAGAAAACAACTCAATTTTTAAAAACAGGCAACAACTATGAATAAATACTTTACCAAAGAAGATATATGAATAGCAAACACATGAAAAAAAATGCTCATCATCATTGATCATTACAGAAATGAAAATTGAACTACAAGGGAAAGATACTACATATCTATTAAAACAGCTAAAATAAAAATACATGACAATAGCATGTGTTGGCCAGGATGAGAGTAACCACAACTCTCTCAAGCATTGCTGGTGGGAATGAATGCAAAATGGTACAGGTATTCTGTAAAACATTTGGGCAGTATCTTATTTAAAGTTAAAATGCACTTTACATAAAACCCCAGCAATTCTACTCTTGTCTTACTAATCAATTTTAGAAAAGAATTTGAGATACTTTAAAAAATGAATGAAAATGGTAGTAAAATATTGCTTTTTAGCCTGACTGAAGTTTTTGAATAATTAATTTCTATAAACCATGTATTTTGATGGATTGTTAAGCAAATATTATATTATAAAATCTGAACCTCAATGTATAAAAATCATTAAGACTTATCAAAACCTAAAATGACTGTAAATAGAAGTTACTGGTTGGCTTACAATAACTTAGGTCAGACTCATACACTAATGTATATAATTACATAATGTACATTTTTTAAATCTTTTCTATCTTCTTTCCCCTGATTAAAGTGCATTTAATAGACCCTCAATAAACATTTTTAAATGAATGTGTATTAGTTAAATAATTACATAATCAATTTATACAGATTTTGAGCCACAGCAAATATCCATTGCTTTAGAGTTTAATATTTATCACCTGTCATATTTTGCATATGTAAGTTTTTGGTAGAACAGTTAAGAAAGCGCTTCAAGATCATTATTGATCTTATCTATTCAAAAGGGTTATTTTATTGAATAAATAAGCAACTTTTCAACCTATAGCTCATATAAGTTATTATCATTGTTCCACTTTCCTTGCACATCTTTAAGCCTCAAAAGTGAATAAATGTTAGCCCAAGGCAGGAAAGCAATAATGTCTTTCAGCCAAGAAGTATGTACCACAAATACATACTGTTTGCTTTTCAGTGTGGTTTGTAGGTTTTGATTTGGTTTCCCCCTAAATGAGAGATAATAAAATGGGCTGCTAAGGGACAGTCTTAAAACCTTATAGCTAGGTGTAATGGTAAATATTTACTTAGGTGTGATGACAGAATCTTGGTAGCAAGAAAAGTAGATTATTGATCCCAACAAAATGTATACTATATTATTTATCTTAATTTAAAGTAGTCACAATATTCAAACTGTGTTGCAACTAACTTCATCTTAAGTGACCTGTTCTTGTTTTCCATGTCTCTTTATCGAACCTTGCTTTAAAATTGTCTACTATAGGTGTGTGTGTGTGTGTGTGTGTGTGTATAGTAAGCTGACTCATGGCCTTTTGAAGATTATGGCTTAAAGTCAAAGTGTTTTAACTTAAATATATTTAATCCATTTCATCTGTCTCTCAATAGATAATTACATAAACTTCAAAAAAACTTATAGCGACAATCAAGTAAGCATGCTAACAAAAGTTGTCATTCAGTTTAACTATTGTACATGAGCAATGTGTGAAATATTCAAAGTGAACTTTGAATTCTGTGGGGCGGGTGGCAATTTTACTTGTTAGTCTTTTGTCAGAAAAAGATAATTTAAAAAAGAAAACTGTATTTTAGATTGTCCACTAATTAAAATTGTCAAATTTCTCCACTTTTAGAATTAAGAAATGGCACATGCATCCTCTGAAATATACCTTGGACATTATATATAGCAGCAATAAAAAATAAGGTATTTTATAATTCTAGGCTATTTTGTATCAGTTTGTATATCAAATTTTAGTACTATGGACTTTTAGATCTCTGTGAGGGAGTTCAATATCAGCTAATATAATTATGATGTCAATAAGCAGAAAAAATTTTGGTTAGAAGGAAGCCAGAGGACCCATAACACATAGTGAATAAAGAAAACAAAATAATTTTAAAACCCTTTTTCAGAAGATTAAAATTACATAAGAATCATGGGGTACAGTAAGTTTTGGTAAATCTCCAACCACCTCATATATATATATTCATTGAGATTCACAGTGAATTATCTTCTCTACATTTATAATCACACTTGACAGGAGTATATCAATCTGCTGACAGATTTCTATAATAGAGTGTCACTAAATGTGCAGTACTCCCACTAAAGTTTTATAATAGACTATAATGTTACTAAATTAGTGTAAAATCAAAGCTGCTTCTATGTCCCAAAATCAACTTTAGTATAACATGCTATAGGTAAACTAATATATATGTTATTCTTTAAGATATTATGGCTTCTTAAGTTCCCTTAAACTTTTGTACATATTTTTTTTATTTTTTGTCTTTTTGCCTTTTTATGTAGAGCCGCACCCGCGGCATATGGAGGTTCCCAGGCTAGGGGTCTAACAGGAGCAGTAGCCTCCAGCCTACACCACAGCCACAGCAACGCGGGATCCGAGCCGCGTCTGCAACCTACACCACAGCTCAGGGCAACGCTGGATCCTTAACCCACTGAGCAAGGCCAGGGATCGAACCCGCAACCTCATGGTTTTTAGTCGGATTCCTTAACCACTGAGCCACGAAGGGAACTCCTGTACATATTTTAAATATATTGAACTCAGGATACAGTTCCAGAAAACAAACTCATTCTCTCCTGGTTTGAAAAAACAATAAACTCCCATAAAAAAAAAAAAAAAAAAAGGAGTTCCTGCTGTGGCACAGTGGGTTAAGGACCTGACTGCAGTGGCTTGGGGGCTTGGGTCACTGCAGAGGTGCAAGTCTGATCCCTGGCCCAGCACAGTGGGTTTAGGATCCTGCATTGCTGCAGCCATGGCATAGGTTGTAGCTGCAGTTGGGATTCGATCCCTGGCCCTGGAACTTCCATATGCTGCAGGGGCAGTGGAAAATAAAAAAACTGACTATAGTATTCAGACATTCACCATTTCGCTTAAAGTTCAATAAAGAAACTCTTCAAATTGTTAACATAAACCCATAAATCTATGTAAAGACAGTTTTACTATGTAAATAAGAATTTATTAGTCATGTATATGTTTATTTTATATTTCTATAAAGATGGATAAATACATACACCCATTTGTAGCTATTCTATTTACGATCTCTTATCAGAAATAATTTAATTCAGTCTTTTAACAGAAAGGACTCATTATATATTTAAAACATGTAATACACTTCGGATAATAAATTTTCTTAAAAGAAGTAAATGAAAACAGGGGAAAGTAAAAATGCAAGGGTGCTATTTAAAAAAAAAATTAATCAGGGAGTTCCTCTCGTGGCTCAGTGGTTAATGAACCCAACTAGGATCCATGAGGTCGCAGGTTCAATCCCTGGCCTCGCTCAGCAGGTTAAGGATCCAGCGTTGCCGTGAGTAGTGGTGTAGATGGCAGACACATCTCAGATCCTGTGTTGCCATGGTTGTGGTGTAGATCTGCAGCTATAGCTCCAATTGGACCCCTAGCCTGGGAACCTTCATATGCCATGGGTGTGGCCCTAAAAGACTAAATAAATAAATTCAAAATGTTAGTACAAAAAATACATGATAATGACCCCAGAGTTTCCTCCCAAATTCTATTTTGATAAGTTATGATTTTCAGCGTTTTTACAAATTGCCACATATGATCGTGACAACTTTCCTCAAAGAGCTCTCCTCACCGGCTCAGCTGACGCATAGAGAGACTGAGTCCCTAGCAAGGTCATGCCACTGGCCGGTGGTGGAGGCTCCTTTGCAATTACCGAGTCTGACTCCAAAGCATGATCTCGACCGGGGCAGAGGGCTTCAAATTTCTTCCTAGACGATGACCATGGCTTGGCTTTAATTTTTGTTGCAACAAAAGAAGTGGATTCCATTTCAGGTGCTACAGAGACCACCACTGAAATCCAGTCCAATCGAATAGGAGAAACACTATGACCATAAAAAGCTGCACCTGTGAGTCTTCATAAACTGGATTCCACATAATATACAGTCAAGATTCTCAAAAGCATTGTCACAGTAAATAGAATTAATGTCTGATCACTTTTCCTTACAACACCTTTCAGTGTAAGCAGTGATAGTACAATTCTCAGACAAGGAAAATTTGAGAGGGGTTTTAGTTAGGAGATGGTAATAAGTGGTGTGATTCAAATAAAAAACTCTCTGGAGCTCTTGCAGAAGTCAGGATTAATTTACAGGATGAAGTAGAGAAAAAGACAGTTCCCTTTGGACTACCCTCTGAATCAAACATTGGAAAATAATTGTACAGCAACTATTTGAGGTCATTCTCCTTCACGATACTGACACTACTTTTATTCTCACAAGTAACTAGAAGGCACCTATCTTTCCAAATTACTCTACCGTCATCTGAGCTAGCCAGCTGCAGAATTATTCTAGTTCTTTAGGAAAACGGAAGAGAAGGGAACTCACCCTGCTAGAAAACCAGCTTAACCTGGCAGGGAGGTGTGCTGTATGCAGGGCCAGGAGCCTCCTTTAAAAAGTTTCCAGTTCTCAGATGAAGAGGTGTGTTCGCAAGCACCATAATTCAGCTTCAGAGTGGTGGAGGGGGAGACAAAAAGTCTCTCTCTCCCATAAGATCTCTCAATTAAAAAAAAAACAAAAAAACTAAAGAAGATTTAATCCAGAAAATATAGGTTTTTTTTTAAGTCATACCCCATCCAATAACTGAATGATATATATTCACTTATGTAACTGACAGTACTACAAAGAAAGAAAAAAGAAATCCAGGTATTTACTGCTATCAAAATCAAATGTTCTAGGGGAGTCTTAAAGACTGAGGTTCTAAAGGAGCTGAGTGATAATCCTTTCTTTGGTCAAGTTGTCTATTCAATGAAGTAAGTCGCCTCATTCGACACAGTCGACACATCAAGAATTCCATAAAGGGGTTAAATTTCAAATTTGAAAGACAGAACAGAGAGTACCGACACATATACTTGACTTTTAAGAGAGCGTTAAGTTCTAAGACCCTGGGAATTCAAAACTGTAAGTAAACAACGCCATTTAGTACACATATATTAAATGAGTGAACACTCCATGCCAGGCAATGTTCCAAAAAGTGCAGCAGTGATTAAAATAGACCAAGACAGTCCACCTTAACACTCCAGTGAGAAAGGCAAATGATAATATCTAATGAAAAGTAAACTATGAAGCATGATGTACGTGGTGACTATAAATCTATAAAAGAGGAACAAAAAATGTCAGTGGAGATGCAATGTGAGGTATGATGGATACTGAAAGAACTGAGGAAAAAACGATTTGGAGAAGGGAAGAGAGCATTTCTGGGAAGACAGACATCTTGGATTTTCAGAAGCAAAGTTAGTGTGCAGTGAGCAGTGTGGCTGGAGCAGTATAAGGTAGAAAGCAGTAGGAATGAATCTGGAAACATAAGGAGTGAAAGTTGATGGAAGGCAAACAGAGCATTATGGAATATGTAACAAATTTTTTTTCTTTCACTCTGAAGGGAGCAAACTTCAGCTGTGTTTGAATAAGTCTCCAAAATGGCCTGAGGGAGGTTTAGATGAAACATCATGACTTCTATCAACATTCTAGGGGAGCAAAGGAAAAAGCACAGAGGTCCATTAGGAGGGGATTGTAGTGCTAAAGGGAGAGATCAGGATGGCTTAACTCTGGTTGGAAATGCTAGTTTTGAGACATTGCCACATTCTAGAGAAACTGGATGTGGTTTGGCATCAAAATGGAGGCAACCAGGATGATTCCAAACCATCTGACTGAAGCAACTGGAGGGGAGGGGAGGGTTCTTGAAGGCTCACAAGTGTCAACACAAGGCACGTATCCAAACAAACATTAATGATAACAAACCATAGGTTATTTTTAGCTGATTTCTCCTCAGGAAGGCATACAACCTAAATGTGCTGAGAAGTAGAATACTTATGTCCATTTCTTCCTATAAAACATGTCTTCCTAAAAAGTAACCTGGCGAATCTTAGTTTTGCAAATAGTCAGGAAGGAATATATTTTAGATGAAATATTTTAGAGGTCAAGCTATCTTAACTGAGAGTAGTAAATTAAAATAAGTTATTCTACAACTGGGATTTAGCCGGGCAGGACTGTTCCACGTGAATTCACATATTCAAATAATTTTCATGAATGGAAATTCACCATTCAATATGATAAAGACTTTTTTTTTGACTATTTGAGGTTTGAGATTTAAAAAAATAATTAACTCTGTAATATGATATTGAAAATATCCCAGGATCGTTTCCTTTTTTGTTTTGGGGCTTCTGCTATTTATTTATTTGCTTTTTAAAATAAATTTTATTGGAGTATAGATGACTTAGAAATTTGTGTTAGTTTCAGGTGTACTTAAAGTCAATCACTTACACACATATATATATATATCCTTTTCTGTTAGGACAACTGAAGCTTGGTTTCCACAGTAGGAAAGTATAAGCCCTCTGATGTTCAAGAGCTCTAGACTGCCCCAGACTCATTCACACAAGTGTTTCCAACAGAAAACTGAACCTGTAATAGCACTGAGCCATTCAGACATTTCTACCTAGATTAAAGTGTGTATGCACTTTATATATACGCACATATATGTAATACATATATGCACACTATATATATGCACATATATATAATATTATATACATATACAGAATATTTTGACATCAATCCTTCCCCCTTTCCCCGCTATCCATCCCCACATTAAAAGGACCAGACTATATTTTTCCAGCTAAGAGCTCTTGTCACACTAGGTTATAGCAACATAATTTTTAACACCCTTTATAGGGAATATGGGACAAGAACTGATTTCCAGTTACCACTATTGATACGAAGTGAGAGAAAAAGCGTTTTAATGTAGCCCTTAGATGCAGTTTCACACATCTTCAGTGATAAATGGGTCAGTCATCAAAAGAATACAAAACCACCTTAGATCATCTTAATTTTCACAACAGGCTAGCCACCCAGGTCTAACAAATACAGCATGCAATCTATGAGATGGCTGTGCTTTTGAACTGGTGCTTGCCAAATCTATATCAGGTCGTAACATCTGACATGTCCTAGATTTATGTCACATACTAGCATTCAACAAGAGTATTCTTCATTAAATTAAATTATTTTAAAGAAGAGCATTTTTAAAAAACATATATTTTATCTTATACATAGAGTGACAGAAGGAATTAGTGTTTCTGTGGTATATGTAGACATATAAAATTAAAGCCTTTACCAGGTTAATCTGAGCACGCATCATTCACCTTAATAAAGAAAACTGGAGGTGATACACTGCAAGGATTTTGTTTTTGCTTTTGTTTTGTTTGCTTTTTAGGGCTGTACACGCGGAATATGGAGGCTCCCAGCCTAGGGGTCTAATCGGCGCTACAGCTGCTGGCCTATGCCACAGCCACGGCAACACCAGATCCGAGCCACATCTGTGACCTACACCACAGCTCACGGCAACACTTGATCTTTAACCCCCTGAGCAAGGCCAGGGATCAAACCTGCGTTGTCGTGGATGCTAGCCAGATTCATTAACCACTGAGCCATGGCAGGAACTCCAGATTTTTGTTTTTAAGTCTGTGATCAGAAGAGAGGTGAAAAGCACAGAAGTGGGTTATTAGGAATAGGCTGAATTTTTAAATTTATTTTATTGAAGTGTAGTTAATTTACAATTAGGCTGACGTTATTTTAAAAACCTGATGAATGGCTTCCTGTCTCCTTCCTGACCATCTTTCAAGAAGCAGAGTACTTACTTTGACACAAAGGCAAGAGAAGACTCATTATACAGAAAAGTTTCTAAATTGGGTTGAGCACAGGGATGCTAAAATTTTCCACTGACGAATAGGAAAATATATTAGAACTTCACTTATATGTATTTCAATTCATCCTTTTAACATTCTATTCTATTTTGTCCTATGCTATATAACTTGCATACCTTATGAGTGTAGTAGTACACACGTATAATTTATTATTACAAAACATACAGGCATTGGGGAACATGTGAAATCTCTTGCTGATGATAGGAGACTGAGTAGAGTCAAGAAGTTTTGGAGACAGCTTCTGAGAGCCTTGGTTCCTGAAAGTCTATCCAGACAAATGCTAATTCTCGCTGAAATTTTCTCTGGTCTGTAGGGATCAAGAAGTAAAAGAAAACATGTGGAATACACTTCAATGTAAAAAAAAAAAATATTCTCTTTCTACTCTGTAATTGCAGCTCTATGACTGTTGGGTGTTAAAATGTTCAAAATTATAAAATCACGGTCATATTCAAATATTTTTCTTTTCATTCTTAATTTCTCCTCTAGAAAAATAATTGTTGGGAACATTATTATTCTGAGTAGACATGGTAATAGAACTAGATGTAGTAGTAGTACTAGTATTGCTAAGAATGTTCCTTACAAATGATCCAGCTTCTAGAATCCCAAAGGCAAGGAACCTGTTTAGTTTTGTTTTCCTAATCTACCATGCTTCCCTACACTCTTGGCCTTTGATACTCTGTTGATACGACTTGCCTCATCTAATTGCTGTATATGTTAGAGACCATGAACTTTTACTTAACACGAAATTAGTTTGTGACTTGGACCAATTTGAAATGTCAGGAAGCAGCATTATTGCAGTAAATCAAATATGATGTCTATAGTGAGAAATATTTAACTGGGGAGACAATTAAACCATGGGCCTGTCAAACTGTCTTGTATGGAAGATTTTATAGAGCCATACCTACAAGGATTAAGGGGGAACTCTAGAGGTGTGTTTTTGACAGTGGGGAGAAGACACACTTGAACCTCTTTTGCTTAATGCGTTTATTTTTTCATGTAGAGCATAAAGCTCAGTATTTGCCATGTTACTGTCTATATTTCAAAGCACTTAACTGGGTATGGTATAATCGAAGTGGCTGAGAAATGCTAACATGAGAATTGATTGAGGATTAGCGTAATTCACAACTCAGATTTTCCTAACATTTTTCTTTTCCTTGCAAACAACAGTGCAAAGTTTATAAGGAAATAAGTGGCATAGGATCCCTGGAGTCCTCCTTTGTTATTTGTGGAAGAACCAAAAGATGCATCAATTTCCCAAGGTCTAAGTAGCCCCAGTAGTTTATTATTATTATTTTAATTTATTTATTAAAGTATAGTTGACTTACAATTTTGTGCCAATTTCTGCCTTACAACAAAGTTACCCAGTCATATATATATATGTTCTTTTTCTCATATTATCTTCCATCACATTATATTCCAACAGACTGGATATATTTCCCTGTGCTATACAGTAGGACCTCATTGCTTATCCATTCTAAATGTAATAGTTTGCATCTACTAACCCCAAACTCCCAGTCCATTGCACTCTCTCTCCCTCCCCCTTGGCAATCACAAGTCTGTTCTCTATGTCTGTGAATCTGATCATGGAAATACAAAAGACCTCAAATAGCCAAAGCAATATTGAAAAAGAAAAATATAAATGGAGGACTCAGGCTTCTTGACTTCAGACTATTATTCAAAGCTACAGTAATCAAAACAGTATGGTACTGGCCCAAAAGCAAAAATTTAGATCAGTGGAATAGGATTGAAAACCCAGAAATAAACCCAAGCACTTATTGTCAACTAACCTATGACAAATGAGGCAAAAACATACACTGGAAGAAGGACAATCTCTTCAATAAGTGGTGCTGGGGAAACTGGACAGCTACATGTAAAATAATGGAATTAGAACATTCACTAACACCACACCCAAGAATAAACTCAAAATGGATTAATGACCTAAATGTAAGGCCTAGAGGAAACTCCTAGAGGAAAACAGGCAGAATGCTCTTTGATATAAATCACGGCAACATCTTATTTGAACCACCTCCTAGAATGATGACAATAAAAACAAAAATAAACCAATAGGATCTAATTAAACTCAAAAGCTTTTGCACAGAAAGGAAGCTATAAAACAATGAAAAAACAAGCCACAGGATGGAGGGAAAATCCTTGCAAACAATGCAGCCCCAGTGTTTGGAGGAGTCTGGAAATATGAGTTTGCTGCATTTAGAGTGTGATAGTCTGGGAGATGCTATGTAAGCACTTAATGCACAGTTTAAGACAACCATTTTTTATGTCACAATTACTTCCAAGCTCCATTGCTGATTTGAGTCTAAGATTTTAGGGCATCAGGCAGGATACTGGCACCAAACACACAGACAATTTCTTCCAAATGTAGGAGCCACTTGGCTATGACTCTGGTCTCTTTTCAGACTACTCATATGAGAAATGGGGATACACTGTGCTCAGGGGAGCTCCTGTCGTGGCTCAGCAGTTAATGAACCCGACTAGCATCCATGAGGATGCGGGTTCAATCCCTGACCTCGTTCAGTGGGTTGGGGATCTGGCGTTGCCACAAGCTGTGGTGTAGGTCACAGACGTGGCTTGGATCCAGCATTGCTTGGCTGTGGCATAGGCTGGCAGCTGCAGCTCTGATGGCCTGGGAAACGCCATCTGCCACGGGTGTGCCCTAAAAACACAAAATAAAATAAAATAAAAACCTGTGCTCAGGAGTTCCCATCGTGGCACAGCGGTTAATGAATCCAACTAGGAACCATGAGGTTGTGGGTACGATCCCTGGCCTTGCTCAGTGGGTTAATGATCCCACATTGCAGTGAGCTGTGGTGTAGGTTGCAGATGTGGCTTGGATCCTGTGTTGCTGTGGCTGTGGTGTAGGCTGGCGGCTACAGCTCCAATTAGACCCCTAGCCTGGGAACCACCACATGCCACATGTGTGGCCCTAAAACAACAACAAAAAAGACAAAAAAAAAAAAAAAAGCAGTGCTCAGGTACACAAGGATTGCACCATCTTCTAAAGTGACATCAACTATGTTCATTCCTCTAAAGGTTTCAAGTCCAGCCCAGGCAGAGGAGACAGTTAATTAAAAGACATGCAATATGGCAGTAACAATTACATTTAATTATTGTTTTTTAATTTTACTTTCGGCCATACCCATGGAATGCAGAAGTTTCACACCAGGGATTGAACCCATGTCGTAGCACTGACCAGAGCCATAGCAGTGACAAAGCTGGATCCTTAACCCACCGAACCACAAGAGAACTTCAACAAATTCAATTTTAGTAGTGAAATCTGGGGTTGTCATATTCCCATGTATAAAAATACACTTAGTACAGGTTATATAAAAGACAGTTAGTAAATGATAATGCAAATGGAACTTATAGCTGAATAGCCTGAGTTATCTAGTTTACATATAATCACTTAATATTTATAACTCATTCTCCTAATGGCCATCCCACCTCACTGCCTAGCACCAGTAGTGCTTCCTCTTCCTAACACGTCTTAATTTTTATAACATTAGCTGATAGATCTTTCATAAAATTCTAAGCATATTCTGATATTCTCCATGGAAGCAGTTAGCTTTGTAAAAATGCTACATGAAATAGTGGTAATACATGAGAGCAAAATTCAGAAAAGATAGGTTTTTGGAAAAAAAGTTACAGAAGTTCAAGCATCAAGAGATACATTCTTTAAAAATCCACAGAGGAGTTCCTGTGGTGGCTCAGTGGAAATGAATCCTACTAGTAACCTTGAGGACTCGGGTCCGGTCCCAGGCATTCCTCAGTGGGTTAAGGATCTGGCACTGCCACGAGCTTTGCTGTAGGACACAGATGCAGCTCAGATCCTTCATTGCCATTGCCGTGGCATAGGCCAGCTGCTGTAGCTCTGATTTGACCCCTAGCCAGGAAACTTCCATATGCCACAGGTGCAGCCCTAAGAAAGACCGGAAAAAAAAACCTCATAGAAATAGAGTACATAAAGTTTAACAATGTGCACATAAGTAAGATTCATTAATTTATGGAAGATTCCTTATTGTTGGTCTAGTAATTTGCTTGGTTCTGGGAATAAAAGAATGATCAAAAATCAAGGTCATTCTATTATTGAGTTTTCAGCCTCACTGTAGCAAAAGAGTTACTCAAATAATCATCCAAGTAAATATATATTTACCAACTTGGATACATTATCAGGAAGAGATGGGATGTGTTAAGAGTATTGAACAGGGAGTCCAATCTAGTCTTGAAGATCATAAATTCCTGAAAAACAACATTAAAGTATATAACAATGAACCCTGAGGCAGGAAGTGCATGGCAATTTAAAGGAATCAAAGACAAGAAAGCCAATGTGACTAGAGGGCAAGTTCAAAGAGCGCATTCGTGACATGAAGTCTTTTATTTTATGAGTAAGGGAAAATCCATTAAGGAGGTTTTGGTGGGCCTATGACATGAATGGATTTATGTTTTTAAGTGATAATTTTGACTTTAGGTTTGAAAACAGATCCCAGGGGACAGAGTGGGTTTGAGAGACCTGTTAGTAGGTTAATAATCCTTGGTCTCAAATAATTTATTAATCAGAAATAGCCAAAACAAAATAAGATTTTGAGAGATTTTCTCTCACTTCAAAGAAAATAAAATCCTAACCAGCCACACAAATTAAAGTTAGAACAGCACTAGAAAGGAGATTATCTAATTCACTCATGTTAAAATAAGAAAGCAGGAGTGCTTTAAGAGATTCAAGAGAACTGCTTGTGTTATATTTCATTTACATGTGTTGCCTACCAATTGGAGGGTAAAAAAGGGAAAATGGAAGCCAAGAATAAACTAAACAATATTTCCTCTCCCTTAATATTTTATTTATTCTCACATTAAGCAACATATTTCCCAAGATTTAACCAAAAAACAGGATATGTGTATACATGTGATCATTATTGAGAATGTTCACAAGTACTCAGAAAATACTATGAGTATGGCAGTCTCCACTGACAGACTCTAACAATATTTCAACTTCATTTTTTCACAATGAGCAGTTTGTTCAACATTAACTTTAAACATTCATATTTTTATATATGATTTATTTTATATATTTTATGATTTATTTTATGATTTACTTTATATATTTATTTTATATATTATTTATGTATATGATTTCTTTAATTTGGAAAGAAGGACACTTATCTGTATTGCTTTTAGCTAAACTGAGTTTTTTAGATGAAAACTGCACCTTAGCATGAAAAGACTTTTTTTTCAAAACAATACATATTAAAAATGCCTAGAGTTATTTTCCCTTTTGAAGACCGCTGCTTTTGTTGACTGAATTTCAAACTATATTTCACAGCAAACTGTTTAGAGTTTAAATCTGCTAAATTTGTGTAGTTGGAAAGTCAAAATGAGGATTTCAGTTCTATTTCTAAAGTATTTTTTGTGGGTAGAAATGCAAACAGGGAGGGGAAGTAGTGCCCTGATTTAATAGACTTTAAAAACACCAAGAAAAACTAACATATGATGAAAGAAAGTACTTCGGTAAACAAGCATTAGAAAGCAGCAAAGAAGCTGCTGACCAAGTTACAATTTTTCCAATAATTCCAAGTCTTAAAGGGCCAAGAACTGGGAGTACTAAATGACTTTCCCTTGCGTAGTGAGAGCTCTGGTTATCTCATTCACGTGAATCCACAGCCAACTGTGCCCAGATGTGGACAATTTCATACCTTACTCTCTAAAATCTAGCATTTTGTTGTATGTGAAATTCCATGATTACACCGATCACACATACCCCTTAAATCACACGTTACTAATTTCACACACAATGTCAATAAAATTGGGTATTTATTTAATTTATTGACGTTAGATACAAAGTTGAGTTCAATCTAAAATGCTAAGTTAAATGCCATAGAATACTGAATTCTCTCTCTCTCTCTCTCTTCTCTCTCTCTCTCTCTCTCTCTCTCTCTCTCTCTCTCTCTCTTTCTCTCTCTCGCTCACACACACACACACACACATGCAAAGTAATTGCTCTGGGCAAATCCTCTTAGGGTAGAGACAGGTTGTAGTGACAGGTTGACTTGCTTGATGATGAGGTCCTATTTCATTTAATTTGTAAAGGAAATTAATTGTCTTGCTGGCACGTTGAAAGAGGGAAAAAACAGAAGAGAGCCTGAGGGATCTCGCTTTAGGCAAGTAAATACTCCCCTTTCCCTTCATTTCTGCCTCTCCATCCTATACACGCCTAGGTCAGGATAATAAGTGTCTAAATAGGCAAGAAACGTCCATGCCCTAGTTCCTGTAATTTATTGTCAACCAAAATAAATTCTGCAAAGCATCCAAAATTTAAATTGGCATGCACCATTCTAACAGCAATAACAAAAACATAAATTTAAAAAATCTAACCGTTGTCAGTTTAGCATATTATAAATCCCATATTCTTGATATCTTTCCTGTTTCAAAAATAAAATTATGCCCTACATTGCACTGAATTCTAGTGTTTTATCTACTTTGTCTTTACCTTTCTATGATACACGTAAATGAGTTCTCTCTCTAGTCCTTCCACCTACCCACCCTGCTGTGTCCTCTGACATGAAATAGTAAAAAGAATATGGGCTCCGAAGCCAAAGAATCAGGATGTGAGTTGTGATGCCATCGCCTAATTACTCTGCAAACTAAAGAAGGTGTCTAATGTTTCAATGAACTGAATAAAGAAATGCATTAAATGCTTAATGAAATACATTCTAAATAGCGGATGTACTGCAAAGTTTAACTCAGTTTCTCTCTTCTTCTTTTGCTAATTGTGTTTGTGTCTTCTTTCCTGAAAATAAATCAGGTCAAAATACTTCAACTTTTTCTTACCATGTACTCTATTTAATCATATAAAAATCTATGCCCTTTCAGGGTTAAACTCTACAAGCACACAGACTGTACTTCTTGTTTCTATGACCTATTTACCATTATTACCAGTTTTTAATCAAGATATTAGTCCTACACCTTATTTGGGGAAAAAATGCTTAGCAACTCATAGAAGAATATAAATCACTGATTAAGAGCAGACCATTATTCTACAGCCAGAAAGCCTGGTTCAAATTCTGTTTCTGATATTTACTGATTATGTGACATTGTTTACTTTTGTTTTTGTTTAACCTCATCGTGCTTTTTCTATCATCATGAATTTTAAAATGAGATAATACATATATATCTCTTAAAAGAGAAACTGGCATAAAGTATGGACTGCATGTTAGCTATTATTATAATTGTGCCAATTCCAATAACATAGTCTCCTTTGTCCAACTTCATTTTTAGCATGTAATACTGTCATTTACTTATTGAAACTCCCCTTTTAATTTACAGCACACTTACATGTACTGCCCATTTTTTTCCTTCCTACTCTTTCTTCCCTGCTGGTCATTAGTATTCCTCTTCCTCATTCCCTCAACACCAATTACTAACAATCCATCCTCACGCTTCTACTGCCCTCTCTGGATTCTCAGACCCTCATAAATTCCCATTCTACAGCTTCAACTTTAAATTATACCGCATGACAACCAAATTTCCATCCCAGCTACTTTATAACTCTCCAGTTCCTCTATTAATAACAACATCAAGCCATGCTCCTTTGGTTGTTTTAGAAGAGTCTCTAAATTTATCAGACATCTAATACAATAATTTATATATCCCTGCCCCTTGAAAGTTAGAAAATACTTTCACCTCTTTTAAGATATCTCACTTAAGGAGATTCTTATACATGCGGCAGGTGCATTCTTAGAAAATAGTAATAATTTTGTTTTGATAAAAAATGTCTTGCCTAACTTCAAAAACATGTTAAAATTTATAATTTAAGTGCTTTTATTATAGCTTATGCAATTGAGTCATTTATCAGATACTGAAGAGTTTTAACTGGGTTTGAAAAATTGTTTTCTACTAAGTTTATTAACTCACATTTAGCTTATGTAACACAGACATGCTGCCTTACTGAACAAAAAAAACTTTATTCTTACATGAGGTAGTTCTCATCTGTCATCTCCTCTTTATTTATTTATTTATTTTTAAGTTTTATTTTTTCGTCATATCTGCAGCATGTAGAAATTCCCAGGCCAGGGATCAAACCAGCACCATAGCAGTGACTCGAGACCCAGCAGTGACAACAGCAAATCCTTAACCACTAGGCCATCAGGGAACTCCTCCCATTTCTAATTTAAATTAACCACCTTTCCCCTTAAACACCAATGCCAGAACTAAGACAGGAATCTATTTTTCTATCATTTCATTCATTTAATATTAAGCAAATTTTATATTCATTTCTTTGCTGAAATTAATAAATCTTTGTTTTTCCTCAACCACATATCTAGTATTCCTAAATTGTATTAAAAATAGAACCGATAAAATGCATCCACAGATCCTGAATATAAAATTACTGACGATTAAATTTGTGCAGCTCCTCTGAATTCAAATTCAAGAAACTGGGTTTTAGTGTTAGCTTTGCTGCCAAGAATGTATATTGTCTTGGGTTCTCTATACCTTAGTTTCTTTATCTAAAAGATATAGGACACACTCTATAAACTTCAGAGCAAAGTTCCTATGGTAGCTCTGAATTCTCCACTATCGCAATTTTGGTTTTCTCTCTATCCATTTGTCTCACCCACTATATCTCTCTTTTTCCTTCATGCAACTTGTAAGAGGAACAGCTGATTAAGAACATTTCAAAATACTTTTGTCACTTAACATCAATTTAAATAAAAGTGAATTAAAGACCGACTACTTTGGAATATCTGTGTGTGCATCTATTTTACTCACCAATATTCTGTGGAATTTTTTCTTTGTAGGAACTACCAACATTGACCCCATTATTTTATGAGTATATATAAGCTCATTTCCTTGGAGCTTAAGATTTTATGATAGATGGGAAGTTGAAGAAATAATTTATTACCCATTTTTAACTTAGGAAACAATATAATTACCTTCCTGTGAATTGACAGGTTTATTGACACACATCTCTGAATATTTTAAGTTGAATTCTATAGACAAATACACAATAGTATAGAGTAGTCAGTAACCATGATGATAATAATTATTAAAATCCAATAATTCACTAATAAAGATAGAAAAAATATTGAGAAATTTTATTAAAAAATTATAGTAACATTTCACAATGATATTCTTCATGAATAATGTCTATTCGCTTCACAACTAACATGAGTCACAGAATGATGCTTCCTTACAGTGATATCTAGTTTGTTAATGCAAGCACTATTTATTTGACAAAAAAAATACTATGCATATATACAAATATTTTAATATGTTCGGGAGCAACTAAAAATTAAGAAATAAATTTAGAAGTCTTTATTTCTGCTTTACTTTTTAAACTTTATTTTTACTTTACTTCCATATTCTAATAAATACACATTATTATACACTCCCAACTCTACTCAGTACACCTCCATATACCCAGTGT
>PVHT020000008.1:2229989-2252924 GCA_004024745.2 Catagonus wagneri
CAAATGTAACAGAGACAAATTACACAGTCAGTATGAAACCTAAAACTCTGTTTCCTTAATGGAATCTATCTTTTTTTTAGTCCATTTATTTTTGATAGAGGAAAACTTAATGTTTCTATTTTATGATATTCTAGCCACTCTCACTTTACAATGGCTTCAGACAGGTAAATATTCAGTCAACTTCAAGCGTCTTTACCTCACTCGCTATCCACAGCCCTGAGATTTCTCCACTTCCCTCTCTAACATATTTGCTAGAGAGCAAAGAGGCAGGCATACTGGCTTCTGTCTCAGAGGGCACTCACTGCCTCTCTGTTGTAGATATCTCTCATCTCTGATCATGTGATGCTGGACTTTTTCCTGCCTCCTTTTGGCAGTCTCTTCTCCAGGCAGGCAATGCTAGTGGCTGCTGGTGCTCTACGTAGCCTTGGAGGAGATCCAGATCTCTTCATACCCTGATAAGCCTCTTGGAGCTGCTTGGGGTGATGCATAGGAAAGCCGGCTATAGCTTACTTTCAACTCATGGAAACTCAGTGATGCTTAGTATGTGTTTCACAGGAGTGCAGATTTGTATTTTCTCATTTTCTGTTGTCTCCTCTCTCTCCTTGGCTTTTTCTTTTGCCTTGGAATTATGAAGCATATTCTCCAGGTTCTATAGCTCGCTATACTCAGTTAATTCTTGTCCTTTTTTTTTTTTTTTTAGGGCCCCACCTGTGGCATATGAGAGTTCCCAGGCTAGGGGTTGCATTGGAGCTGTAGATGAAGGCCATAGCCACAACAATACTGGATCCAGCCGTATCTGCAATTTAGCTGTAGCCTGCAGCAATGCCAGACATTGAAGCTACAGTGGGAAATCTGAACATTAATTCTTTATGCTTGGAATTGCATTCTAACGTCAAAGCAAGGTTTTCTCTGAAGTCTTCTCCAACTCTGAGATGTGAACGAGAGAATTGTGTTTGGGATTATCAATCGCTTTCTTCCCTTAACTTCCCTCTTCTCTAGGCTCAAAGTCCCTTTGCTCCCTTGACATAATCTACTTTCCTTGCAACTTTGCATGGGATCAGCATGTCTGATACCAGGGACAAGGTGACATCTGGGATTTGCTGTCTTTGTCCTCAGCCAAAAGCTGCTCCCAGCTACCCGCTCTCTTTTGGCTTTGAACAAAGGAAATGAAAAGCCAAGTAGAGACTCTGGAAGAAAGGAAACCTCCACTCAGATGCTCAGATGGAAATTTCATCCCACTTTAATAAAATGGCCTTGATTGTTATATTAAAAAAGTGCAATCCTATCTCCCATGATGTTTCTGTGATTATTAAAATTTACTTTTTGGAATTCCCTCTGTGGCTCAGTGGTTAACGAATCCGACTAAGAACCGTGAGGTTGCGGGTTCGATCCCTGGCCTTGCTCAGTGGGTTAAGGATCCGGCATTGCCGTGAGCTGTGGTGTAGGTTGCAGACGCAGCTCGGATCCCGCGTTGCTGTGACTGTGGTGAAGGCAGGTGGCTACAGCTCCAATTACACCCCTAGCCTGGGAACCTCCATATGCCTCAGGTGTGGCTCTAGATAAAGGCAAAAAGACAAAAAAAAAAAAAACTACTTTTCAAGTTTCCTTCCTTTTATAAGACTATGTTGTTCTTTTTTTTCTCTTCCCCCCTCTTTTCTATTTCTCTCTTCTCCTCTCCTCCCCTTTCCTTTTTTTTTAATTCTTCCGTTCTATACATATATATTTTTAGATGCACTATTGGGAGAATCTTAACTATGGTCTCATGCATCTAGAGGACACAAAGAAAAAAAATGGTTGCAGTCAAAGTCATTTATCATAATTTAATGACTCAAAGATTATTTACTTGTAATCAAGCAATGACGATTTACAACCTTTTTCCCATCTTCCCAACATGACTAAAAGAAAATCCTAGTTTCTAGAGTTCCCTGGTGGTCCAGTAGTTAAAGGATCAGGTGTCATTGCTGCGGCTTAGGTCAGTGCTCTGGCACAGATTTGATCCCTAGTCTAGGAATTTTGCATGCTACTGGCATGTTAAAAAAAAAATCTAGTTTCTATAAATCTACCTAAAGTCTATTCTTTGCATATATCTATTTTCAAGACTTATCTGATGTATACTCCAAATTTATTTTACCCTGGCATAGAGATGCTGTGATTTAGGAAGTCTCTGTGGTTATAGGCTTTAGCTGGAAAGAAGCGTGCACAACAATTCCCATGACTGAACACTATTTTATGCAGGAAAACAGGACACGGTTAGAAGGTGAAACCCATATTCCTACTGCAAACATAGAAGAATCTAGAGGTATGATGCTGTATCTTGCAGAACTAAATAGAAGTCATTGATTTCAGTTGAATCCATATGAACAAACTGAATGTACATAAAACTCTAATTGCTTATAATAATATTAATTAGTGTTATAATTATGGGTGGTTATAACTATTGCTACCAACAAAGAAGAGAAAGAAACCTAAAATTGAAGTTGCCTATAATTTCAGAAAATAGATATTAAGTCCATCCTATATCACTGAATATAAATTAATATAAAATAATCCATGTTTTGTTTTTGAGCAGATATGACAGGGGTCTTGGCTCCATAACTTCCCAATTGTATGAGTTTGGGAAACATCCTTAAGTTTTGAAGCATAAGTTTCTTCCTTCTCAGTGGACATATTAACACTAAGTCACAGTATCATGTTCAGGATTAAATGGAATTGCCTATATCAAGCGCTAAACTGTGCCCTGCACAAAAACATTCAGTAAAGTTCAACTATTTTAAACAACACTCCCTTGTAAAATTATTTCAAGGTTTTGTTATTGTAAGTTAGTAATTGGAGATGCCAAACTGAAACCAAGGCAATAAATAATTCTTCAAAGAACACAATGAATTGACAAAAAGTAGTTTGACAGAGCAATTCCAACTGCTCTATTTTGGTTTTCATAGCAGCACTTTGAAATTACAGTTTTTATGATGAAATGTGTTATGCTAAGTTGCTAAAATAAATAGAATAATCGAAATAATTTGCCAAGACATTTGCCCATGATTTTAATTCCTTTTGTAACACTGCCTATCAAAACAGAAAAGTAAACCATTATTTTAATTAACATAAAATCTAGATGGAATATCCTTTGGTACATCCTTTGGAGTATGTTATTAATGGAATAGGTCAAAAAGAAAAGCAGGCTGAAATGATATGACACAGACAATCTTTGTCAAATGGTCTGTATCCCATCCCAGATGTGAATAAGTACTTAAAGATAATTCATGTGGTGAATAAAAGGATCAGGTACTTGAAAATAAGCCAATCATGGGGAAAATTAACATATTTTAAGACTAGCTGCAACTGCTGAGATGACATCTTAAATCCTGTATTTGTTCACTGAAATATAACTTATCTATACAGCCTGTGTGCCTTATGCTAATATCAGATAGGCCCCTGGTCTGTAGAGCTAAAAATTATGTGACACGGTGCTATTTGTGAGTGCAATTTCAAGACTGATTTTTTCCCTAGTCCTTAACTTGGGTGCCTCATTTATAATTCATGTGAATGGAGAAGCACCTGCCTTTAACAGACAATATTATACATTTTTAAAAGCAACAGATTCCATTGTGTTTCATGAGAATGTACTTGGCATTAAACACTGCACAAGCTGCTTTTATCCTGAGGAATGCTTTGCTTGTTATATGGGCTTGAAGTTCAGTAGAGTACACAGATAGTAAAGATAATTTTTTTCAACACTGTTTAAAGAAAATGCCATACCTAACTGACCATATTCTCACCGTTTGGCTTTTTGATATACATTACATCCAGAGAAATATATTTTTCTCCCCAAATCCACTAGATACTATAGCAATAGACTTAGTTCTTTTGCATTTATGTATTTGAAGTGTCACCTATATTTTTTCCCTTAAAGTCCTATGGTAAGCAACTGCTGTTTTAAATGGTTTTTATTGTAATTATTTGCAAGCACTAGAACCTATATAGGAAATGTATACCATGGATACTAGAATTCATTTTTCTTGTGCAGTATCCACAATCCTGAAGCTCAATATCTTAATTCATTTGAACATATATAACAGAAAATTTTATGGAAATGCTTATGTAGCTAAACTTGGGGAAATTAGGTCAATTAAAGCTATTAGACCAACATAATAATGGGGTGGCAAAACTAAGCCTGGTTCAGGCCTCTGTGTCTCCCTGGGGCCAGCATTCTATGTCTAAAAAATGGTACATTTTAAAATGAACTAGCTACTCTCCAAATAGGTTACATTAATTTAAAAGAAGAAACCAAACGCATTGCCTCTCAATGGATCAATTCAAACATGAACTGAATTTGTGAAATTTACAATTTCAAAAGATATACTCAAATCTTCTCTAAAGCCTGAGTAATTCACTTATGGGGAAAAACTGTGACAGTATTATTTTTCTAGGCAAGTGCTAAAAATAGGCATCTTATTTTTCTCCAAAAGCCCACTGTTTATACTAACATACCATTGGTGGTTAATCTAAATCCTTTTTTTTTTTTTGAGAAGTGCTACTTTATTTTATTGTTTGTTTAGTCTTTTTAAAAAATAAGTATAGTTAATTTATAATATGGTGTTAGTCATAGGTATATACCAATGTGAATCAGCTATACACACAGACATGTATATGTATACATATACATTCATTTTCAGATTTGTTTCAAATACAGTTTATTACAAGATATTGCATATAGTTCCCTGTGCTATACAGTAGGTCCTTGCTGTTTATCTATTTTATATATAGTAGTGTGCATCCGTTAATCCCAAACTTCTAATTTATCTCCTCTGTACCCAGCTTTCCCCTTTGGTAATCATAAATTTGTTTTCTATGCCTGTGAGTCTATTTTTGTTTTGTAACTTAGTTCATTTGTAACATCGTTTTATTTTTAAATTATTTTTTTCTTTTCAGGGCTGTGCCTGTGGCATATGGAATTTCCCAGGCTAGGGGTTGAATCAGAGCTATAGCTCCTGCCTATACCACAGCCACAGCAACTTGGAATCCGAGCCATGTCTGTGACCTACACCACAGCTCACAGCAATGCCAGATCCTTAACCCACTGAGCAAGGCCAGGGATCAAATCCGCATTCTCATGGATACTAGTCAGCTATGTTTCCATTGTGCCACAATGGGAACTCCCTGTAACATTGTTTTAGATTCTATATATAAGTCATATCATGTGGTATTTGTCTTTTTGTCTGGCTTACTTCACTTAGTATGATAATCTTTAGGCCCACCCATGTTGCTTCAAGTGGCATTATTTCATTCTTTTTCATGACTAATATTCCATTATATATATGTGTATATATATGTGATGTATGTTACATATATGTATGATATACTATATATATATATGCATACATCGCACAACTTCTTTATTCATTTGTGTATGGACATAATTTAGGCTGTTTCCATGTCTTGGGTATTGTAAATTGTTCAGCTATGCATATTGCTGTGTTTTTAAATGAACCAGAATATTACTAGAAGTCTCCAGTGGGAAGCTACACATTGTCTAGCACAGTCTTCCAATGATCTGATTCTATTGATGAGGACTGGGGGTAATGACTCTACGTTATTCATAGTCCAAAGATATATAAAGTCTATCTCCTGGAGGGACAACCAATCTGCCACCAAAGAAAAGAAAGCAATTTAGCTGAAACAAAACCAAACAAACAAATGAAGGCAACTTAGCATCTATGAATACATTCATTGCAGCTTACTTTATCTGTGTGTACAGATATAAAACTTTGAATTTTCTTTGAACCAGTTATGACATTTTAATGGTTCTCTCATTAATAAGTAAAACAAATCTTCAGCTTATAACTATTTTATATTTATATGAGAATCCACATTAAACTCTAAAAACTATGTCTTTTAACAATTACTTTCTCTGAGCCCAAGCTGCTTCTATCTATAATTTGGGAATAATAATACCTACCTCATTATGTTCAAAGAACTGAATGTTTATAAGGCATGTAAAGCCTTTAAGTCCTGTTGGCAGTGACCAAATATTTAAAAATTAGTAAGTAATATATTTCTTCTCTTTGATGATTGCTCTTATTCTGTTTCTTTCTCCATTAATTCCATCTTTAAGAGATTTCCCCTATGTAGCCATTCTGGTCACCTCCTAGAATTGAATCCTTCCATTCCCTTGTTTCTATTATAAGCCCCATCATAGCACAATAACTTGTTCAGGTGTCTGGTTTTTCTAGTATTTTATATCCCACTTATGGCAGGCATAAGACAATGTCTCATATTTCTTTGTATTTGCTTCACAGTCTGTCATGTCTGAGATGTTCAATAAGTGGAGCATAAAACAGCAAAAAATAAAGAGTAGAGCAAAACAAAATAAATGTGCTTCCACCTCTACTTTTAGCCATCACAAACACATGTTCTTTTGCTTTCTTAGGAACTTCTACATTATCAGGTTTGCCTTTCCTCTTTTATCTTTAATCCATTAGGTCACTTACATCAACATTCAAGTATGTTTATCTTTTCCATCTTAAAAATAAAAATCGCCTTCCTCAAGATTAAACTCCACTTTTCCTCAACCAACTATGCATCTCCTTCCTTCTTTTTACAACCTGTATCATTTCTTTTCGGTTTCTGAGTGCTATTCTCAAGGATTTCCTCCTACTTCACTGGGAAGCTCTTCTTAGTCTTTGGTGCTTGATCACTAGTCTCTACCCATCTTTGGAAGGAAATACTCAGGCACATTCCTGAGGCCCTCTTCACTTTTGACTCTAGAAGCTCTTTGTAAGGGATCTCACTCTTTGTAAGGGATCTCATAGCTTCAATCTCCATGTACAATTCCATCCATGTCACAAGTGATCAACACATCTAGAATTACTTGGGGTGTTTTTATATCATACTTATGCTTGGTCCCCTAAAGTTAAAGTGCATCTTATATCTTTTGTAGGGCATCTATATGTGTATAAAGTACTCTGAATGATTCTAACATGCAAACAGATTTGAGAATTTCTACTCTAGGGGATCATTAATTCTGAAGACTTGAGTTATCATTTATATATTAAAGAATCCTGCTTATTTCTAAACTATACTACCCCAATAGTCTTTACATGTATTTTTAGATATCACATACAACAATCCAAATCCAAATTTAACTTCAGCTGGAAACAACTGTGGTAGATACAAGGGAATAACTAGAGAAAAAAAAATCTGAATGAATCAAATTATCTCATGATGCAAACAAATAAGTTTTATAGAGTAAAATTGCATTTTTGTTATCTGGGTTTTAAAGTTGAACACAAAAGTATGTTATTTTTAAAAATGCGTGGTCAAATTAACCACTACTCCCTGAATACAAATATCTGGTACAGTGGATGAAATACATACTGACATCACTATATAAAGTGGATTGGTCACCCAGTTATATGTATGAATAATATTTGCAGATGTGTAGCTATATAGTTACCCTTTAACTTAAAATTCTAAGAGCTATGAATATGCATGATGAACTTACACTTTTGGTAAAAATAGATTATATTTTTTAAAAATTAGGAGTTCCTGTTGTGGCTCGGTGGGTAAAGAACCAGCAGTGTTGTGAAAATGTGGGTTTAATCCCTGGAGTTGCTCAGTGGATTAAGGATCCAATGTTGCCAGAAGCTGTGGCATAGGTCACAGATGCAGCTTGGATCCGGTGTTGCTATGGCTGTAGTGTAGGCCTGCAGCTGCAGCTCTGATTAGGTCCCTAGCCTGGAAACTTCCATATGCCATAGGTATAGCCAAAAAAAGGAAAAATAATTTTAGAGTTATCAAAATCTAATAATAGATATTTCCTTTAACATCTAAATTATGTTTATTCTTACAACTATAACTGCTTTAAAAACTACCTCCCTTCCCCCGCTCCCCCAAAAAAGAAAAGGAGCTAGTAGCTAGAAACCATTCCTAAGGGCTTCAGTGAGGATTTGCAAATGTATTGAGCCTTGAATAATGCATATCAGATAGGCAGTGAATGCAGAGGGTTCTGTGGCAAGTACAGAATGGATGAACAAAGGCACACAAATTACAGATCGTTATTGATCTATTTCTTTTGAAGTCATACTGAATTTTAGGCAGTTCCAATATCTGTTACTTTCAACTTATGAAAGTTTCTGTTTGATCAAACTACATTGTGGCCAAAATATACAGAGAACACACAATGAAACAGGTGGTACTGAATAAAACAAATACTATCTTAAAGAGTCTGAAAAATAACCTAGAGGAAAAAATGATGCTAAAGAATAAGCCTTGAGTTTTAGACTGCTTATATACAATAATATTTTCAGATAAGCAATTAATGACATTTCATAAACATATACATATTTTATATAGCATATGTCACTGAAGCTAGATCCGGATATTTTAGTATCATAATATCTGCTAAGAGCAATATCATTTCTCATAAATAGAAAACTTGTAACTATCCAGGGACAAAATAATAAAAAAAAAATATTTTAACAACTCCCAAATAAGAATTTAAGACAATGTATAAATAGAGGTTTTATTATTTTAAAAATCTGTTTATGTCTACATAAGAATTTTATTACTTCTACAAAAATAAAACTATTATATTTTAAATGGCTGCTTACATTAATTATCAGAATTTTGCAGTGGAGCCCTGTTGCTGAAATAACTATCTTGGGTAGGACAATTAAATAACCAAAACAAATTTTTTTGAGCATTGTTGCTATATTTTAGAAGTAGAATTGACCAATCAGTTTATGAGTGAAGAATTAGTTTTTTACAGGTTTCCCCACAGTTTATTTCATGAGATAGTATTATTAATATTGGAATATCAGAAAGGTCATATTCTACAAAGTACACTTCAGGGTTTCTGGCCCAGGGATACAAAAGTTTAGGCTAAGGCTAAGAATTAAGAGTAGAGATATGGAAAAGTCAGAGGACAGAAAGTATTTTTCTTCAATATTTGTCAACTCTGAGAAATTCAGGCAGAGCCAGAATGAAGATCTGGATTTCAAAAATTTGAATAATCCTCTGGTTTATATTTTTATGTAGATTAAAATAGAATATATGCTGAGTTATTTTTGTCATTATTTTTTTTCTTCCTTTCTCCCTCCCTTCTTGTCTCTTTCATTCTTTCATTTTCCCCAAAAATTTCATTCAAGATTGTATAGAAAAAAAGATTTCACTTCTTGTCAAGGTTCTGACAGTGATATGATCGCTGAGTGAGTTTTGTGAAGACTTTTCACCTCTTTGGGCCTATAAAGGTGTGAAATCGATTTTTTTTTTTGAAAGGCCTATCATAGATTCAACATTCTATAACACTGGTGGTTTTCTCCTGCAGCCTGGTTATTATGAAAAGCTCTAACCTCGATTCTTACACTTCATCAGGGGTGCCTAGTAGACAGACAAGCAGGATTGTCCACAAATGGCTCCAGGAACATTTTTTTTTTTTTTTTTTGCCAGTGTTAGTTGAGAGTGCAGGCTTGCTTTCCCTTCTGCTGTATAGGAGGAAGTTCTCCACATCATAGTATTATGTATATATCATACCATCACATGGCCTTACACATCATATTATTATGTATATACCATGTCCATATTCTCAGAAACACATTTAAAGATTTGATATCCCAGTTTAGGCTATTTGGTACCCAAACACATATTGTTTCTGTCTTGCTTCTCTCAAGAAAACTCTTGAACTTGCCCTATAAAATAAAAAACAGGAGATGTCTCTCTGCTAGAAGAGAAAGTGTCCAGCCCTGCAATATTTCCAGCCATGCTCTTGTTCAAGCACTTGCTTCCACAGGGTCTAGAGAATAAAACCCTGGGTATCTGCAAGCTTTTCTGACCATAAATTCTAGTCCTCAATGGGTAAAATTTGCTTTGGTTCAGTTCAGCCCTTTAAATTATATTATTATTTTTTTATTTTTTATTATAGTTGATTTACAATGCTCTGTCAATTTGCGCCATACAGCAAAATGACCCAGTCATTCATATATATATATGTATATATATATACACACACATATATATATAAAATCCTGTGACATTCTTATGAGTTTATTTTTAAACATGCTTATTTGACTTCTACCAACAAGTTTGATCACAATTACTCCTAGAACTCATTATTTTTGAGTTAGAATGTTTAACTTGGATCCTTATTTGAAAGTTGTATACTTCTTCAGATTTGGTCCTAATAACATTTAAAACAGCAGAACATTTCATCTTTTTTTGTACTTTCCAAATTAACACAATCTCTTTTCATCTTCCTCTACCCTTAACTGCTCCAACTATATCATCTAATTTGTCTTTTCACTGTCCCTAAATGGGTTTATTGATTTTTTTACTCCTCTTAGACTAAGTCTTTGTGATAAGAATAGACATTTAAAATAATTCTTGTAGTGAAAGGTCATTCCTGGCAAAAGCTTAAGTCTTTGCTTCCCTTTGACCATGAGGTCTATAACCTAAGAAAAACAAGCTACTACCAAAATTGGTTATACCTCTACACAGTGGATATGAGTATTTATTTCAAGATACACAATCATAGGGATACTGTTGTATGATTATACATACAAGTGTATGGGATCAAAATACTATATCTTTTTCCATTTATGAAGGTAATCCTTGTCTTGTTGATGTTATGAAAAACTTCAGTTTTCCAGTTCTAACGAGGCAAGTGATATTAAACAACAAGTGTATTCGATATTTTAAGGATTTAACTGGCATCAGCTGCACTGGTATGATTGCGTTGGTCTTACAAACTAGTACCTGCTACACTGTTATGTAGCAATTTGTACACTTTGACCATAGAAAGACCCATCTCTACATGGATTATCTTTTCTAGCCAAGCAAGATCTTCCCTGGAGGAATTACTTCATAAGGAAAAATACAATTTAGAACTCATGGACATAAATAGTATAAAAAATTAAAGATGAGAGTTTGACTAGAGATTGATTACTCCTTATTGGTGGTAGGAGTTGAGAGAGAGAATGTGAATCAGTCTTGAATGAAAAGGGGTTTGGTCAAGTGAATGTGGGTTGAAAGGTAAGGAGGAAGTTGGTCATTCCTGCCATAAGGCAAAATTCAGTTGACAGAATTGGAATCAGTGGTGAGAAATAATGCCAAATAAATTTACAGATAATAGTAGGGCGGTCAGATTTTGGAATATCTTGAATACCAGGATAGGAAATGGATAGGGAAAGGAAGGGGAGTGTTGGAACATCTTTGAGATGGAGGGTAATACAGTCAGTTTCTACCACATTTCAAAAGTATTAGTGTGACTTCGGTGCTTGAGAGGCACAGATAGAGTGATGATGAGCAGCAAAGAGAGATTCATAGGCTGTTTTAATAACTTAGGCAAGAAGAACTGAAGAGTAAGTTCAGTCGGTGAATATAGGAAGAAAACGAGATTCAGAGAGGTGACAAATGTAGAATTAATGGAAACTGACAACTAAGTATTTACAGGGTGAAGGATAGTAGTAGTCTAGACTATAGAAACTTACCCTAAAATTATATTACTTATCCATAAGAGAAACTGTACCAATACCCCCAACACACATACACCACCATCATCAGCACCCCCCCCCACACCTCCACAAATGGCTCCTCCTGCATCTCAATAAAGGGCAACCCCATTTTTCCATCTTTTCAGACCTAAAGCCTTATAGATATTCCAGGCTTCTCTTTTTATCCCTCACCAACATGAAATCCATCAGCATATACGGTCATCTCCATCTCAAAAACACATCGAAAATCCTCCTGTTTCACTGACACAGTGGCCTTGTGGTCAGCAGTATCATCTCCTGTCACTTGGCCAATGGCTGATAGCTTCTTAACTGGTCTTCTTGATTCCTCCCTGTTCCTCTTTGGTTTCTTGGTCTTACAACAGGCGGAGAGAACTCTGCTCAGACCTTCCATGGCTATCATATCACAAAGTGTGTCATAGCCCATACCCAACAAAGCCCCACATGACATTCCCCACCTCAAACCTCTACTCATCCTGTCTTCCTTTCTAGCTACAAGTACCTTATTGCCTCAGCGTGTTTGCATTTGCTGTTTCATTTGCCAGGTATAATTTTCCCCCAGATAATCACATAGTTATCACCCTTATTTCTTTAAGGCAATTTCCTAGTAAAGACTTTCCTGATCTTCTTATTACAAATTGAAAACTTCCACTGCCTCATAACTTCCTAAGTCTCATAGCCACTCTAGTTTTCTTTATTTCTCTTATTATCTAATACCTACATGCTTCAATTTATTTATTTTCTGAGTCTTGCCACTATAGTGGACAGGAATTTTAATCTGTACTGTTTACTGATATATTCCCAGCATCTATAAAAGTATGAAATATAATAGAATATCGGTAAATATTTATCCAGCAAACAAATGAGAATTAAAGTGTATAATAGAGCTACTGAAAAAAAATTATGAAAAAATTTAAAAAATTAAGACAGACTTACAAGAAAAGCTATAGCAATTTTCATTCAGATATTATTATACATCATGAAAGAGTATTTTTACAAGTGCTTACATTTACTCTTAACAAATTCTCATCTTAGAAATGAGAAAGGTGAGACATACTACTAATAAGATCTGTATTGGGGGTTTTAGAAAGGAAAAATCAGATAAAACAGTAAAATAATGGCGAGTATAATGAATCAGCACATGCATTGACAGCTATTTCTTTGAACAAAAATCTGTTGCTTAAATGACCAAAAAAGTGGTCTCCCTCCCCATTTAATCTGTATCTACTAATAATTGCGTGACTATGAGCAAATTAAACCTTTTCCTGACATCTTATCTCCCTCTCAAGTATGTTTGAATGTGAAATGAGATCGCATTGCATGGAACAACAAACTCATTTAGAAATCATGTCTATTAATTGCTTAATTGCTATGTTCAAAGACAAACAGGCAAATCGTTTCCTTGTACAAAATTACAATATAAGAGAAAATACTTATGCCAAAAGTAGGCTGACAGGAAGACCTCAGAATAAAACGATCAAACCGATTAATGCAAGATCAGTAAAGTCTTTAATGCCTACAGGCAGCAAGGCAAAACATTTTTCCTTTCCTTATCAGTTTATGTCGGCTTTTAGGAGTAAGAACGCCTGGCGGCTCACATGTGGGGGAGGGGAGGCTCATTTGTTGCTGTGACAAAGATGGGAGAGAATCTGACATGAAAAAGCCCAAGAACGAAACTGAACAGGTGACCGGAGAGGAGTAAGAGAAATGAAAGAACTTGTACCATACTGAGAAAACAGCTTTTGAAAAGTAAGAATCTATAATGAAAAACAAGGCAACGCAAAGTAAACGGAATTATTAAGGGAAGAGATAGAAGAGATGGTGCATGGCTAGGCTCCAGACTCAAGTACAATTTTAGGGGACGTTAAATCTGACATAGTTTTACAGCCCCCCTCCTTTTCTCTGGCAGCAGAGAGGACAACCATTCCTCCTGACCCTTCATGAGAAAACAAACAAAAACAAAACGAAAACTCATATTTTACAGACACGCAAAAGTTTTTACTTCTGATAGAAAGCATACATATTTTTCTTCAGATGAACAGAATGATTTTTCAGAAGATACTTGCTCACTGTTAATGTTAGATTGCCTTGGAGATTTGTATTGAAATTTTATAGAAAAACATTACTCACTGAAATTAGCTATCATGTAATTATCAAAAAGGAAAACTACTTAAATGTTGAACTTTTTACAGACAATGCTATGATTTCATACATCGTACCATAAATAAAGGAACAGAAATAAGTGTTTGGTAGTGTCATAAGGAACAAAAATAACTTCTAAGGGTCATTTTGAATTTCTTTTACTCCCATATTTTCACTGAAAATTTTAATATCTACACCAATCAGCATTACTTTCGAAATAATTTTTTTGTTTCTTCTGTATTTTTTTTACATAATATTCTGCCTTTCTAAAGATAAATGTTCAAATTTTACCTTAATGTGCTTGAAGTTCACAGGTAATATATATTCCTGATAAATATACGGCACTCACTGAATACTCTGGAATCTCTGCTTTTTGCCTCTAATTTTTTTTTCCTTTTGTCACTTTAGGGCCACACCCACGGCATGTGGAGGTTCCCAGGCTAGGGGTCTAATTGGAGCTACAGCTGCCAGCCTAGCCACAGCCACAGCAACATGGGATTCGAGCTGCATCTGCAACCTACACCACAGCTCACAGCAACGCAGGATCCTTAACCCACTGAGCAAGGCCAGGGATCGAACCCGCAACCTCATGGTTCCTAGTTGAATTCGTTCCCGCTGAGCCACGACGGGAATTCCTTGCCTCTGGTTTTTAAAATACACTGGTTTATTTTTTAAATTGAGAATAATAGACGGAAAATCTTTTCATCTTATTAATGAAAGGAAGTGTTTGATCCAGTAGGCATTAGAGTTAAAATGCACAGATAAAACATAAAACAGTAGATTACTGAAGAGAAGTTCTTGGGCTACGTATTCAAAGTAAGAATAGACATGAAAAGGATGTAATATCAGTATATCAAGCATCGGGAATACACAAAGATTACAAGATATAGTGATTTAGCTGCTTATCTGAAAATGCAATGGATGTTATTCTTTCATATGTAACACTCTGTCGCAGATGTCCAGCACTCAAAATGTATGTCAGAATGCATAATCTTCAAGCTAGAAGAAATCATATTAAGTATTAACATAGAACAAATAGTGGGGCATATTTTCAACTCTATTTATGACCCTTTAAGAAGCTACAAGCTAGAGACAGTATAATAAAGTTTGAAATTGTGGTATGTAAACTTAGGTTCTCAGATTTACACATATAGTATCATGCACAGTGGTTTTCGTGGTTTTAAAGAAAGTGTCGCAATTGGCCAAGGCCAAGTAAGAAAGGTTGACATATCCTTTCAACATAGCTCACCCACTGTAGGAGGAGAAATAGTGAAGTCTGGATCCAGAGAAAACTTCTACTCATATGTATTTTATATTTAGATTTGCTGTTTTAAAAGAGAAAGACAAAGAGTTATTAAGGGGTCTCCTTACTTAACTGATCTCTTCTCATGTGGATTCGTGTATTAGAAAACAATTTCCTTTTAAGCTGAAACATTCATCTCATCATAATTTCCCTTAATGACTACACATTAAAGGCAGCAGCCAGTTTTTCATGTTGGCATACACAAAGAAAAACAAACACAACACTAAAACAAGATAAGAATTGGTAATTTTTCTGGTCAGAATGGCCATCATTAATAAGCCTACAAATAAAAAATTCTGGAGAGTGTGTGGATAAAGGGAACTCTCTTACACTGTTAGTGGGAATGTAAATTGGTACAACCACGATGGCGAACAGGTATGGAGGTTCCTCAGAATACTGAACACAGATCTACCATATGATCCAGCAATCGTACTTCTGGGTCTGTATTCAGACAAAACTCCAATTCAAGAAGATATATATGACCATATTTTCATAACAACACTATTTATTAACAATAGCCAAGGCATGGAAGCAATCTAAATATCCATCAATAGATAAATGGATTCAGAAGATGTGGTACGTATACACAGTAGAATAATACTCAGCCATAAAAAATGAAACAGTACCATTTGCAGTAACATGGATGCAGCTAGAGATTGTTATACCAAGTGAAGCAAGTTAGAAAGAGAAAGACAAATACCATGTCATTTCTATGTGGAATCTAAAATATGGCACAAATGAACTTATCTACAAAATAGAAACAGACTCACAGACATAGAGAACAGACTTTTGATAGCCAAGGGAGGTGGGGGAGGAATGGGACGGATGGGAGTTTGGGGTTAGTAGGTGCAAACTGTGACATTTAGAATGGATAAGTAATGAGGTCCTACTTTACAGCCCAGGGAACTATATCCAGTCTCTTTGGATAGACCAAGATGAAAGCTAATATAAGAAAGGCTATGCATATATACGTATTTATGTGTACACATATAAATACATATATATTTATGACTGGGTCACTTTGATTTGCTATATCAAATTGGCACAATACTGTAAATCAACTATACTTTAATAAAAAATGTAAAAAAATCCGTGATTTTTGATACATATATTTTCTGATATAATTTATTTAATTTAATCCAGAGAACTCAAAGTCCCAGAAATTTTGATCTCCAACAGTGTTGTTGCTAGAAAATTATAGAAACAGAAAAAATTACGATTTCCCTATTGTAGAATATACTCTATTTTCTGATCATGAATCATGAAGGCCAGCAAAATCATTATCTATAATATCACTTCCTAAAGTCACTGCAATAATATAATATCACTGCAATAAATGTACCTATATTTTGTTAAAATACCATCCCAAGCTTGCCACTGCATATGAAACCAATGGTGGATTAATTGTCTGGTGCAGACTTTCACATCATGGGTATTCCTGGGCATCAATGAGGTGACATTGTCAAATTTCATGACTTTCATGAGATTAGTTCTACAAGGAGATAACTTTCAGAATTTTTATGATTATTTATGGGCCCTCTGAAGGCAGACATTTCAGAACTCTGACAGAAGAATTAGAAAGAGGTTGCTTAGAATTTAGAAAAAAAGGAAAAGCAGAAAAGATGAACAATTTTTAAACCTATGCTATTTACCTGAGCCATTCAGAATATTATTCAGCTTAAAGTGTCCTTTCTTTTCAAAATTTTAGCATCTTTATAATAAAAGAAGATAAGGGAAGAGAAAGTAAACTTAAGCTATCTCAAAGACTTCAAAATCTTTTCATTTTGGAAAAGATTAAAAAAAAGGAGTTTTCAAGCTCATTTCCATTAAACCTTTGTTCAAATGTCAAGTTCTAAATGAGTCTTGCTCTGAATATTCTATTTAAAATTGCAGCTCCCAAGACAAACTTTACCCTGACTACCTCTTTATTCTGACATTTATGGTTGTCTAACCTATTATGCAAATGCATTAAATTATTGTTTGTATGTTACATTTGTGTTGTTTATTTTTTGTCTTCTTATGCTGGCATGTGAGCTCTGCAAAGGTAGAAATCTTGTACTTTCTGTTAACTAATGTATCAAGTGCTTAGAACTATGCTTAGCAAATAGAACATATCCAATAAATATTTGCCAGAGGAATTAATAAAATCATATACGATGCTTTCCTAGCAAATACTTTATTTTCAGTATTGGCAAAATTAACAGCAAGCCTGCGGTTTATTTAGTGTTTAAGACGGTGTTAACAAAGACAAATCCTCTATGTATCAATTTTTCTAAACTCTCCTTAAAGCTGTCTGGATAACTGATCAACACTTGGTTTTCTGGAAAGACCATTTCTGTACGAAGTGCTTGAAGAGATGGAAGCAGAGATCATCTGACTGAGACTGAAGATGTGGCTTTTTCAGCACACCTAATTATTTCCTCATATCTTTTTTATAAAAATTTACAATATTACAAACTTTATGAGCTCTCTGTTGGCTGGATGATATCACTATGCAATAGCTCAAAATATTTTTTTGAGCAGCTGATATAAGAAAATTAAATTTTGGCAAATGAAAGATAAGCCTTGGTCGTGTAAGCATATAATGGTCATGAGATGAAAATGTAGGATTGAAACTGGACTTGACATCTAGTTATGCTGCTCCTCGATGGCTATTAGTGAGATAAAATCTACAGCTTTTGGCATCATTTTGCTAAGATATTTCAAAAATTTAACGCAACCATGTAAAGTACAGAACCGAGCAGTTCCACTGAGACAAACTTTCCTAAGGAGGATGAGCTGTCAGTGAGAAAGGAGGCATTGAGAGCTCCTCACCTCTTTCATAAAGACGAAGCTCAGCTGCCTAAGTTAACTAGACGGTGGCTCTGAAATAAGCTCATCCAGCAGCACTCAATCATATTCAGCAGCGTGGAGGAAACAATTGTTGAACAATTATTACATGAGGGCTGATATCTTCAAAAACTGTCACAGAAAATTTTCCCCAATTCGTACAATAATGGTATCATTGTTCCCATAGAGTAGATGAGTAAGTAGAAGCTTAGAGAAACAGACTTTTGACGGAATCCAGATAGTGAATATAGGGTAACTAGAGGATTTAACTCCATGTGGATGTTACTGCAATACTCACGCCTTTCCACATTATCCCGCTGCATTCAATTACCAAAAATATGCAGTGAATGTCTACATTAATCATTCATGCCACTGGCTGAATGTACATAATTATCTTAATATTAGAATTTTATGTAAAAATATGAAACTAATGTTCTTTTTATTGATGTTATTGATGCAATTTTATAAATTTTTATTGCTCAGATGTTTGCATGGCTAAATATCTTTTTATAATAAGCTGGAATTTATAAAATTGGATAATGTTAAATAAGACAATCTCTGCTTAAAATACTGGTGGAAAGGAACTTTTTTTGTCTTTTGTCTTTTGAGGGCCGCACCCCCAGCATATGGAAGTTCCCAGGCTAGGGGTCAAAGCTGAGCTGCAGCTGGCAGCCTACACCACAGCCACAGAAACGCAGGATCCGAGCTTCCTCTGTGACCTATACCACAGCTCACAGCAATGGTGGATCCTTCACCCACTGAGCCAGGCCAGGGATTGAACCTGCATCCTCATGGATATCAGTTAGATTCGTTTCTGCTGAGCCATCACAGGAACTCCTTGGAAAGGAACTTTTTTATAAGCCTTCATGCCATTTTTTCTCTAAATATACCACAAAGAATTTTCTTTTCTTTTCTTTTTTTTTTGTCTTTTTGTCCTTTTATGGCTGCATCCACGGCATATGAAGGTTCCCAGGCAAGGGGTCTAATTGGAGCTATAGCCGCCAGCCTACACCACAGCTACAGCAATGCGGGATCCAAGCCGCATCTGTGACCTACACCAGAGCTCACTGGCAATGCTGAATCCTTGACCCACTGAGCAAGGCCAGGGGTCAAACCCACAACCTCGTGGATCCTAGTTGGATTCGTTTCCACTGCGCCACAAAGGGAACTCCCAAATAATTGTTTTTGATTCATTTTTTTTCCTAATTATCAAAAGGTCATAAGCAACAGTCACATGATTTATCCTGACCTTACACATCTTCGCTAGAAGATACCCTTCTGTCCTTCATTCATGAGTAAGATATAACAGTCTCTGCATTGCTTTTCCATTTAACAATTCAAGCTTGATTTTCCTCTTTTCCTTTTGGCAGCTCCCCTTTAAGTGTCTAAGTATGAGCTTAAGATTCCAGTTTGTAAACATACGCTTGTCAGCAGAACGAGGCATTTAAGAGACTGCTTTTTCAGGAAGACAGATATCCAACTTTATTATATTTTAGGTTATTAATAGGGTGTTAGATGTCATTACTTTTGCTTCAATTAAAATATATTAATAAACTGGGTAAACTCAAATTTAATAAAAAGAAGCTATCATTCCCCAGAACAAATTCAATAAGGAAACAGCAATACATATGAGACACCTTAATTGTAAATCCTATTTAACCCATCTTCCTAATTCATCCTGATCGTACCTATAACCTTTGAGTAGAACATTCTCTTCTGACTCACCTGGAATCCAGGCTATCTATCAGTCAGAAATTCTTTCTAATGTTTTGTCCTCAACCCTCAGCCTCCTGGCAACAAAGTCTTTCTGGAACTGCTTATCGCGCAGCAATCAGCCATTCCTGCCTTAGCAAGGGTGATTCATTTTGGTGACTATTTGCCAGCTCTTGAAAGCTGTAATTTGTCTTTTCTGGCACTGTGGATCAGCTGCTCCCCAAGAGATTCTGCATCTTACCATCCCTTCTCCCACAGGGCTGAAGAATGGGAAAGAAACTAGACAGGCTTCCCTATATTGGCTGCTTACAGAGTCTCCTGCCCACCATGATTAGAACTCCCTAGTTCTTAAAGGGTTCTTGGTCAATTTGCTTTTTGAAAAATTCCTTTGTTTAAGAAGCATGTTTAGTTTCTTGTTTCTATCCACTATAAAATTAAATCCTTATTTAAAACAAAGTGTAACTATACTACTTTTACCAGAAGTTAAAGCAGCTCATCTACTTTGAGACAGAGTTCTTGGAAATGTTTTGCAGAACATTTTAAATCCTTGACAAAAGACAAAACATCACAAAGAATACAAAAGAAGCAGTGTAAAGTGTAACATAAAAGTGGTTAGTGGCATTTTGCAATTTAAGTACATAAAGAGTTTTTGCTTTGAAATTTCACACTAACTGATTTAAATTGAGGGGATCCTCTTACTCGGAATTGTTTTTGTATACATCTGTTTAATTTCTCCAAACTACGTACTACATTATTCACACTGTTGGTACTCTTTAATCATACAACATCACTTACTCACTCTCTCACTTGACTCCTGAGTTTTCTAATTTATCCTTCAAGAGACAATCAGAAAGTTTGTATAGAAGAGAATGTCATCCAGATTGGAAGGACAAACACAGGGGGGAGGGAACAGTTGTTAAATGATTTGGCTGCCATGACAATATGTCTATTAAATCTCCTACATGTATGACCAGCAGCCTCAGTTCCTTCCATGAAAATGAGACGCAAAACCCATTTTCATGGAAGTTATGATTCTCACAGCTGCTCCAAGGCAATGACTGAGCATTACAGGTGTATTATGATGGGCCATTCCCGGGAAACACTCCCTTAAGTGGGGACACTGCCTCCAGGATTGCCTGATACCTTTACTAGAATTTTCTTAAAACCACGCTGCATTTCCTTCCTTCTTTTCCTGAAGGGATCAAACCACCATCATCGTATAAAAGCTCTCCCAGACATCTCCATTTCTCTCTTCCCAGAATAAACAAATGTCCTGTCCATCTCATTTCCTATCAATACCTACATCTTAAGACAATCTAGACATGCAAGTGATAGATTTCATAGTTGTGTTAATGTGGATCTCATATAAGGTTGAGAAACTGTCATTGATGTGTGCCAAAAATGGGGGCGAGGGTGAGACTGGCTCTCCTCACAGCACACCCCTGGCAGCTTCAATGGTGTCCTCCACAAAAAAAACCACTTTCCCTTGCCATTTTTGTTTTCTTGGGTTTTCCAAACCTGGCTTATATTTGAAATGTTATACTCGTCTGCAGGCAGCATTTCATGTGTGAATTCAGCATAGCCTGTACATGAATGAGGGGTTATTTTCTTTTCCAATTATAATAGCCTCCCTTAAAAAGTATAGGTTGCCCATACAAATCTTAATCCTTGTTTGGCGCAACACTTAATTCATTTGTGAGAACTCTTCATCTGCCATTGATAGAACAAGCTTTGGAAAGTGTATATTGCTCATTATTTTAGCTGTGTGAAAAATAATTCTACCTCACAATGCATTTTCTAAAAAAGTATCTTTTTCTTTTTTTTTTTTGCCATTTTGTCGTTTTAGGGCCGCACCTGCGGCATGTGGAGGTTCCCAGGCTAGGGGTGTAATCAGAGCTGTTAGCCGCCAGCGTACACCGAAGCCACAGCAACGCAGGATTCGAGCCACATCTGCAATCTATACCACAGCTCACGGCAATGCCGGATCGTTAACCCACTGAGCAAGGCCAGGGATCGAACCCACAACCGCTTGGCTCTTAGTCGGATTCGTTAACCGCTGCGCCACAACAGGAACTCCTAAAAAAGTACCTTAAGGGAAAATTATTTTTAGATATCTGTAGCTAAATGTTTATTCATCTAGAGATTAACCTACATATGTGTGGATATGGAACAAATTTAACATTTATGTCCAGCTCATGGCCAATGTATGTATAATCATCAGGTAATAAACACATAAGAAATTCATGGGAACATAAGAGAATGGCAGCCACACAGCATTTTAAATATTTCACAGTCCAAATGGCAATATTTAAGAAATGCTATAGGTTGACTAGTAAAACAGACATGGAGGTAACTTCTAACCCAAAATACCAAATATACTTTATGTGTAAAATATGTCCTTTATCAATTTAAAATAGAAATATCAACACATTCATTTTTCTAACCAAAGCATTAAAATTATTTAAACAAAACAAGTGAGAAATTAAAAACACTTCTTCCAAAATAAATCTCAAATGCAGATGGAAGAAAATAAGACTAAAAGAACGCAAAACATATTTAATGAATAATAAGTTGGAAAATTCATTTATAATGATTGTTAATGAAAATTTCAATAAGTTAGCATGTAGATGAAATCAAGAGTAAAGGGGACCTTTCTTTATCAACTATTAAAACATTATCGATTGAGTTAAAACTATATTGTACTAAAGAAAATGGTCATATCAATAGACTATAACAAAAGCTAGAGAATTAGGGCCAAACATTCTTAGATATTTAATAAATGTAACGAATATATTAGTCAACTTTAGGAAAATGGGGCTAATTCATATAGTGTTACTATAACATGTTAGAAATCAAGAAAAAATGCTACTATTTAACACAGTTTTAGAAAAATAAAATTTTTGGTGAATTTAAATATATGTATTTAAAACTGAAAGATTTTTAAACATGATTCCAAAGGTAGAAAAAACAGATTGGGACATTTAACAGTATATATGTTTAAAAGTAAAAAAAGAGAGAAATAAGGAGTAAAGGAGGAAAGTAAGATGCTATAAACACATTTTAGGTAACTGGTAAAAAACAGACTTAGATTCTTTGACAGACAAGGGATTAATATCTTTGCAGTTAAAATACACACGCATAACACATATCAACATACAAACACACCAATATAACAGAAATGTATAAAGAACAGAAATGATGCTTCAAAAAATTAATTTAAACAGAATAGTTGAAGATCCTCCTATGTTGTAGAAATTGTTCTAGTCACTGGAGATAGAAATTAAACAAAACAAAGTAAATTTTCTTGGCTCTTGCATTCAAATAAGGAAGTCACATAATATAAAACTGACCATAAAATCTAGGTCAAATAATTTAAAGCCATTTACAATTATAGAGAAAATATTCTGCATGACATTCTATTTATTTCTTATCAGAAGGTAAATG